>JAECXO010000001.1:12982500-13542500 GCA_018152825.1 Scaptomyza hsui
GACGATTTCCGCTGCAATCCGTGCAACAAGAACCTTAGCTCGCTGACCCGGCTCAAGCGGCACATACAGAACGTGCACATGCGGCCCACCAAGGAGCCAGTGTGCACCATTTGCAAGCGGGTGTACAGCTCGCTGAACAGCTTGCGCAACCACAAGAGCATATATCATCGCAGTCTCAAGCAGCCGAAGCAGGAGCCCAATGCCCAGCAGGCGGCCAATAGCTATTACCAACAGCAGTTGAACCATCACTCGTCCTCATAGGGTTTCATGTACTTTGACTATCACGTTGCGTAAAGCGTAAAGTGGCAAACTCCATTGTTAAGTTTGTGAATTATACATACATATATTCATACTAAATACATACATACATACATATATTTGTTAATGTGCGCGCGAGATGCATTTGTAAATCGGAATTACTTTAACTTTAATCACTTTACTACAAGTAGTTTATGAATAATTGCATAATTATGTTCACACACACACACACACACACACTTACATACAAAAAGGTATACAAAATGGAGAGAATACGACAACGTTGCTTCTGTATACATACAAAAGAAAAAAGAATATATGCAGAGCAAGAATATTACAATCTAGGCTAATAACACTTAGTTGCCTTTTATAGTTTAAGCCAATTTAGAAACGGAAACCAATTTGTGCTGGAATGCAACAGGTGCTCTAAGCTATGCTCCAGTTATCGTTTTCTAAACACATACATACATACATATACTATATACATACATACTTACTATTCATAAATATATCTACATATTTCCATTTGTTAAGAGAAATTCTCGTGAGATCATTGCATACTTAGAAGCGAAAGGGGGATTTATTTTACAAAATACTTTCTGTTTTTTTTTTCTTCTTCTTTACGGATAATTATATTCGGAACGTAGGCGGTTAATGAGAAAAGAAAAATTACAAAGGTGCCGGTAGTGAATTCTTCAAATGGCTTTAATAAAATACAATTTTTAACGTATACAACTAAGTAATATACTTATACACGCACATACATACATATATACACTTATGTAGTAGGTAAGCCTTAGCACAAATCAATCAGTTGTGCAAATTGTAGCCTTTAAAGCATTTTATACCACATTTAACACCAAGCTTATGTTTATATATACTTATATTTTTTTTATATATATATACTAAAATATAGTTCATAATTACATACTATATTCATTGAAAATCAAATATACACACACATAGTATATATATATAGATGATATGGAAGCGACCGACCGAACGACCGACCAATTGCGAAGTTATGTATTTATAAAGAAAGAAGCAAAATAAATGATAGTTTTAATATTATAAGCGTTAATCTTAGAATCCAAGGAAAAAGTGCATCCCATTTATACACACACACACACACACATACATACACACACACACAAATAAAAATAGAATACAACATTTGTTAACATATAGGCTAATACTAGTTTTTTCCCCCATTTTTTTTTTTTTAATGTAATAGTCTTAAGAAATGATAAAAGAAAATGTTGTAGATACATACATGGAAAATGTTAACCGGATACTTTATGAGTGCACCTGTGTTCGTTAGTTCATAATTAGAAGTAAGCAAATATTTACCTGCATTCATTCATTCACACATCCAAACATATGTATGTGTTTGCGATAAACAAAGGATGGGGTTGAATGAAGGATGTGAGAAAGCAATCGCAGTAACAGTAATTATTGGAATACTTTGATTTAAAATATGTAATAATAAAAACCTACACATTAAACGCATATATTTCATTTATCAGCTACTCTTAAGTGCATTTGTATTACAAGTAGACAACTCTTGTATGCATGCTAATCAAATACATACAACAACGTATTTGTAGTTGGCCAGAACCAAAAAAAAAACAAAAAAAAAAACAGTTAGGTGCCCGGTCAATGAAGCGATCAATCAATCAATCAATCTATCCAAACTTTATCAGTTTGAAAATCAGCATCAATCATTACACACAAACACACACATTCACACACACACACACACATACATACACACACCATATCTGTCTCATTATCTACGTATATCTCTAACATGCCGGACAATATTTAAGAGGATCAAACCTTTTATACTATTTTTGTGTGAAACACTTTCAGTTTTTAGCACACAAAACACTTGAAGCATTCTTCAGTTCTTTCTTAAGTTTTTTTTTTTTTAGTTTGTGTTATCATTGTTTTGTGTGCTGTACTTAAAGTTTGTGTTTTATTTGGTGAAGCCCTTACTTACTACTATTTAATAACATTAAGATGTGCAGCTACTAGCACATTATACCATGAAGGGTCAAAGTGCGCATCAATTTATTTTAGTTAAGTAAAACCCTGTCTACAACCAACTGAGCAACAACAGAGATTACTAATACTTATAATACTACCAACCCCCCATACCCCTACCCACCCTACCACCATTAAGTCCCCCTATTAGTGAGTGTATCAAGTTAACCAGGTGTTCCCGAACCCGCTCCTGTCACCACCACCACCACCACCACCAACAACAACAACACCACCAACGGGCAACTCATTTGTCCTAGCCTGCGAAACGTTAAGTATCAATCCAAAATGCCTCCACATAATCCACACCCACACCCACACACACACACATGCACAACACTTTTTTTTATTGAGTCCCAGCCAAGTCAAACCAGAACATAACACACACACACATAATTATTTTGTATAATGCGAACATCTAACTGCGTGTTTAATACCCAGCCCAATGCCCCACCTGCCCCGCCCAGCCCCGCCCCGCCCTGCCCTGCCCTGCCCTGCCACGCCTTCAAAAGCACATGTAAAACGTGGTATATTTGGTTTTATTCATTTACAAAAACAAAAAAACCCTAAAACCAAATTAACCAATTCTAACTTAACATTTAAACCAACCGCATCACTCAGGCAAAGGTGCTGCGTTTGAGTTTGAAAAAAAGAGACACTAGTGACAACAGAAAAAAAAAATATAGTCGATACTTGCTAAAAATAACAAGTTATCAAAATAAAAAATAATACAAATAACAACAATAAATCAAAATAAAAATTAAAAAACATTACCAAAAAACATTTTACAACAAATCAATCAGGCCAAACATGTTTCAAAATTTTGCAAAACAAAAACTACCAAAATTGGTTTCAAAACAAAACTATCCAAGAAAATTTCACAAATTTCCACAAAACGCATTCGTTTTGTGCAGAAAAGATCACACCAATTGGCACCGCCACCAACAACAAAATTACTAAATTCGATCATTACCAAAGGTACAGAATATATCCTTTGAGATTCACCTGTACACGTTATGGTGTCTTATTGCAGCCATGTGGCACACAATTTTTACGCACCCACAAAGCCCAACTGCATCTACCGTAAAATTTGAACAACGTGCGAAATTTTATAGCGTCGTTTGAAAAATTTCTAAAATCAAACAAAAACCGAAGAAAAAAAAAACCAAGAAGAAGACGGAATAAAACAAAACTAAACAAGGTCGAAAAAAAAAACAGAGTTCTACTCAAAACTGCACAAAGTTTGTTCCACACGGACAAAGCTTGTGCAGTTGTTGCCAGCCGCAAAATACAAATTTCAAGTTAACATGCAACAACTAGACCCAAAAAAAAAAAAAAAAAAATACCAGAAACAGAAACAGAACAGTTTTATT
Source organism: Scaptomyza hsui (assembly GCA_018152825.1). Taxonomy (NCBI): domain Eukaryota; kingdom Metazoa; phylum Arthropoda; class Insecta; order Diptera; family Drosophilidae; genus Scaptomyza; species Scaptomyza hsui. The sequence goes on from JAECXO010000001.1 coordinate 12,986,175, forward strand.
AATATTTTATTTACATATGTTTTTTGCGAAACGCGACACTGAGAAAAAAAAAAGAAATTGCAAAACTGCCAAATAATCAAATTTGACCAAATTGAACCAAAAGCGTTTTATCTAATTTGATCATGATTTTAATTGAAAATGCAAATGAAACAGAAACAAGCGATTTTGAATTTGAAAAACAAACTATATACATATATCCCAATATGAGCAAAATCAGCTAGTTTTACATTGATTTGAGCCTGGATTTGTTAGTGTAATAATGTAAAGTAAACAAAAATACAAAAATACAAATCGAAAACTAAATACAAAAAACCAACCACAAGACACAGACATAAGAACGCTGACACACACATACATACATACATACACACACAGAAAAATACGGACACGTAACATACTTAATGTATGTATGTACTAACCAAGATCAAAACTATAAAATCATCACAAATACCAATAAAATACAAAAAGAAACAGAACATAAACAATAACAACAACAACAACAACAACAACAACAACAACAAAACAGCAACAACAGCAACAATAACAGCAACAAAGTCAAATATACAGAAAAGTCACTATTGTCTCTTTTTTTCTTCTCTTCCTATATGACGTATAGGTGGCAGCACCAGCCTACTCAGCGGCGTCATAGTGCCCGGTGGTAGTGACAACCCTAGTAATAGTAGTAGCAACAATCAACAACAACAACAACAAGTAGAACAACAGCCAACATCACAACACCACCTCCAACAACATCATTCCACACTACATAACCCACAACAACAACTGCACCAAGAACGAGAACGAGAACGTGAACGTGAACGAGAACGAGAACGTGAGCGAGAGCGAGAACGTGAGCGAGAGCGAGAACGGAGCAGCGTTGCCAGCAGCGGCAAACCCAACGATCTACACAGCAGCAGCGAGCGCAGCCTCTCCCGCTCCTCGCAATGCGGCGGCGACACGATGCCGTTGCACAGCAGCCACAGCGCCACCCCCTCGCCATCACCCACAGCAAGTGCGAGTGCCGCCTACCACAAGCGCGAAAGGGAGCGCGAAAGGGAGCGCGAAAGGGAGAGGGAGCGCGAAAGGGAGAGGGAGCGCGAAAGGGAGATGGAGGCAACACAAGGGGCGGGCAGCGCATCGCCGCAATCGCATCACACACACCCGGGTCCACCGCCGCACTTTGGCCAGCACCCAGCACTGTCGATGCTGTCGGGACACCATCAGCACCAGATGCACGCCCATCATGACGCCGCGGTGGCCGCTGCCCATCATGCGCACGCAATGGCGCGTGCCGGCTCGCCCCTGGAGCGGCACCATCTGCTGCACCAGCACCATAGACGCGCCTCGCTCTCACCCTCTGGGGCAGGCGGCGGGGCGGTGGCGGCGGCGGCGGCGGTGGCAGGGGCTCCGCTGGCAGTGCGGCCAGCAGCCTGCTGTCATCGTCGCGGGCCAACGAGGTGGCGCAGGCCAATCGGCTGCTGCTGCCGCTGCCGCTGAACGCGTGCCACCGCTGCGATGTGTGCGGCAAGCTGCTCAGCACCAAGCTCACCCTGAAGCGGCACAAGGAGCAGCAGCATCTGCAGCCGCTCAACAATGCCGTCTGCAATCTGTGCCACAAGGTGTTCCGCACGCTCAACTCGCTCAACAACCACAAGAGCATCTATCACCGCCGCCAGAAGAACCATCACTCCTACTTCCATCACAGCGCCGGAGTCGGACAGGCGGGCAGCCCGGGCAGCCGGCTGCATCAGTCGCTCAGCTCTCTGACCGCAGCTGCGGCTGCCAATGCCAATGCCAATGTTGGCGGCGCTGGTGTTGCCGGCGGCAATGCTGTGGCTGCTGCAGCTGCAGCAGCGGCGGCCGCTGCCGAACTGCTCCTCTCACCCATTGTGGGCGCCGCAGCTGTTGCCGGCGGCACCGCCAGCTCCACGCTGCAGTTGGCGGCGGCCCATCAGCAGCAGCAGCATCAGCAGCAGCAGCAGCAGCATCAGCATCAGCAGCAGCAGCAACAGTCGTCGCCCAATATGGTCAAGCCGTGTATAGACTTCTTATAAGATCAGCATCAACTATTGCAGCAGCTGTTTCATGTTGCACTCAACAACTCGGCAGCAGCAGCAGCGGCGGCAGCAACGGCGGCGGCGGCGGGGGGCAGCGGTTCGTCGCCGTCAGTTGGCCCAGGGGGCGACTATGGTGGGCCGGTGGGTGGCGGTGGGACGCCAACGGTTGACCTCACTCAAATGGATCAGGGTGGTGGGGTGTATGCGGCGGCGGCAGAGGCACTTCACTTGCAACAGCAACAGCAGCAACAGCAACATCAGAATTATGGTCATCTGTCCCATTTATCGTCGCACGCACACCCTTTGCCACATACCCATACCCATAGCCATAGCCATCCCCATCAGCATAATCTTGGTCATGGTCATGGTCATGGTCACAGTCACAGTCACAGTCACACCCATCCCCATCCCCATCACCATCCCTATGAACGTATGAATTTATTAGACCAATAAGCTGATCGCTAAAAAGTATGCTACACTAATTTGGCGATCTCTTGAAAATTAAGTTATACTTATCTCTACGCATAAATACTAGTACATACAATATATAGACAGACCGCAAACGCAAACGCAATACACACACACACACACACACACACACATACACTGAGAGATATACTTATACGTATAGGACCCAATAGGAGCATCAAGCTGTAAGGTATGAGGAGCAGCGAGGGATTAGCCACGCGGAAGAAGCGTTTAAGCTAGTACATACAATATAAATACTAAAATTAATAAACATACAAACTGGTGTATGCACTTTGGATCTCAATCGAAGCGAAAACTGCAATAACTGTTTCGGCAAACAACAGAAAACTAAAACCTATGAAGATAAACAATGTTTAGGCAAATGAAAAGAAAAAACTGTGATTTTTTACAAACTTGATTAAAAAACAAAAGCAATTTTAATGAAAACAAAAAAAAAAAAACAAAAAAAAGGAAAAATAAATTCCAACCTTTTATGAGGATGCATAAATATTACATGAAGATCGAACGCGCGCGTATAATTGAGCAGGTTGTTATTTTTTTTATATATTTTAATGAAAGTGAAAGTAAACGCAGCTGAATAAAGAAAAGACCTGTGAAAATTCGACCCAACCGAGCGAAGCATCGTAAAGCAAAGCAAAGCAAAGCATAAAAGACTGTTACCCAAAACCAAAAGCAGACTCGCACACGCACACATACATACATACATACATACTATATATTTACCCTTTGAGTATTACCCATCTTATCCGCACACACACACACAGAGAAACAGACAGAAGGACAGACAGATATACTACATAAATACTAGGCTGATAAATAATTTCAGTTTTCAACTGTATGAAAAAAGAACAACAATTATTCTATCACAGCATTCAAATCCATACATGTGTAATTGTGTCATTTCGTACCATTTCTTACTTAAACACTTTCCGTTTGACAATACTACAGCCAATTGACCGGCGCACCAGCAACATGCAACATGTAACATGCAACACAAACTAACATTCAATGTACAACAACAACTACCAATGCGTATGCTCGCGCTTGTTTTTTTTTTTTTTTTTTTTTGTAAACTTCACTAGAATATATTTTTAACAAGCATACACAGATGCATAACTGTGCATACATGTAGTCAGTAAGTATTCATTCAATGAGTAGCAGGGTCTGTGTAAAATACCACTCGAAGCAGTGTTAAATGTAAGCAAAGGCAAATATCTACTATATATGTGAGTGTTTTTTTTTTCTTCGTATAAGTACTTTTAAGGACATGTATGTACAATACAAAATAAATAATGTACTAGTTATGTTAAGTCAAAGGTATACATATACATATTCAATGCATAAACAAATGTTATAACTATGACTTAACATAGGTATAAATCAATTTTGAAAAAAATAATCAAATCAATTGATATTATTCTCAATCTGTAACCATAAATATTAATAGCATACATGCAAAACATTATGTATCTAGTAGATCCATATGAATAGGCCTAAGTCCACATAAATACTTATGTGTCGAAATTGAAATGTCAAAGAAAATTTGTAAAATTATGTACATACGATTCGTAAAAGTCGACAAACAAAAGCAGGGACGAGTAAAAATTGCACGTAACCTTTCACACAACAACTAATTTTCATCGCACAGATGTGAAAAAAACATTCAAAAATCATACAACTAATGCGCATTAGCTACAGTTATTGGACATTTTTACATTTTTTACATTACGTATGTTGGTTATTTTGACCAGTTTGCTTCCGAAAGCAATTGGAGATGGTTGTTTTTATGTTGAAAACGAAAAGGACAAGGACTGATAGTTTTTAGGCACAAGCAATTGAAAAATTTCAAATTATCGAACATTTTCTGTCTGTCACATTTATAAAATTGAATAGGTTTTTGGGGCGTATGACTGTTAGAAGGACTTGAAAAGCAATTTAATTGTTTAAACTGGGTTTTCCCAAATCCCCAAATACATACATATGTATTCACCAATTGGCATGTATTTTGTTAAGTGAGAAAAAAAGAAAATTGGAACTTGTAACGTATAATCAAAATTTGACTAAGCGCAGTATTTAAGAGTTTATTTGCATTACATTGATTTTCAAGACTGAACTTTTGAAGTACGGCATTAATGTTAAGCGTGCAATTTCGAAATAGGAGTCGACGACCAGCGCATAGAAGAAGCGCACATTATTATTAAGTACATATTCACATCGGTATGTTGTTAGTATGCACACTCGGTCAAATTCAATTACAACCGAGTAGATGCATTTTATTTGTCATGCATTTAAAAATAAATACATGCATAGTACACACATACGAATGAATGATGTTTATGTACTCGCTAAGCAGGTGGAGTTAATTATATATATTTTTTTTCTGTTTTTGGCACAACGAAAAGTCTGAAAATCTTTTTGATTTATGTATACCCAAACTGATGTTTATACTACTTATTATTAAATAACTATTACAACTTCTTTTGATACCAAATTTGATTAACGAGTGTACTATTTAGACTTTATAGACATAGGCGAAATGAACGTGGATAATAATACCTTCATCAAATACCCCATATTCATTACTTCATGTTTAGATATTGGATTGCACAGCAATTTGAACCTAGATACTAGTAGTTGACTTTTGGCTCAACCAGTACAGCCTTATTGGAAAACTACTTATTTTTCGGGAATTGTGTCATGGTGTCATACAAGTGAATTTGAATTGAATATGTTTTTTTTTTTTTTTTAATAGCAAATGCGATACGCACACATACTACATATACATATACACCTACACACATACACCAACACACTTATACACAACTCAAAAATAAGCATAATAAATAAATGTAAATACTTAATCGAGATATGCACATACCCAAAACTAGATATTGAAACCATGTTTATACACGTAAATCAATGGAAAAAATATAGAATTTTTATTAATAATATAAGTCAAATGTTTACCAAAGTTTCCACACTTGGTAAACGGTACATAAATACTAACATAGTACATATTTGTACATTCAAAAAAAAAAAAAAAAAAAAAAAAAATTGTGTATCGATATACATAAATATGTATTTGCACAATGCTCTCCACTTTAAATGTTGTTTAAATATTATTAAAGAAATAAATCTTGTCTAATCAGACGAAAGATAAAAAAAGTCATCCGAATAAAATGAAATACATATTTGTAATTATTATTTGTGATGATGAACAAAACACTACAGCAACCAGAAAACAAAAGAAATATACAACAATATTCAATTTGAGCTAATCCAAAATAGCCAAAAACCAAAACCAATTAAGCGTATATGTATTAATTACTCGTCAAATCGATGGCAACTCCATTAACAGTAAAGGTAATAGAAACAGTAACAGTACTACATTGACACTAACGGCAGCAGCAACAGTAACAGTAACAGTAACAGTAACAATAACCGTAAGAATGGCAAACAATAGCAATGTTCGTTGTTTTTTGAAAGGTACTACTACTATGAGTGTTTATACTATTTTTGACCTATGCCAACATAAATACTTCAAATACAAACCGCTTTCCAGAGTCCTAATTAAATGAAACAATATAAGTAATTACATATACTATATTATTCAATGAAACATTAGCTCCAAGCCGCACTCTACCATATTGCTTACAATATTAATTAATTACAATCCAATAGGAAACAACACACAACTACAGTAATAGTAACAGTAACAGTAACAGTAACAGTAACAGTAACAGTAACAGTAACAGTAACAGTAACAGTAACTAACTACATGGGTGTTAGCAATAAGCCAAACCGAAATATATCTTACCATATTTGAGTATAAATATAATATACTTACATACTTACTACATACACAATAAAAGTAAAACTCAACCGAATAGCATCGAGTGAGTGTAGCGAGAGCAACAATAAAAACAATAGAAACAACAATACATAGTATTCTGTTCAGTGTACAGTGAATCCTTGTTACTGACTCTTTTCCAATGCAGCATCTCAAATAATTGAAAGTTACCCCGGTTTTTTTAGAACACTGTACACACTTAGTAGTTCCAACCAAACCCCCAACTGCAGTCTAAAATACAGTTGGCCCAATAATAGAACAAATCTTGCTAGCTCATTCAACTGCTAGTAAATCAAAGACCATTGCTACAATAAGCATACAATACATATTTATGTATCACATAGTTATACAATATTACAAAATAAAGTAAACAATATCAATAATACAATACCTATCTATCAAGTTTCTTTATGATACTTGAAACACTAGCAATTTTATTCATAATTTTTATGAACGCTCTCGTATCTATTTCATCTCGGATTACAATAAACAACAATAAAAACAAAAAACAAGAACAACAGCAACAACAACCAGCCTTAAGTTTTTCTTAACCAGTTTAAACATAAAATACCTAAGACTTTTTTTCTTAATGTAACTTATTGTATATAATGGAGAAAATATGTTTAAAATAAAGTCATTTACGCAAATCGTAATCCACGAGAAAAAAAAAAAACAAACAAACATTATATTTCAAATAAGAAATTTACGTACATAAAATTTCATGTAAATGTCAACTAGACAAACTTAAGCAAAACGAAAACAGCAAAAATTAAAAAAAAAAAAAAAAACAAAACAAAAAAATGCAAAATACAAAAGAATCCAAACTGAATGAAAACTACAAAATCCTTTATTTGAAAAAAAGTCGAAAATCAAGCATAAAGTTTATAATGGTGAAGAACATACAAACGAACACACGAAGCATTCATTTATATAATACAAAGGAAAATGAAATATTTTCATAAATAAAAACAACCAAACAATGTGTTATTATTTAAATAAAACTAATGTATATACTAAATATAGATGTTATGTGTGCTAAGAGTTGATTTACTTATTTACCAAGACCCCATCACTTAGCTGCTTCTCTTAACAAGGATCTCTCTATATCTGTTCCGTACTTCTCTCATCACCATATAAAACGCGTATTTCTCAATTTACAGCTCTCTGTTGTTGGATATGTAAGTAATCGTACCAACATACTACTAGTACTCTCCACTCCAATCTTCTAGTTCTCTGTTCACTCAATCACTAATCTTATGTGTGTGCCAATGTGTGTGTGTGTTTTTTGGGGCCGTTTCTCCTTAACCCGACTCAATTCCGCTGCGTAAAGTTGATTCCCGTTGATCTTAGCTGGGCTGTGCCATATAGTCTGTGTGTGTTTAAAGTGAGTAACTATCCCAACAAAAGCGACTCAGTTTACAAACATCACAACATCACAAGTACAAGTATTATATATACAACAACAACAAAATGCACTAATCGTTACACACACTTGCTATCTATGTCTATGTTTATGTCTACTTTTCATCTACTATGTTTTATTGTCAGTTTGCCACAGTTTATTGCCGCTGTTGTAACAACACTTGTCCAACACTGAATGGTGTGCAGAAATACAAATATAGTATTTTTACTCTATTTTAAACTTACTTTCAATCTGACATTTCTTACTACTAATACTTATATACGACAAATACACCATTCATCATACATTATGACACAATGTCACAGTGCCACACATGCCACACATGCCTCACATGTCCACACACACAACAGCGCGCCTGCTAATCGTTAGCGCAAGAGTTTAATATGCAACTAAATGTTCACATCGTGCTAAATGAATTTGATGCATAGCTGCCGCTCTAATCATCCTTAAGGTACAATGACTGTTATACTACTTATTATGCCTAACTATTATTATTATTTACATTTTTTGTTATGTGTTATCTGTGCCATTTATTACAGTTTCTTTATTGATTACCCGAATACTTGAAGCTATTATTATTTGAAAAACATTGTTTAATGCAATAAATATCCATACACTGGGAAATAATAATACTTTTGTACATGAATCTATACATGAATGTATACATTTGTGTGCCACATACCCCATACATATCATATCATATATACACAACTTTCACACATATAAGAAGCCTACCACCTTACTATATCTGAATATCTAATAAGTTTAAGCGAACTAAAACCAAAACCAAAAACTAAAAGCAAACCAAATAGTACCTAAATGAAATAGTATCAAGCAAATAATACCAATACATACTACAATATATAAAAATACCAACCATCAAACTCCAAAACCAATTTACAGGAAATTCACCCAAGAAACTGTTCTCATGCCAACTCTGCGGTAAGCTTCTCTGCTCGAAAGCCTCACTTAAGCGACACATTGCCGACAAACATGCCGTACGCCAAGAGGAATACCGTTGTGCCATCTGCGAGCGCGTCTATTGCTCGCGTAATTCGCTCATGACGCACATTTATACCTATCACAAGTCGCGACCTGGCGAGATGGAGATGAAAGATATTAAGCTGTACAACCAGTTCAATTCGTCAATCTGAGATTTAACGCCCTTGTCTGGGTTAAGTGTGAGAAAAGCCATGACAAAGCATCAATCAATCAATTATCAACAGTATAAAACAAATCAAAATGACAACAATTATAAAATACATAATAGCGATACCAATAGTAATGAGTTCGAGTTAGACTACTTGCCGCACACTCCGTTATATAGTAGTAGTAGTAGGCGGACGGCAACGCCAGTGTTGCAAAACGAACAATTTGCACATTTAATGCAAGAAAGACAAATCATGACGTTATATGATTACTATTTACATCAGCATAAGGCGACTGACAGCAACACTTTTTACAGCTCCATGACAAGCAACTAGACAACTAGATGACTCAAAACTTAAACATTAACCTAAAGCAATGCCATTCTGTAGTGATACATACTTTTACAATACAATACATATTTACCTACATACTTATATTCAAAAAAAAAAAAAAAAAAAAACAAAAGACATTAGGACATTAAGAAACTAGTAGAACTTTAGAACTCTTTTATACTAAAAGCAACTTATACTAGTACTAGTAATCAAAGTTTACCCAACGCTGACTTGCTGACACTGACACTTACGACTCATATTATGCTTATGGACCATTTACACACATATTTATACATAAGTACATATACATAGTACACGTTAAGAAACTAATAGTAACTGTATATGCAACTGTTTATACTCTGTGGCCTTCTTTATACCTCATACAACGTACTCGTAGTCAATTCTAAAAAAAAACACAAACAAACAACAAATAAAAATACTTATTGTTGCTTATGGTTTTGTTTTTTGTTTTTTTTTTTATAACTACAACAATGACACAAGTTGCCTTTCTTAAAACTTACTCGTAACTTCACTGATTGACTTTGACGACTATACGCAACATTCGCTCAACATTTTAGATGTAGATAATCGCTATTTAAAAAATATATACATTATATAACTAATAAACGAAAATATGATAACAAAAGTATAGCTATAAAATTGCCAATTGCCGGTCAACTTGTGCTTAGTGTTATAAATGCCGTCAATGCCACAACGACAACAACAACAACAACAACAACAAGCCGCACATAATACACAATTTGCCGATTGGAGCAAGAGAAAGAAACAAAAAGAAAATGAAAATTGATCATAAAAAAAAAAAAAAAAAACCAAACAAAACAAAAGACAGCCATACACCCCCAGTTTTACCCAAAATGGAGAGATCTGAGCTGAGTTCACTTCAAGCCTTCAAGCCTTCAAGCCGACAAACCGTCACAGCTACAACTTTAACTGGGTACTCAATATCCGCTACCCGCTACCCGGTACCCGGTACCGGTACCCGGTACCCGTTAGTCAGTTCAAGTACAAGTTCACGCGCTTGCTAAAGGTTAGCCCAACATCTTAAACTACATTGGTAGCAAAAAAAAAATAAATTAAAAAACTACTACTATTAAAAACTGAGAAGATACGTAGTTAGTACATACTATATACTACTCTATACAACATGCCTCTGTCTGTCATGAACTTGCCTTTATGCATACACCCCTCTACCAAATCTCAATCTACCCCAGCTCTCTCTCTCTCTCTAACTATCTCTCTTTCTTTCTCTTACACACTATCTATCATTAGCCATGCCTCTCGCTAAGTCTATCTTCAGACTGAGAAAATAAAGTGTTTCCAATATTTCCGTTTCTGTTTGAAACCCTCCCTCACTACAGTGCACAATATAGTATCATTATCTATTGCCTTCAATTCTCCTAAAACAGGCAAGTTCGAAACTAGTACGATTTAAAGTACTAACTTTGCACTATTTCCAGCTTGTTGGCAAACACTTTAATACGCTCTTTATACCTCTATCTCCATCTCTATTTTTACTTTTCTTTCTCTACTATCTCTCTCTCTCTCTGTCACGCCTTATCTCTCGGGATCTCTATATCTCATTGCCCTTCATACTAGTATGTACTATTGTAAAAATCCTTTGCTTGCTCACGCGCTACAAGTGAATCTCTTGCTCCTGCTGTAGCTTTTATACACAATACACACATACACAAACTACATACAACTTTCATGTACTATAAAGAACATATCGAACTTGTAAAGTATCACAACAGTTTCGTCATTATCTTCGTGTAGGAAGTCTTTTTGCTACCTTTGCACTTTCTAAATACAACTCCTTCTTTCGGATCGAACGCGTTTCTGCTGGTATCGAACATGAAAAACTATATAAACTGTATAGAACTACTACACTTCGTCTATTCTCTTGAGTCTTTACCCTTTTACACCTTACTATAGCCGTACTCTTCTATACTCTTTGTAATACTAAGTAATATAAAACATGCCTAGATAATAATACATAGCTACTATTATCAAGCCAAGCTAACCTACATGTACATATATATGCATACATATGTATATTAAAGTATAGTATATACATATGTAAATCTCATAAGCAATAACAATAGCAAATGTATAAACACATAAGTAGTTGAATCTAATACTTATGTAGCGAGCACAAACATCGAGCCTCTCTCATCAAATTGACACGGCTTCGGTGACTCGTTCATAAGTATGTATATGTACATACTCATTTTCACTAACATTTGTAAAGCTCATCCACACTATCAAAGCTTTATTGCCTACTAATACCGGATCTCATGATTCGCTACTTACCTGCTGTATGCTGTCACCTGTCACCTGTCAACTCTATACTCTTTTACTACTTACATACTAGTGTGTATAGCTTTTCACCACGCTCATGCGGCGAAAGATACATCTGTGTAAGTGTAAGTACTACTCACCTTCGCGCTCACCTTCTTCACTCATTCGCTCGCTTGTTCTGTACTCCACGTTTCTCTCTCTCTCTCTCTCTTGTTTGCTGTCTGCGCGTTGATACCCAAACTTTTACTCTTTTTTTTTTTGGCGGCAATTTCAACGTTCAACGATCTTCCGACTGCGTATTGGTACTTGAATTGTTGTGTTTTCTCCTCTTTCTCTCTCTCTCTCTCTCTCTCTCTCTCTCTGTTTCTCTTTCTCTCTCTCTCTCTATCTCTCTATATCTGTCTGTCTCTCTCATCGCCTAACGCTAACGCTTTGAGTCAACTGTACAAATAAGCCTTTGAGAAAAGACTAAAACTAAAAAAATATACATATATATAAACAAATAAAAGCCGAAAGCCTAAAGTTATACTATAACCAATTACTTACATACATAAGTGCTTGTATACTTCATTTTTCTTTTTGGTAAGTTTGCGTCATTAAATTAAGTGAACTGATAAATACTCATCAAACCTTGTGCTTATAGTACCTACTACTACTACTACACCATCAATCAATCAATCAATCAATATTCAACATACTAATAGTTTCCTGTCTAACCAGGCAATATGCTGCTTAGCTAGCAGTTATAACAGCATTTTCTCAGTATTTTGATTTTTACTAATTTGATTTTAGTTCTTAGTTCCATTTATTTGATACCGTTTTCATTTCGTTACTTAACTCGCCAAACGACACACATAAAATAAATTTACAATTACGTTCTTTGCTTTACCTTTGATACCTTGATGAAAACTTGCTTTTTGCTTTTGCTTCCTACCTAATTACTATCTTGGCATGTGCATGCAGTGCTTATACATACACACACACACATACATACATACATACATACATACATAAATACACACATACAATATTACACGAGTAGTTTTTGTTCGCATGCTTGTAAATTGTGAAATTGCACGCTTCTTGTACTACTGTTGTATATGATTTGTATCTAGTCCTATTCAAATTTTTTGTATATGAACCTAAACCACACATCTATGTACATATGTGCAGTGTATTTAAGCAACACCTAGAAAAAAGTACGAAAACTATATGTACATACTATATTCAAATGACGCACACCATTATTGCTGGGTCAAGCCAGACTCAAATTACACTTATTCTAATTATCTTTAACTGTTACTTTTCGCTTTGAAACCTGGCCAAGCCTAGCAATAAGTTGTAGTTTAATGTGTATGTATTCCTTAGAGGCAAACAAAATTTAAGTAGCCGAAAGTTCATGCATATACTACTATGTACATTGTACAATATTTACATACATTCATTTAAAGCTAGGCTTAGACACACACACCTACTATCTTGCCAATATGTTACTGTTGTACAAAAGTTCTATTAAACAGTCAAAATCTAAGTTTTCCTATGCATTTCTAATAAATACTTTCCGGTTCTTGAGTATTTAAAAAAAAAACATACTGATTACACGCATTTCTATATAAATAGTAACCTATTAATTGCTTTACCTACTCTATTGCTAAAGAAAAGAAAATTGAATCTAGGAGATAAATATTATACCTTGAACATTTTCCCTATCACTGTAAAATCAAACTCGTATTTTCACCTCTTTACCTCGCACTTTTAGTTTCATTCTTCAACAACAGCCTTCCAAAAAATAAAAAAAACAAAACAGAAAAAAATGCGCTGTTTAGTTTTTGCAAAACCAATATTTAATTCAATATACTACAATATATAGATACTTAGTAAACACAAGCCACATATCTGGACTAATATATATCATTTCTATTCCGAATAAAGGACCGCTTAATATAAAACGCTCCGCAGCTACCTCGCCAACCAGTTCTACCTCATCACCGCCGTCACCGCCCACCGCGATGACCTCGCCCACTTACTCGCTGAACGGCAACCTGGCCGCTGCCGTCTACCACCTGCAGACGTCGCCGCCCCGACCCGGCAGCGTGGGCAGCAGCGGTGCCACCAATCTCTGTTCCGCCTCTGCCAACGGCACCAGCAATGGCCTCAGCCTCAGCCTCAGCCCAGCCAGCTCCAGCTCCAACCTGGTGGCATCCATCGCCTCCACATCTCCACAGTCCGGCAATGGCGTTGTGCCCGTGCCCCAGATGCCATTGCGCATGCCGCCGCCAACCAGTGGCGGCATCAACGAGCCCCAGGAGTGCCCCTACTGCCGGCGCACCTTCTCCTGCTACTACTCACTGAAGCGACACTTTCAGGACAAGCACGAGCAGTCCGACACGCTCTACGTGTGTGAGTTCTGTCACAGACGCTACCGCACCAAGAACTCACTCACAACGCACAAGAGCCTGCAGCATCGCGGCTCGAACGGCATGCTGAAGCGCCTGCTCAAGACGTCGGCCATTAAGCACGGCCTGGTGGGGCACCATGCGCATCCGCACCATCATGCGCTGCCCCACTCGCGCACCAGCCTGTTTGACTTCAAGAGCGAGTTGGGCCAGCCCCCGCCGGGCATACAATAGGATTTACGATGGAATGCAATTTTTTAGAGAATTTCTGTGGCAAATGCCGTACCCCCAAAAAAAAACACACCAGCTACAAATACTTTGCCCGTGATTTTTTTTTTTCTCTCCTTATATTGAGCGACCTATTCCAGTCGGTGCTCATATTTAGTTATTAGGCTGAAACATATGAATGTTTTATATATTTTTTTTTTTTTTTTGTATAATTAATTTGGAGCTTTAGTTTAGTTTAAGTTGTGTGCTGCTCTCCAACTACTTAGTAGTTGAAGCAACGAAGACATCGTTGCTTCATGTGCAATACCTCAAGAAATCATTTTCAAGCGCATGTTATATTATGTAAATAAGATGGATGCATGCCCCTAAGCAATTAGAAATTAAAACCAGTTTGTGTAATTTCAATTAACCATACTTAAGTTGAAGACACTTATTAGCAGTACTAAGTGATTCACGATTAACGACATTAATTTACTTTTAACCGTTTAACCGCAACAACAAAATAAAAAAGGGAAGAGAGTGAAGGACTAAAACCAGGCTAAGATCTAGGCAAGCTAACGGGTGCCAGGCAACACTCAGCTTCCAGGAGTATTCAGTTCACAATTAATAACGAGACATATCATGGCGTATACGCAACACTCTCGCAAACGAGATTTAATAATGAAAAAATTATAATAAATAAACAGTTAAAATCTCTCTCTCTCTTTCGATCTGTCTCCTGGTTGCCATACAGTTATAAATGCCCGCCCTGCCTATCATTGCACTGGACATTTTCTTGTTGTTTTTTTAGCTTTAATTTACTTATAACTTTTGCCTTTAGTTTCAACAAAAAAAATTCTCTAAAAAGTCATATTCCAAATACAAAAAAAAAATAAAATAAAAATGATTAAGAAAAACCAAGAACAACCATATGGCGATAAGCTGCAAGTAAATGCATTTTTTTATAATATACATATACATATATATATAACTATTTCAAATTAGTAGTAAGGACAAGAAAGTAAATGTATTAAAACTAAATTAATATACACATACATACATATATTTACAACTAACACAGGAATGTTATAAGTATGATAAATATAAAAGTAGAGAAAAAATGAAAAAATGTAACAAACACAAAGTAAAACGTTATCAGGGATAAAAATATCAAGTATATATAGTGTTAAGTATTTTTTTTTTTTCAAAATATATACATTTAAGACGAATAAAGCATCCGGAATGAGAAATACAATTTTGAGCACGATATGTATTCACATAAATGTGCATATTTACATATATACATACAATACATACATGCATAAAAGAAAGGTTAAAATATAATGTATAGCATATTTACATACATTCATATCTTTGTAGGCGTATGTATGAAAGTAATCAAGCACTACACAATATGTATATTTCTACAAGCCGCAGACATTTTTGCAAAATGAAAGAAACAACATAGGCACAAAACAAAACAAAACAAAACAAAAAATTGCAACAAACAAAAACCGCAAAGTAACTCAGTGATTTTCTACCAGTGAAGTACAAATATTCAGAAATTAAATTAAATAAAAAATGAATTAATAAATAACGCAAACGTAAATTATAAACAACAACACAGCAGGGCGAAAGTTTTTGTTTGGTGGTCAAAAAGTATCTTTGAAATATGTAAATCATATGTACTACTTATGATTGAAATGCCTCATAGTGTATGTATAGAAAATAATACAACACAAACACACAAGTATATCAACATTTTACACTTACAATTTGTAGAATGTATAATGAAACATATGTAAATGTTTGAACACACACAAACACACAAAAACGGACAGATAATGCACAACATATTGAAAAACTGCCTAATGCATCAGTCAAATACTGTACAAAAATTGTCCAACTGTTATTTGCACATATCCGTAAACTGTCTCAGGAATTTCTTACATAAAATACAATTTTAGAACTACCGTAAGCTCAAAACACACATGTAGGAACCTAGTTCTACTTACATATAAATAAAAAAAAAAAAACAAAAACATAAAAAATACTGCCACAAACATAAAAATCATGTCTGTGAAATCTTCGGCCAAATAGAATTGTAAACGCTGATAACGGCAGATATATTCAAAATATTTTTTTTGAAAACAAAACGTTAAGAAATTTGTGTTTTCTGTATTATGCAAGTGTGCCAAAGCCGACCAACAAAAAAAAAAGAAATAACATGGCTAATTAGTTTTGTCAGACAATATCAATTACTAGATTGAGGGTTTTACAAAAAGTGCACATTTAAATCATATGATGCATATTTACAAATCATATATAGCATTTAGCACACCTGTTGAAACTTTAAAGGATGGTCGTCACCAAGGTTTTCAGCTACAAATTAGCAGCGTTCAAATAAATATTCCATCCAATGTACATATTGTGTGTGTGTGTGTGTGTCATCCATACATAGAAATATATCAATACAATCATCACAACGCAAAAAAGTGTCTGACGAGCCTTGGACGAGTTTAAACTCAAGGGGCGAAAAGCATAACCATATACTACCTCTGGTGTGAGCGGTTTTATAGTTTTAAATAATTTATTGAATCTAACATGAATAAACTTATTCAGACATATTCATTTAGTACATAAGTACATACATATGTACATACATACAAAAGAAAGTATCTCTCTTTCTCTCTCTGGGCTTGCAAAATTATCTATTAATAATTGTTTGGTACTTTTGACAATTTTAAGTTTAAGATGTTTCCATTTTAAACAAATTTTTATTAATTATTGTATTTTAATTTTTTTTTTTTGTGTCAAAACAACAAATAAACATATTTCTTTCTCAATCCCTTTTAGTTTTAAAACAACAAATAAACACATTTTTTTTAAAATTGTATGTAGTTTTTTAGCTGAGATCTTTGAACTTGTAGTCTTTGAAGAATACGAAACGAAAAATAATGCAAATGAAAAACAAACTGTGATCTACAAAATTTTTGTGTAAATTAAAAAGTAAACGTTTTGGTTGCTTTATACAAAATTTATATTTTTGGCTGTTTAATTTTATGTATTTTTAACAAACTAATTTACTATGCAAAATTGTTGTTTAGGTTCTTTCTATAACTGTAAATGCAAACGAAAAAAAAACAAGCTTTTGTATTATTTTTTGTGAATTTTTGATCTTTTACACACACTTATGTTTCGATTAAAATACATAAATAAATTGTTTATTTTTAATGAAATTATTCAAAATTATCCTTTTTGGAATATGTAAAAGAAATAAAATATTTTTCTCAAACACAAATTACTCAAAAACACACACACTTTATATTTATTTCTTATTTTTTACTTTCTCTATGACCGCTCAATAACTTTAAGACGTGCCAACCTAGACATCAGTTTATAACTATATTCAGTATCTAGTTACAAATCGCAAGCCAACTACATATATAAAACGATAACTAACTGACAACAGAGGAGAACGCATAAGAAAGCAATTTGACATGAGACGGAAAACATGAAAAGGCTTTGAGTTTTGTTAGGACTAAGCAGCATGGATATGGCATGGATAAGTCGTTCAATCTACTATATAATATTCACCAATATTGATGTAGTTGATAGCTTAATCTTTATATGTTAATATACTTACACATATAACTTTAAAATGGAAATGCTATTCTACGTATATATAGTTATCAAAAGCATAGCCATAGTTGGGGCCATAAATACACACGTACATACATACTGAATATACTTTATAAGCCAACGAACCTTATAAACAAAAGCCAATGCTTTGGACGAGAACACCTCTTAAATAAAAGTCACTGAGGAGTGCGCCCCGTTGTATCTGTTTGTTTTTTTTTTGTTTTTTGTTTTTAACAAACATCAGACATCTTCAAAATTCTACAAGACCGTTGAAAATGCAACGCATATCAAAGAAACAAAGAAGAATTAAATGGAAAAGAAAAAAAAGTTAATTTATCCCACATGAGACAACATTTAGATAATTGAAAATTATTAGTCCAAATTATATACATTATTAAATATAAAAAAAAAAAACCAAATATATTTGAAACTATGCTGTTCATTGATTTAAATTTAACTTTCGGTATTTAAAAACAAAAATCTGTGATTACCTACAAAATTTAAAGATTAAACAAAATTAAATGTATAGCACAAAAATGGCGATTACGATATTTATACTTAATAGCGGCAACCATATTACAATTTTAAATCAAATCTGTCATAAACTTCTAATGATTTTACCTTACTATTTTGCATGAGCAAAAAAAAAAAAAAATTTAATCGAAAAAAAACACACGATTTTCGATTGAAGCACATACACATATGAATATCGTACATATACAAAAACATATTTGTTTGTATATGCAGTTTAATGTTTTTACTATGCAGTTGCATTTTTCAAGACTTTTGGCTTCAAAAAAGATACACTTTTCAATGGCAAAACTGGGACAAACATGAACATGTTTTGTTTTTGTTTTCTATATAACTCACATTTCAGCGCATGTCCCGCAATATTCTAGTTTACTGCAGCTTAGTTTTAAAAGCAAAAACAAAAAAAATACATATATAAACAAACATATATATATATTTTTTTTTAGATTTTACTAGGATAATTTACCTGTATCTTCGAACACTTTAAAAGTCCGAATTTATCGATAAAAATTATATTAAAACGAAAAAAAAATACGTTACACAACAATTAGCAAATAAAAATTGCACAGAGAAAAAATTTATTGCGTAGGCATATTATGCATACATTCAACAAATTTTTATTGTACATTTTCTTAAAATAAATATAAAAAAAAAATCCCTGGTCAAAGCAAAGCCGAAGTCAAAATCAAAACTATGACGAATACTGCTTATGCAACTTATGCGACAAAGTTATAAGCGAGGCAGTTGGTCGTATCAATAAGTATGAGTACATACTA
Source organism: Scaptomyza hsui (assembly GCA_018152825.1). Classification (NCBI taxonomy): domain Eukaryota; kingdom Metazoa; phylum Arthropoda; class Insecta; order Diptera; family Drosophilidae; genus Scaptomyza; species Scaptomyza hsui. The sequence continues at coordinate 13,005,346 of JAECXO010000001.1, forward strand.
CTTATGTCTATTTCTATTGAATATTAAAAAAAAAGAAAAAAAAAAGAAAAAAAAAAAACACACAAGAAATTATGTATGTTGGAGTATACTAGCCACATTTGAATTATTGAAAAACCTTAATGAGCAACAAAGCCCAAAATTGAATATATTTACATACATATACCTTCACATATGTATGCATATGTATATGTTTATATATATATGTATGTATATGATTTATACATATATATGTAATAATATACTACATACTACAATTACATGTATACAGAGAAAAACACAAATTATAAATAAAAGTTCAAAAAAATCTCATATATACACAAGCGTTTTACTCTCTTTGATCTAAAAATTGTATTTAAGCTTGGACTACAAATTTGGGTGTAAATAAAATATAGTATCAAATAACTCACGGAGGAAGTGCAGTGATCCATTTATATAAGTTTTTCCACGCACCGCCAGCGATTGATGTCAAATCAGCTTTTTTCCCGTCAAATTTGGCTTTTTTTGCAAACCGCATTGCTTGAGAAAGTGCCAACTTATACAGTCCCAAAAAGTTTAATACAAAATTGGCACAATGGGTTCCTACATCCCAATAAAATGAAGAATCCATTGAACTCAATAAAATTTATGATTTATTTAAAAAAATACTAAATAATTTATAATTAAAAAACCGTCAGCATTCTTTACGGTTTTTTTCCAATTATTTGCGCTTCTTTTTTGGTCTCATTTAAAGCTAAAAACAGCTTTTCTTCGTCATCAAATGTTCACATCAGTGGAGTACATACTAGATTACTCCGAAAGCGGTAGTTTTAAAAAAAAAAGTACACCAATTACATGAACTTCGCTGCGGCTACAAAAAATAGGTACATTTCCTAATGTTGCAAAATGTTTAACAGATGGCGCTGAGCGTTTATGATTTTGTTTCAAGTTTCTAAATATCTTATTATAAAAACCCAACACCCTTTCCTCCTCCCCAAAAAAAAAAAAAAAAAACCACCACAAAAAAAAAAGAAAAAATTTTAGCGCCCAAAAAAAAAAAAAAAAAAAAAACCTTTTTAAAATTAAAAAAACACCCCCACCTTTTTTTTAAAAAAAAAAAAAAAAAAAAAAAAAAAAAAAAAAAAAAAAAAAAAAAAAAAAAAAAAAAAAAAAAAAAAAAAAAAAAAAAAAAAAAAAAAAAAAAAAAAAAAAAAAAAAAAAAAAAAAAAAAAAAAAAAAAAAAAAAAAAAAAAAAAAAAAAAAAAAAAAAAAAAAAAAAAAAAAAAAAAAAAAAAAAAAAAAAAAAAAAAAAAATCCCCCCCAAAAAAAAAAAAAAAAAAAAAAAAAAAAAAAAAAAAAAAAAAAAAAAAAAGTCCCAAAGTCCACACCTCAACTATCAAGTGCGCTCTACCGGCAAAACATAAAACTAATCTAATTCAAAGGGTTTTTCGCCAGGATGCTGACAGCGTGATAAATATAATTAAATTGCAAATTCATCCGATCTAAAACAGACATAAGCCACGCAGACTACGTCTATTTCTTCTATAATTAATAAAGTAATTGTATCAACATTTGTACTTACGAAAACACATTATTTTAAATTACAGTTGGCAGCAAAACTGATCTTTGCTTGGCAAATATCGATAGCGAATATTCTTACGATATATTCACTCCAGGCTTAAAACATATGGTTAATCGATATTACTATATAGTGGCAGTCTTTTCATCTGCTTTTATTAAAACAAAATCCTTATGGAATTTTTAACTGCAAAGCAGTACTCTAAAAAACATTGCAGCTCCCAACGAATTAAGACGGATTTAGTGGCCCTTGATAAATGTTTGGGGGGCGGAATTAAAACAGGAAAAGTGTACGAGCTGGTAGGCAAGCCAGGAACAGGGAGCACAAAGTTGTGGCAAGTAAAAAAGAGTTTAAAACGAACACTAACCAATTAGCTTTTACTTCAGTATGAAACTCTGCCTAAATGTCCAAATAACCAAATACGCTAATGGCTTCGCAGGAAAGGCTTTATATATCGACACCCGAATGTTTTTCGACCCAGATGGGCTAAAAAGTTGGTCATAATGAAATAACTTTGTTGTACAGTTAACACGTTAATATCTGCATGCACGCAGATCTGGCCAAAGACTTAGCGATGCGTCTCAGTCGCAAACGGATGATGGAATCAGCTCCCACAGAATCGGATTTGCTGAACAACGTGTATTACTTGGACTGCCGCACTGCTGCTCAGCTTGTGGCAGGCATATTTAATTGTCATAGGTACCTTGAGAAGGATCCAAATGTAAGGAGAGAGATCTGCTAGGCATGCACCCGACTTAAATGTATTTTGTTTCGCCTTGTAGATTAAACTGATTGTAGTGGACTCAATATCATTTGCAATCCGAATGCTGGACAACGTTTCGGAGCGAACGGATCTCCTGATGGAATTGCACGATTACATGCGTGATCTGCAAACCAAGCATGATGTAGCTGTTAGTGTAAATAGCACGCCCCCACAATAATAATTATTCTGACTTCTGATTTAGATTCAGCGACCTTGAATTCATAAAAAGTAACTAGTCTAATTCGCTGATCAGGACATCTTTTGTTATTGTGAGGCTGTGTAACTGTAAATTGTTGATTTATATGCACCACATATTACTAATCACATAACGATTTACTGCAGTTTGTTCTTACTAACGATCTTGGCTATCGTCGACAAAAAAGACGTTTTAAACTGGAGGCCGTATTGGGTCAAAAGCATGCGCATTTCATCTACAAACGCATATGGTTTACGGACAACGAGTGTTTTGTAGGAAAAACACAGAAAGCTAAGAGATTGGTTTGCAGCTTGCCATAAAAACACACTATTTTCGATTATGTTGTTGAATACAAATAACTAAAAATAAACTTACTATTTGATAAGTTAATAATTAAATATTAATTGTATATAAACGAAAATACTAAAAAAGTTTTCGCTTACATTAATTTTTGGTATTAAGCGAAAGTAGCTGCGTTGGTCACACTACATTGGGCGTTTATTGGAAAATAACAAGTGACCAAAAGCGAAAGATTAAAAATAAGCCCATTGTGAAGCATTGTTTACACGGCGTCACTATGGCACAGGCGAAGATGTCGCAGCCAAAATTTTTGCCTCGTATTGAAAACAGCGCCGCAGCCAACACAAACACCTACGTTGCTACCGCTGGCGGTAATCCCTTCGAGACAGATGAGGAGGAGGAGATTTTTAGCAAGCGCAAGATGACACTAAACCTGCCCAGCAACTGCACTGGAGACTTGGTTCATTTGACCGTTTCAAGAAATTGGCTGTTCTGCCTGCTGGCTGCACAGGGCCGCTTAACCCTCTTGCGGTTTTTTCTGCCTCGCGCGATTCCACCAGGCCGTGAGCTAAGCCATTTTCCGTTTTGCTTGATTACGTGTCTTTCAAATAGTAATCGTTGTAATGCGTTTGCTTTCAGAAATCGCGTTGGAGAAATACCTGACTGGCTATAAGATTACAAACATTTTTCTTGACCCCACTGGCCATCACCTCATCATTTCTCTCGTGCCCAAATTACCTGGAGTTTCGTCCGACTTTCTCTATGTACATTGCACCGAGACGCCCAAAGCACAACAATTAAAAGTGCGTCGCATCGAAAAGCTAAAAGACCATGAGATCACTGCAGTCGCATTCAACACCTACCATGGCACCGATGCAACAACGGCTTCAATATTGCTGGGCACCAGCCGTGGACTCATTTTTGAGACCGAGCTTGGACCAACGAGCGACACGCATCGCAAACAGCTGTACGACCTGGGACTGGGTCTTACCAAATACCCGATAAATGGACTGGAGGTGCTGCGGGTGCCCAACAGCAACCGTAGAATAGTTGTGGCTGCCACGCCGGATTGTATATTTACGTTTGAGGAAACACTGAAGCCGGAGGAACGTTCGCTGCAGCCCATATTCGCGAGCTATGTCAATGGCGAGCGGGAGCCGTACTGTGAGAAACAAAAGACAGATTTGGGCTACTCCCTGCTGCGTTTCTTTGCCCCACCCAACAGCAAATATCCAAAACAATGGGCTTGGCTATGTGGCGCAGGCATTCGCATTGGCGAGGTAAGTGGCGCTGTCGACCAAGCCAAGTAACATTTAATTAACATATCATTGATGATTGTAGCTATCAATTGATGCGAGCAGCAAGACCACGCTCCTGGGGGATACACTAATCAATCTGGATTTTGAGAAAGGAAAGCATATGTCCTACGACGAGCGCCGTATAAATGTGCCGAAGACATTTGTGCTTACGGAATATCATGCCGTGCTGCTGTACATGGACCACATCAAAGCCATTTGCCTGCTCAATCAGGAGTTGGTCTACCATGAGGTGTTCGATGAAGTCCGAGTCGGTAAACTTTTGAGCATGGAGCGCGATGCGATTACTGGCGCCATTTACGTGTACACGGAAAAAGCGGTTTTCACACTTAAAATTAGCCACGAGGAGCGAAACATTTGGCGCATCTACCTGAACCGAGGTCAATACGAGCTGGCAACGGCGCATGCCGCCGAAGATCCCGAAAACCTACAGCTGGTGTTGGCCGAACGCGCCGAGGCAGCTTTTAAGGAGGGCGCCTACGAAGTAGCAGCAAATTATTATGCAGAGACCAACGAAACGTTCGAAACGGTTTGCCTTAAATTCATGGTCCTGCCGGACAAACGTCCGATTGTGAATTACGTGAAGAAACGACTAAGCAAACTGACCACGAGCTTAAGCGCCACGGACGAATCGCAAGCGGATGCTATCAAAGCCTTGGTCATCTGGCTCATCGATCTGTATTTAACGCAAATAAACGCGCCCGGCAAGGACGACGTCTGGCGGCAGGAGTGGCAGACGGAGTACAATGAGTTCATGCATGAAGCACCCGTTTTGGCGTGCACCAGTCAGCATCGCACGGCAGTGCGCCAGCTCATTGCCGAGCACGCGGATCCACATAGCCTGGCGCAATTCGCCATTTCCATAAACGACTACGACGAGGTTATCGGGCAGCAGCTGAAGACCGACTGCTTCGCCGAGGCACTGCAAACGCTGTGCAGGCAACGCGATCTTACGCTCTACTACAAGTATGCGCCAGAGTTGATGGCGCGGCTGCCAAAGCAAACGATCGATGCGCTGATGGCGCAGGGCGCTAAGCTAGATATTGAGAAGGTTGTGCCCACTCTGGTTGTAATCGATACCAAGGAGCAGCGTGAGCAAGTCATACGCTATCTGGAGTTTGCCGTCTACAAGCTGAACACAAGCAACGATGCCATACATAACTTTCTGCTGCATTTGTACGCACAGCACGAGCCGAAGCTGCTGATGAAATATTTGGAGATACAGGGGCGTGACGAGTCCTTGGTGCACTACGACATCCACTTTGCACTGAAGGTGTGCACCGATCTGGGTGTGAAGGAGGCTTGCGTATTTCTTCAATGCATGCTATGCATGTGGACAACTGCGGTCGACTTGGCGCTGGAGTTTGATATGAGTTTGGCCAAAAAGACAGCATCGAAGCCCCAGGACAATGAGACGCGTCGTAAATTGTGGCTACGCATTGGTGAATATTAATTGCATTAAGTGCCTTAAACCGTACAATAGACTAAACATAATTACCTTTTAGCGTACCATGACATTAAGGGCACGAACGACGTGAAAAAGGCACTGAGCCTGCTGAAGGAATGCGATCTCCTGCGAATTGAGGATCTGCTGCCATTCTTTTCCGATTTCGAGAAGATTGACAATTTTAAAGAGGCCATTTGTGATGCTCTAAAAGTATGTTTCACCTTTTTTGTAAGCACATTATTAAATATTACATTTTGTCGCTCCAGGACTATAACCAACGGATACAAGAGCTGCAGAAAGAAATGTCTGAAACTAAGGAACAGTCGGAACGTGTGTGCAGGGAACTGCGCCAACTAAAACAACACAGCATTCGCATGGAGGCACAGGACGTGTGTGACATATGCGATCTTATACTTCTGGTGAAGCCCTTCTTTGTGTTTATATGTGGCCATAAGTTTCACAGCGACTGCCTCGAGAAGCAGGTTGTACCCATAATTAGCAAAGAACGAAGTCGTCAATTAAGCCTGCTGAAGCAACAAATGGAAACGTTAATGGCACAAACGGTTGGCTCCACCAACCATACGCCTGATCAGCAAAGAAAACGCGCCGATCTCAAAACTGAAATCGAAGAAATCCTTGCGTCTGATTGCCTCTATTGTGGCCTGCTTATTGAGACCATAGATCAGCCCTTTGTTGACGATTGGGATCAAGTAAACGTTGAGTGGGAATAGCTTTTCGCTTATGCTAATCAAAAAAAAAACAACGCATATAAATGTATATATATAGTACGTAGATCTAAGGCATTTATAAATAAATTTATGCATGTAACATTCAGTAAAAGTTCGGCATACACACTCATCATTCTATTAAAAAACCAAACACATTTGTTTAATAATCAGTCAACAATCTGCATACGTAGCTCGTTGCTAATAAACGACATTACTGTATTCAGTACAGCCTGTTGTATCGATGCGTTTCGCGTTATCAGTGGCAGGAGCATTACCACATCTGTAGGGTGTATTTCAGCAACTGCTCGTGTCACACGTTGCACGAGCTGTTCACGTTGACTATGCGTTAAATCATTCAATATGACTTCACCGAGCGGCTTAAACGTTCCTGTGGACAAAACAACAACAATTATGAACAAAGCTTAAGAGAGCAGAGTGTACACAGTCACTTACCACTAGTTATTTTGTAGGCAGCAATTCCGCCCGCAGCACCACCAACAGCTAAGCCGACTGGGCCCATTAATAGTCCGCCTGCAAAGCAACACGCAGCACATATTGCTGTTCCCTTGCCAGACTGCTTCATTGCAACTCGAACATTTTGCTCGTCAGCTATAATCGCAAGAGCCTCCATCAGTTCGCGCGTATCTATTGGCATTTTGAATCAATTCTGTTTCTGTAAACGTTGGAAAATATTGTATGTTATGAATGTAAATCACAATAGTGACTTGTAAATCCTTACTTGCTCGTGGATGTTATGGATTTCCTAAATTTGTGTTAATATTACGAAATGTATATTGCAAAAACAACGGGTGTCGTGTCATGGTACAAAGAACAGTTATATTATACTGCATCGACTGGGTTCTAAAGAAAGAGACCAGCATATATTATTATTAAAACATCTGATGTCATCTTAAGCTATGACACTTGTTGGTTCAGCTCCACATGTGTGTGAAGAGAACAGATCTATCCAACAAAATTGCCAAAAAATACTGAAACATTGGGCGCTGCGGCTATTTTTCGGTTATTTTTAGGTCATTATTTGGTATTTTTTTTGTTTAAATGAAAATCGCGCTTACCAATAGCTGGTAGCCTTAATAAAACACTGTTGCGTGCGCGTTTCTGTCGATAACATTCGCTATTTCTTGTTTTTACAAACATTTTTTTTTTTATCAAACTATATACCTCAGTATATATTTGTAAACATATCAGCTCCTTGTTATCTAACATATAAGACACTAAATATGACAAGCTATAATGATTAAATAGTATTCCTTTGTGCCGTTTTATTTAAATGCGCAGACAATTTAAGCAAATTAAACTGTGATAATATGTGATCGTATTGTGTTCTCGACAACTACAATCATTGTCTTACCAAGAAGCACTATAAACCGTGCTTCATCAAGTGCAATGAGTGCTTTTCAAGATGTAAGTCATATGCGCATACGCATATTAATATGTACATACATACATACTATGTAGTACTGTTGGGCTTGTATATAAGTAAATAAATGTTGTATTTACATACATATGTTCATGTGAATATTAAATGCATTTATAGAAATCTTCTGCATAGCTATTAATATACATAAACAACGATCAAGTCAAAATGATTGAATGCAGTAAAAATATATGCACAATATACAATTTGAATCTACAAACAGATGAGAACCCAAAACTGTGTACTAAAGTAATTATGACTTTAAACATCAAGCGAATAGCCGCTGTGATTGTTTGCTAAAGAATAATAATCGTTTTATCAAATCGTTTTACTGATAGCAATAAAAACAAATAGTAAAAAAGAAAATACTAGTTCACATCGAAGACAAAATACCCTTGCAAAAAGAAGACTAGTGTTTTGTTAGTGCTCTAATATAAAATTAGACACATATAAATACGTATAGAAACAGGTAGTCAACGGTAACAAAAATCCATTGTTCAATAACAAAATAAGCACAGATGTATTAGGGTAGGGTAGGGTAGATGGTAAGGGTATATCGCTCAGTTCCGTTAATTAATAGCGGAATTAGCGCTGAATTGTTTATTGGATAAGCATGTGTGACAAGATACACAAACATACAATAAAAATAGTGTTTCTTTATATGTAGGTAACAATAAATACGACTGCTTGTTGGTCGTAAAGAAGTTGCTCTAACCAGCTACACTTAACTTAATTGTCCTGACAGCAGGCCAAGCCTTGCCCTTATCGAATTACAGTCTCACTTATTAATTGTGTAAACAGAACATGCTGAGCGCAAACGGCATATTGTAAATATTAGCATACTAAACACAGCGTTTATTTTGGGGTTTGTTTCAGTTGATGGCGGCAAGCGTAGGATGAACAAGTAACTAAACGCTTTTCTTATGTCCTTGCAGTTTATTCTGTGTCTACTGCTGGCTCACGCATGCGCGCGACCAGAGCAGTCCGACACAAAGCCCACACTGTCCCTGACTGCCACATCATCGGAGGCAACGTCCTTGTCAGTAAGACAATTTATAGAGGTGGCCATTGCCATGCCACCGAATCAACAGCAGCAGAGCGCAGAAAGGTGGAGTGATGGAGAGAGAGCCGAATCCCTGCCAGCTGTAACGCCCGCAGCCAGCACAACGGCCAGCGCACCGCTGGCGACAGGTCCTACTGAAATGCCCGACTATCTGAAGAATTGTTTCTATGCGGAGGAGGAGCTGTGTCTGAACTGGCGCCAGCACAACGCCACCACCGGTGACGAACTCAATGTATCCGATCGCTCGGAACTTGCGGCCAGTTCGGGCCTCAATGTGGACGCTGGAGATGCCAATGGCCAGGCATCAGTACCAAGTAGCCTCGCCGACAATGGTATGACTACAAACAGTGCTCTAAATGGCAGCTGTCAGTGTCGTGAGCATCCGACACGAGCCAACTCTTGGTACTGCTGCAACATCACGCACATTTCGATGATCTCAAGCTGCAGCAACATATCGAAGTGGACAAACCTGCATGTGCGCAACCTGAGCGTACAGGCCATGGACCTATCCAACCCCATATACCGATCACTGCAATCCCTTGCTGTCACTGATGGCAACATCATGCAACTGACAAACGCATTTCCTCGTCACTCAAAGCTGAAATGTCTCAACATATCGAATAACAATATTTCAGAGATCGCCTCGCGTGCGGTCAAGGATGTGCCGCACCTTGAGTTTTTTGGCATTTCAAAGAATCTTTTGTCGCGCGTGCCGAATCGCAACCAAAACAAAAACATTGCTCTAGATATCAGGTGGGTTTTGCTGAGACTAAAAAAAACCACACAAACACACTTATTTATATTTTGTTTTTGTTTTTGTTTTAGTGGCAACATGCGTATGCTCTGTGAGCCGCTCAACGAGATTATTTATATTGACTCATTCAATTTTGTTAACCCGGAGCACTCATTCTGCTTGTATAACGCCACACACAAGTGGTTTAACTCGACGGATTTGGTGTCGGTGAAGCAGCTGGAAAGCATAAAAAAATGTGGCACCAAGTGTCCGAGTATACCAAATTATGGGAATTGCTCCTGTAATATATACAGCATCATGATAATACAGGGCGATCAATCAAGGACTGTATGTAATGTTGATTGTTCGAACCTTGGCTTGGTCGAGCTGCCAGCCCAGTTGCCCGATAATACGTTCACGCTAAATATAAGCAACAACAAAATAAGCACCTTGGGTGATCATTTTCATACAAATCCAACATACTACAATATTGTAAAACTGGTGGCTGACAATAATCATATATCTTCGATATACGAGTTTGAGGGAACCAAGTTCATTGAGCAATTTCAACGTCTTTACATGCGCAACAATTCTCTCAGTAAGGTAAGAATACTACAATTTCGGTTTTCGAATGCTGGTAATAATCAAAATATTTGATTCTTTAGATTCCCGAATACTTTTTGAACAACGCTTTAATGGACACGGGCATTGGAAGGCGCATTTATCTAGCGGAAAATAGACTGCAATGTGACTGTAACTCGGCGAAAACACTTCAGAACTGGCTTAAGGAACGTAGTACGGATATACCCGACTACATGGACATACGATGCCGTAACTTACCTCAGAGCGTCATCGAGTTGCAAGAGGCTAAGCTATGCCAATCACCGCCCGACTGGACCGACTACATATACTATTTGATTGCAGCTGAGGTCATTTTGTTATTAGCACTGATTACAAAGGTGTCGTACGACTATTGGGTGTTCAAGACGGCGGGCTATCTGCCATGGCCAGCAAGTAAAATGCCAAAACTGCCCTGCGACTGGCTGTGCGAATCATAGATGAGAGCGATACACAACATATCCAAATGATACTTGACCATGACAGACATTAACGGATATCAATATCAATGTGCCTTCTTTTGTATAAGAATATAAACCATATTTTTAATAGATCCTAAAAGCGATTTTTATAAAATTTCGATGTACATGCGTATTATATGAATTCTGTATTTTTTTGTGAATTGCATAAATACGATGTACTCGGACATGATGTGTTAACATATAAAGAGCAAAGGAATATCCTTTTTAGTCACTTAGCCAGATTTATTGCATGTACAACACTATGAAAAACAATGAAAATATTGGTGTCCACTTTGCGTATGATATTTATTGTTGTGGTTTCTTGCATTTTAAATATGAATTATAATAGTATAAGAAAAAAAAATGCGAATTTTTTATGTTAACATCTATGCATCTATGATTTTCATTCGTCTTTTGTATGTTATAAACTTTGAATTCATCATTATAATGCCTATTATATGCCATGTTACTAGATGTATTGCCGCGCATATTTTTATTTGTATGTGTAAATTAGTATGCCTTATAAGAACGACATTAAAGTATACAAACATACATTCAATACCATGGGTTTTGTCGTGTATGTGTTACTATATTTTGAATGTGTTTAAATGGTTTTTATCGTTATGTTTGCTGCTTTATAGTATTTAAATACTTTCACATATGTTGTTTCGTACTTCTTATCGCTGTAATCAATTCTTTTAAATGTTATTTTCGTTGCGTTATATTTTTAATGTATGCTATACATATTCGACCAAAAGTGAAAAACAAATAAAAATGAATGTGCTTCGATTATTATAAATACGATATATCAATGTGTATAAATATTTTGAGCGCATCTTTTATAAACTGTTAGTTTTTTTTTTCAGGGACCGTAAGTAATGATTATCTATTTATTTTTTAAATGGACCTATAAAAAAATAACGAGCACCAATATATATATATGTTTTTTCAATCTTTGCATTTCCGCCAAATTCTTTAAATTTCTGATTTTGACGTTTTTCCTTAATGATATTCATTATTTTTGAGTAATTTTATAAAATGTTAACCATAATCATTAAGTTTGATAAAAAAAAATAAAATAAAAGTCACAATAATGATTATTAATGATTTTTATTTATATCGCTCACATATAACTCAACCGTGTTGGACAACATTATTGTACTGGGGGGTAGCTGTGTGGTTCATTTACAAGGATGTGCAATAATATTGATAAAAAAAATCAAACACAGAAGCCAAGCCATCCATCAGTGTTCAGTCTTATGTTAAGCGATATAAATCAAAATCATTAATAATCATTGTGATTTTTTTTTTTATCAAATATAAAATTACTCAAAAATAATGATAATCATTAGGGAAACACCAAAAAACTAAAATGTAATCATTAACATGTAATTTTTATAATATAACTTATAATGATTACGGTCCCTGTTTTTTTTTATTTTTTTTATTTCATTTTTTTTTTGTGTTAATTTAAAAGTCAATGAGTTTTGTTTATTTTTTTTTCTTTTTGTATTGTGTTGTGTTTTCAGCTAAACCTAACAATACATTTATTCTAATACATGCTAAATCAACTGCATCCTGACCCAATAGATGCATAAGTTGCAGCTTATTCTATTTTCCTTTTTTATTTTAAACAGTGAAAGGTTTTGATTTTTTAAATTGGGTTACGCCAATATCGACGAACCTATTCCTTTGTAACTGTGTATTTATAATTTGCAATTATACATATAACCACTTTATACAAAATCCTATATTTATTAACTTAAAAAGTGGCAGGGTCAGCAGACTACATCAATTTGATTAAGGGGTAGTTACATAATACCGCCCGTGTACATACATATAAAGGCATAAACACGTAAAAATAACGTCGAAAATCCGGGAAATGCATATAAATGTATATATAAAACTGGTATAAGTGCAACAAATGTTTAATGCTATATACATGTACATACAATTAATGCCCTAAAAGTACGAGAAATATTATGAATATATATAAATTAAAATTTTTCATATTCATACATATGTGTGATTGTATGTATTTACACATGTCAGTGTGCCTATAAATTGTAGTAAATTTATGCTTTTTTTAATAAAAAAAAAAAGCATGTTAATTTGCTAAAAACATGTAAAAACCTATAAATATTTTTAATATATTAAAAATTCCCCACAATTAAATACACTAATTAATAAGGAATGTGTTTAGACTGGAAAAAATTTCGTGCGCATTTTGTCAAATGGATTAATATAAACAAAGAAATAAATCTATGTTTGGAGTTTTAAGCTTTCCCGACAAATTCGCTCCAATATGATACACATTCGTAAATAATGAATAAAAATTCCCATTTAATGGAAGTACGGTTTAAGAGCAATAACATATTTTATCGGTATTCCGAATAATATGACTCTTTCCAAAAATTAAACACATTTCTCAATTTCTGGACATAGCAAATTAAAGAAGAAATAAATTAAGAAAACATTTACTCTACGAACAGAGCACGACAAATTACTTTAATATAATATTTAATCATTTTTGGAAAGAGTACACCGTGTTGCGGATAAAATTAGCTAGTTTATTTTTCTATAAAATATAATTCATACTTATTGATTAAGTACTTTTATTTTTTTGATGATCTAGATATATAGAACTATCAGTCTCACGTCCCATACCAAAAAAAAAAAAAAAACAACAAACAAACAAACAAACTATGAAATACATTAACGTAATAATCCATGATAGTAATACTAGTAAAATGTATCTTGTGATGCTTAACTATGCTATTGAGGTCTGCCTAGTATTTATACTTTTCTATGTGGCACCATACTGTGACCTGTCAACTATTTGACTGGACCAGGGCTTAAACATTTTAGTACACGTATGTATCGTATGTAGTTATATTGAATAATAGGTAGACACAGCATGCGAGTACATGCAAAAGGATTCTCTAAACATGCTTGCTATGCTTACAATGTTCAATACGTTTTTGAACATTTAAGACAAAGAAGCTTGGTATTCATAAGGGGTTACTTATGGACATACTAGTACATTTGAGTGTGCTTATTAATATTGCGTTGTATATGTTAAGTGTGCATATTTGTATGCGTGATTTAGATAAATCGATTTGATTTTCATTTGGCAATACTTATGTGCAAACGTTCATACATACATAGAGCACATAAAGTCAACTATGTATGTATGTATATGCATGTACGACATTTAGTTTCTTAAATAATACCATTCTTATTATTTAAGTATTATTGATATTAAAGAGTCGAAAACTTAAAGTCTTCGAATGTTATGGGATGGTTTTGGTTTTTAGCAGGAGTGACAAAGATAGTGATATACAGATAGAGCTGAAATTCGTGCAAGTGACAGAGATGCAAAAATGCTTCAGTTTTTTAGTAGTACAATAGTTAAATATCAATTTTTGTTTCGCTCCACGCCAATTTCCAGTTGTGTTAAAGTATTTCCGTCTCGTACACCTGCTTGGTGGTCATTGTAGTGCTAGTTGTTTGTGACTGTGCAGCAGCAGCGCCCGTACCAGCCGTCCCTACAACACCACCACCGCCAACAACGCCGCCGACCACACCACCCGTAGCATCACTGATCAACAACACTCCATTAGTACCCGCAGCAGTCTCAGCCACCGCAGCGGTGCCACCACTGGACGACGACGACGACTCACAAGCCAAATTGAGTGCAGCTATTTTCTGCTGTATGTTCGTTTCTTGCGTGGGGCACGAAATATCAACCGATGGAATCTTGCTCATTTGCTGCAAGCGCTGGTATTGCTCCTGCAAAACCTTTTGCTTCTTCAATAGCTCCTGGTGGCGCATCTCGAGTGCAACTTGACGCTGTGCGTGATCGTTGCCGGACTCATTGCCACTGGAGTTGTCGCCGCTGGAGGTGTCGCCAGCGATGACGACTGTTTCCACATTGATGTTTTCCCCTGCTGCGGCAGCCAAGTTCTGTGGCACATTGGGGCTTGTCGGACTGGCCAGTGGACTGCGTGAGCTGGTACGCGGCGGCGGTGGTGGCGGTATGCGTTTGTGGCCCACTTTCGTTATCAAATCAGCGTTACGCTCAGGGACTGGTGGCTTGATGCTGCTGCCACCACCATTTGCGAGATTGTTAGGCAGCTCGTTGTCCGACTCACTGGCAACGGAGTGAACGCGACGCAAACTTCCCATATTGGTGTTCACCATCAGCTGCTGCTGCGACTGCTGATGTGTTAGAACGCCACGTGATAGCTGTGCGCCGCCCGTTGCCACAGCCATGACCATGCTGTTGGTGGTCGCCTGTTGCATGTTGATGTTGGCCTCGGTGAAGAGACGAGCCTGCGATATTTGCGTGGTGACGGTACTTTGAACGGCAGCCTGAGCGCTCTCGTCGGATGCTGAATCTTCGGGACGCATCTATTTACGTATGCTAATTGTCAATAAGTACATACAAATTGTAATCGTGATTAAAACGTTTACCTCGAATAGTTGTTGTTGTTGCTGCTGCTGCTGTTGCTGCTGCTGCTGTTGTTGTTGCTGCTGGGCAATTGGCTTTGAAAATGTCTTAAGCTCGTCTAGCAGAGCATCGAGTGCGTTTTCGGGTGCGAGTCCCCCGCTGATAGCGAACGACCCCATCCTGGGTGATGGGATTGGCTACAAAAATATATAATTGTAGAATTGTGAAATGGATGAATATTACTTTGCTGGCCAGTTGGAAATAAGGTTAAATAACATTGCACATTTATACATATGTTTGTATGTATGTATATATAGTAGTAGGTAGTACTTATGTAATACAGTATTGCAAAATAAATACATTGGACAACTTGTAAAACCCATCAAGTTAGTGGCTAAAACAAAACGAAAAGCAGTGGTGCTTTCATGAATACAGGTTGCATTAAAATTAATCATGCTGTGCATAAGGACAATAATCGATATCATATCACCATACACGATTGTCTTGTTCAAGGATCCCTTAAGCATAGAAGACCGCTCATCACATACGCACACATATGTATGTCAGTACAAATGTTTATTAAAACGCAACATGCAACAAGTAATGCAAAACCAAAATAAAAAAGAAAGGCGTGAATATACAATTTATAAAAAATATCAGAAATGCTGTAAAAAATAGTGACTGAAAAATAATCCTCACACAGATGATACAAATTATGCTTTTTAAATGTAAACACTAGAAACAAAATCAAATTATTATCAAAGTTAGGAATCAAAATGGGCATGCAAAAATAAGTGTGCATTTAGAAACTATACAGAAATATACAGAAAAAAATAAAACGAATGTTGCTTATCTAACGCCCACAATTTATAATATCCGACAGACATAAAGAGACAAACAGACAGACGGGGCACGTTGCAGGTTTTTTTTTTTTTTTTTTTTTGGCGGGGGAAATATTGATACTAACCGTCTTTTTGCCAGTGACATGCAATACAAACACAAAAGAAAGAATTTGCAACAAACATGGAAAAAATTTGCGATTGCGTTAGCGATAGCGAAACTAGTTTAAAGACTTGCATGAGTTAATTAAATAGAATGATTGGTGGCGAGGTTAATGGAGGGAGACAGCAGAATGTAGTTTTATAAATATTGACTAACCGAAATACTAAAGTCAATTATGGTATATTTAATATATATGTATTTACAAATATATAAAACGTAAACTATATAAAAGAAAAGATAACATCCAAATGAAGCCTTCACCGATTAATTATAGGGGTTTATTAATAACAATTCATAAATAGACTTAATGCATGTATGTTGACTTCAAGTTTGTAGATTAGATTTGCTTTTGGGTAGATAGTAGCTTCTCAGTGAAAAAGGAAAATATGTTATGGCGTAGATGATGGTAAGTATGTACGAAGATGATTCATGATGGGTTAATAGATGGTTTAAACTTCAAAGACAACAATCGATGAGTGTGAACATAAGTGTCTGACTGCTTGCATACATTAATTTTTTTTTTATTTTTTTTTTTAACAATTGGCCCTTTAATTATTCAATTTGGTTAATGGGATTATTTTATCGACTGCACGCTTTAGAAATGATTTGTGTGTACATAAACAAGGGAACATTTAAGTTTTTGCTAATTTGTATATATATACATACGCTTTTCCAACTACAACATTTATATATATATTATAATATGTTTCATTTTATTTTTATTTTTATTTCCATTTTTTTTTTTTTTTTTTTTGCTTTATAGCTTTTGGCTTTTTATGAGTAATTTAACTAAAGAGTTCTTGGAAGCAAATAAACATTCTATAAAAATATGTTTGCATATACTATTTAGGTCTTCGGAAAACCGAAGCTTACTCTTTCCAAAAGTTGTACAATTTTTTTTTTTTATTTTTATTATATTCATATAATTATCAATTATTTGTCGAGGCACTTTTTATGACAGGACCGCCACATAAACAATATCAAAATAATAACGACGACAAATTTTGATGAAAATGAGTTTCTATTTGTGGACCAATGTTTTTTAATGACATGTACTATGTTAATTTTACTTATTTAGTAATTCTGCTGGTGTTTCTGTACAAGATTATGTATGTATGCACACATGTACATATGTATGATGAAAAGGGTAAATTAAATAAAAACTTAATACTTCGCTTAATAAGGAAAAAGAGTCGGCTGGACAGTGCCTCACATACATACGTGCAACTTGTATGTTAAATATTTTCTGTAATACAAAATTAAACGTTTTTCCAAAGTTTTTACAAAATAACCAAAAAAAAAAAATAAATAAAAAAAATAAATAAATAAAAAAATAAATAAATAAAGAAAAAGTTAAAGAAGAAACATATTGTGAAGGACCGGTTTTGTTTAATGTATAGACGGGCTGTTTCTTAAATACTTGAAAAAAACAAAAATATGCTATGCAAACTACATTTACTCTTCTGTAAAAATAAAAACCTTTGAGTTTATCCTTTTAGCATTATTCTTTTAATGTATACGAGCCCTACCAAATTGTTAAAAATATTGAAAAGATTTGAACCGTAATCTTCCAATTCATTTGTTGTTGTTCAAAATGTATTTTGTTGGCACGTTTCTATGTACATATTTAAACGTATAAGTAAGTGTCTTTAAATTATTCTTAAGATGATTTTACAATCCAGACGGTATTAAATAGTTAGATATATAGAAAGGTGCATGGGCAGACCACAGACGGAAGCAATAAAAAGTATTTAAAATAGGATGTATGTATATTTGAGCACACAAGGAGGTGTTTAGGAGCATATTTGTTGATAGAAGTGTATATAGTATATATATATATATATATTTTTGTTTTTAAAGACATCTGGGAAAAAGTATTTAAAGGGGGTTAGAGAACGATCTTTCTACTACATATGTATGTATGTAGGTTGGAATTGTTAGGTCATTTAAACATGTAGTAGTATAATAAATTGTGTCAATTCTATTTACCTTTCTTTTTGCTTGCCTGTTATTGCCTACGGTCAAGCATTGATTTTGTTAAATTTACTAGTAATACAAAATTGGCGATCTATAAAAATACAAGTACTTTGATCCGGAGCTTTTTCAACATAGTATTAGCAGTTATTTATCATCTTTAATCATTGTTTTTTTTTTTTTTTTTTTTAATTGACAGTGCTAAACATATCATCACATTTAAAAAAGAATGTCACATTTGAGGTGTACGGTTTAGGCCGAGAAAACCCCTTTTGGAAAGCACGTTACGCACACACATTCATATGTATACACATAAATTGATATTATATATGCATGTAGTAGTATGTAACTAATTATAATTGCAGTTGGTGTGTTTTAGGCTTACAGGTAGCTTTAAATGAGTTTTAATATGGTATTTGAGTTTAGTATTAGTTTGAAGTTTATAGCAGTAGTAAGTAGTATACAAAAATATAAACTAGTTATGTTTAATGCGGAGCAAATAATGTTTAGCTAAAATAAGATTGACATAGTTTTATGAGTTCATCTTTTTAAAAATGATTTTTAGTAAAAATTTGTTTTTTATATTTGTATTTTCAGTCATTACTCAGTAATTGCCTCTTTGAAGTTAGAACTCCATCGCCAGTTAAACTATGTGGTTGTTGTTGTTGTTGTTTACGATATCAAAATTGTTAGTTCCAAAAAAGGCAAGAAGAAGAAAATGAAATCACTAGGTAAACCTCATTTAATAAGACTTTAAACTTTGGTTGATTGGTGTTTTGTCATCATATGAATATGAATGGCGTGTTTAATACGTAAGTCGTTTTCGCATTATTATAAAATTAACTGAATTTTTTTTTTTAATTGTTTTTTCTTGATAATCGCGTACCCAAAAGGCAGTTAAGCTTTTTGAGAATGGAGAAACATCGGTGAAGCTTCTCTTGGGCGGCGCTAAACGGGGCTTCGCCTTTTTAAACTGTCATAGGATTGGAAATAACTATATAATCAAGTAAAATATATAGAAGTGTACGCAGTATGAACAAAAAACTACTAAAAAACAGCCAATTGCAACTTGTTTATAGAATAACTGCTCAAACTTAAAAAAAAAATAAAAACAAAGCATACAAACAAATGAATTGTTAACAAATTAGTTCAATTTACTAGATAGCACTAAATAGCTTGCTCTTTAAACCCTTGCATAGTTTCTAATTTGAATTGGTAGTAATAATCGTTAATAGTCAATGTAAACTATTAAAGATTCAATGACATATTCATATACTTTTCATATATACACACAAATGAGGAAACTAAATATGTATAATGAGACAGCACAAAGTAGTTGAAGTTGAAAAGGAAATGGAACAATCCCATTTTATTTTATTTTTTTTTAAAATCTACTAAGGCATTGAGTTTATATTACATACATAAACTACTTAAGTAGCAGGTAGTTTTTCTTGGCGAATATTGCATTATCGTTTGTAATATTTAGGATTATTCTGTTTGAGAACGAACTGAAATCAATGCATATAAGCAAAGTAGTATATTTTCTTCAACAGGCAGACAGTAAGCATAATTGAATTTTCATACGAGTACTACCTTCAAAATCTGCAAACAGTTTACATTTTTCTTTCATACTGTACCCTATGAAGTTTCTACTTAAATACTTTTGCGGGTTTCAATGTTTTTGGCAAGGTAACTATTGTGCAAATAAGTTGATCTTTAAAAATGATACTTAGCCAATGCAATCAATACTTCTTTCGGTCAAAAGCAACTAGTTTTTTGTCATCGAAACAATACAAAGAATATTTTTAAATATTAATATATGTAGTAGTAGTATATAGTTATGTATGACACGGTATGGAACGGTGTTTTATGCGCAAAAATAGCATTGGCATTACAGCCCTAGGTGTTTTTGTTGTTATAAACTAGTAGTTCAGTGTATATATAAAGTATATAAAAAAGTATCAATAGACTCACCTTGTCAGCGACCGAAATATCTGTAGACCTCAAAGACTCCTCAGCTATGGATGGCTCATTGGGTGGTAAACGTTGTTCCTGTACGCTTGCCAAACTAAACGGATACAAGTTAGTACAAATTCGAATTAACGTAATAACAATAGCGGTGTTTAACAGCTAGTTTCATCGTTTCATGTTTTCATAGTTGAAATGTCCCGCAACAACAACTTGCATAGAAAAATTTCTATGTATACAAAAAGTGATTCATGTTTCATAAAAGTAAAGATGGGAAGAGCTCGACATTTTATGAAAACATCTAATTACTGGCAGCCGCAAACAAAAGTAATTTAAACTGGTTTTGTTTGATAAAATAATACCCCGATTCCACTAGAGCCGAATGCACAGATGTAATTGGAACTCGGTAATGTTGCATTTATTTAAATTCGATTCCTATGTAGTGAGTATGAATCTTTGGCTGTTTCGATCAGATGCTCATCTTTCGTTAACAGAGGAGTTTACGGACAGTGCTGCCTCTTTCGTTAACAAAAATACCAAATTTCTTACCGCTACATCGCGATATTTGGTTATGGACAGTGCCAAATTGAACATAACAGAAAATCAATCAGCTGTCAGCGGCTTTTTAATCGGATTTCTGTTAAAATTTTATGGAGTTTCAGTTGGATTGATAGTGGAACGACCTGCATTACCGACTTCGCTGTTATGATAAATGAAGCCTAGTGGAATCGGGGTATAAACCAGTAACTATCTCATAGCTGTTGAATCTACAACTATTTAGAAGCGCTAGAGTCCCTAACATATATTTATAGCTTTTAAATGGTTTTTCTAATCCAGGCAGAAATGCAATGTGTCGTTGAAACGCAAATGCTTCCGAGCTAAGCGTTTCATCTATCAAACATGAAACGATGAAACGAGCTGTTGAACACCGCTAATGATAGTCACAAACCGTTTAAGTGTAACCAAGGTGCCGGTTAGCTTCTTGCAGCGCCGCAATGCCGATTCCAAGCGATCGGGCTCTTCTTTAAGGAACTTTTCTTCGCGCACCACTTTTTCCATCTCGTTTGACAATATGCAACGCAAGCCATTCGATAGTGTCGGAAATTTGAGCTTCAGTTCAGCAACAGTTTTGCTATAATAGTACGAGTATACGAATGAGTTAGCCATTAATGTTAACAAATTTTTGGGTTTGATACACACCTTGCGCGACTTAATACTAGCGCCATGTCCTCCACAGCGGTCATGTTAACGCGAGTCCTTCGATTGATCACCTCACCACGCAAGTTCTCAACCGAACCCTCCAGATCGCTTAGATCCTTTTCGAGTCGTATGACCTCCTGCTTGTACAGCTCCTCTTCTCTGGAAATGCGTGTTGTGTCCTGGTCGCCTTGGCCCCAGAAACTGCCGCTGCTGGCCAACAATGTGGCACGAATGCGCATGAAGGTGCTTTTTATATCCTCCCTCACGGCGACAGATTGGGCTTGCGACAATCGTCTTAAAGTGCGGACCTCCATGCGTAAGTCCTTGGCCTTCTTTTGCAGTCCACGCAAATGGTTGTAGACCTCAGGTGCGAGTGCGATGTCCGCGCGGTAGCTGGGATGGGAAGTCTGGGCCAATACAATGGGTTTTGGTGGTGGAGGGGGCTTTAGGCGGTCGCGCTCTGTGGGTTGGGTGTAAACGTGATTGAAACATCAATAGATAATTATTTGATAAGCATATTTTGCGTGAGTTGCCTTTAAAGCATGCGTGGATATTTATTTACAACTGATTTAAAGAACCCTGTCTTAAAGGAAGAAAAAGACTCGCTTCAGTTCGTTGTTGGCGCTCTTACCTTGTGAGGACGTTCGTGGCAAGGTAGACGACTTGATTGCTGGCTTGGTAGGTTTTGTGTCAGCTTTGGGTCCCCGGTGCAGTTATATTTGTTTGGATACGAATTAGTGTTAATAGTATAATGTGAAAAAGTTTGCTTCTTTAGTTTTGGACTCTAAGCAAATTGTATAAATTAAGTAAGCTACATTTATCTAAGTAATATTGAGTTTTATACTCGAATAATTAAAAGAAAATAAATTCAAGGAGCGCACTTAATTAGTACCATCAAGATTACTGACAATTTAACAATGAATTGAACCAAAAAAGGAAGCCAAAAGTTTATAAAGTATAACTGCTTTATACATATATTTTATTTACCGGCATGTAGGGGATTATGAGATTTGGGTATTCCCTGTATATCGTCGCTAAATGAAACAGATTTCTCAAAGGACACGGATTTCTCTGAAAAACAGCACATGTCTGGGACACTGATGTACTTGCAAAAGTTGGGGTACACTTACGACATGAGTTCTTGCCCAACTTAGGTGCCTTTTCTCTAACGTATAGCTCATCAGCGGAACCGTTAGCTAAATGCGAAAGTATAAAATAGAGATAATGGTATCATCAGCGCACGTTTTACGTTTTACGTTTTACGTTTGTAGACATACATATGTACATTTGTGTACACACACACACACGCACGCACGCACACAGACACATATGTACATATGTAGTATATGGCTATGAGACTATACTTAAAGAGTAAGGTTAATCAACTTGTACATAAATGCGCCCTGAGAAACAAGCTTCACGTCACAACGTTTCTTATTTAAGATCCTTCAGTTCTCATCATCTATGAAGCATAGTGAAGCAATGTGACAGGCGATATACAACTACAAGATAATGTGACTTCAAATTTTGCTACTACATAAATATGTGATACTATTGTGGTGTTCAACAGCTCCGTTTCAGTGTTTCAGATTTCATAGTTGAAACGCTTAGCTCGTGAATGGCATTTTGCGTTTCAATGCGTTTCATATTTGCGGTGACTGCGCTTCTGCTGTCTGGATTAAGAAAAAATGCCATTTAAAAGCTTTAAAAATATGTTTGGGAGTCTTGTCTTATATCAAACACAACCAGTTCAAATTAATCAGATGTTTTCATACTTTTTTGCACAAAAATACACAAAACATACTGAAAAATACGGAACATCAAAAGCAAATATCGCTTATATATCGTGCTCTTCCCATCTTTACTTTTATGAAACATGAAACACTTTTCGTCTACATAGGCTGGGGTGTTTCAGCGTTTCAAGAAATTTTTTTATGCAAGTTGTTGTTGCGGGACGTTTCAACTATGAAACATGGAACGATGAAACGAGCTGTTGAAAACCCTCTATGTTTTTATGCACATATTTATAGACATGTGTAAGTGGATCAGATGTATGTTTTTTATGATTGTTAAATAATAGTATGTAAGCGTTGGCGTGCAGCAAGGCACAAATAATAAATTGATTAGCATACCTTGCATTTGCGATGGTACAACAAGATAGTTGGAGTCTAATGTGGGCACACCCATTGGCGCAATTTGTGGATTCTGATTGACCAAAGCTTTTTGGACCAGTCCCGTCAAGTTGGCCAACTGACGCTCCATGTGCTCAACTCGTATGCGATGCAAGTCTTCGGGCCTGCAAGAATGTTAAAGATATGGAGTAAGACCCGATTTACACGTTGAACTTTTTCATGAGCTTTTTTTTTGATTCTGTTTTAAAACTTCTTCACAAATCTGAACTTTTTTATTTGTAAATGCAACTGTGATTTTAATTTATTGTCAATTTTCATACATCTTTGTCATCGATCGGTTTATTTTTAAATATCTGTGCAACTCTGTGTTTACATGCAATCGGAACAAGTCATAGCAAAATGAGAAAAATAAGTCATTGCTACACAAGTCATGCAATTGTTACCCCTTTACACCCCTTGCCGATAAACGAATGCTTCATGAAAAAAGTGCGTGTAAATCGGATGTTATAGTATTTGCACAATGTGCTTGTTTCTAGGTAAGACTTGCCGCACTGCTTTGACAAGTGCTATTAAACTTGCATTTCCGTTGCCGCTAAAATCTAATTAAGCAGCCAAGCTTAAAATTAGGCGTCGAATTCACAGCTTGAAAGTAGAAATACTTGACTCATGCAAGCGTTACAAAAAAAACGCTGCTCCACAAAACGCAACACAATGCCATCCAACTGCATTCTTTGTTTACAGTCGTTAGTCGACAGAACTAGCTAGCAAAAGCATGGCCTATTGCAGCGGTAGGAACCTTTAATAATTGTACTTTGTATTTGTGGCAATAACAATTCGATTTCTTGTTTTCATAACTAACAGTGACCAGCACGCCACAACGGTTTGCCAACTGTTTGTCAAGCTTTCAATTGCAAGATCTGCTGGTATTGAAGAAGTCATTGGAAATCATGCATTACACGGAGCCCCATCTCGAGGACGTTATTGATGATGGCGGCAGTTGCAACGACACAACCGATAAGCCACAGCGCATGGCTTTGATGGCTGCTGAAAGGTATTTGGAATACATTTAATTTGTCCCAAACCAATATGAGTTCAGTTCATTTTCGTTGAACAGCGCCCAATCAGAGTCTTGGCAAGGTGATCCAACAAACACTTGGGTCGAGGAGAAACCATCGAAGCTGCAGACCTTGTTTCAAATAAGCATTACGGCTCTGGCCTTTCTCTCCTTTGGCGGCTATTTGCTTTGCCTCATCGTTCAGGCCATCAAGAGCAAGGGCACCACCTATTTCCATCCGGTGGCCACAGCAATGACAACTTCAAGCAATGGGAATGTGAAGCGCATTAAGATTTACAGGCGCAGTAAACGCAACACAGATTCACATTCCCACATTCCCAATCTCAATTATCCCGACTATGTCACGTATATGAGGTCCATGCGTGAACGCAAGATGCCAAAAGATGCTCACCTGGTTGGGTCGTAGATCTGATTGCCCCGATGCGGTAGACGATTGGGACCCACTTTGATCCCATACAAAGAGTACTGGTCTTCCGCCAGGGCCACATCGCTATCCAAACAGAATAGAGCGAGACAGAGAGAGAGAGAGAGAGAGATTGGTAAATTTATACAACTGTGGACTTTATTATTATCGGGTTACCTTTGTTCCTCGTCAATGATAGGGGTCACAACAGTGCCGCGTGTTCCATACTGGCTATAGTACGGCTCCTCGTAGTTGCCACGTGAGCTACGCTCCGGAGAGCTGGTATATCCGTCTGTAAGTTCAAGTCAGTTAAAAGTGGCACAAATGAAAATGGTTATACATATGTATGTACGTGAAAATAATCAAATAAATAGTATAATAATTATCACGATAGAAAAATCTTACTAAATGTCACGCTCAATTTTTGGAACCCATAAAGAAGCGCATCCAATGTCTTGTACATAAACTTATAATAGTATATATAGTATATGTATGTTTGTATGTATGTACATGGAAATAAGTTATCATAAGTTAAGAAAAGGTATATAGTATTCGTGTACCTGGTATACTGTATAACTGATCCGAGGAATATGGAAACAGGGGTTCCATGCTACCCCTTCGATTAATCGATCTGAATGGTTTCACAGGCGTTCCTTTTTTCATATTTTATTTAATTATACATAATATACTATTTGTGCATGGTGTGTTTTTTTTTGAGTTTTTTTTAGCATTTTAAACAATTTTATGAATATGTATGTATACTTTTATTCATACACATTTTCTTTTATTTACACCCAACATATTTGAACTCATTGTAAGCCAACAACAACAAATCATAATTTTGCGTAAAGCAGCTGGTTCAAACAGAAGATTAAGTAAAACGCAATAAAAATGAATCTTCAAGGAACCAAAGACGTTCATAATATTGAATTTTGTATGCTAGTAACAATAACAAAAATCAAACTTTGCATGGGTGATCATTAATCATTTTCTAATATTTTTAATAGTAGGACAAGTTGGACATTATTTACAAATATTAATATTGGTTTTAGCCAAAACAACAAAATGATAAAAATCATGTATCTAAATTATAAATGAACAATATGCAATAGGGTAAAATTGGCTAATATTACGCACCCATGGACACTTTATTACGTTCTGAGCCATACATGCCACGCGGCAAGGTCTGCGATGAGCCGACATAATACGGCGCTGGCTGTTTGCCAATCTAAAATGAAAACAAATGTACAATATAATTAATTAGTCGTATAGGTAAGTTAATTCACAGCTGGCAATCAAGGCAGGACAAAAGATACATGCATCAAGCTGAGAACTTATATAGTATATATTGAAAATATTTTGCAAACATTGCGCTGAAGTGAAGTATAATTAATTATGATTTGCAGCCTTGACATTTTAACTCTAATGGCCTTCATTCAACCCAGCGAAATGTTAATAAGTTTCACTTTAATTCCAAGTCAACTGTTTAGGTCAATTGTGATGCTCCGTTATAGACAACTATAGCTGGGAATTCCAGTGGGCAGGGCCAAAAAAATAAAATACTACACACCCAGTTAATCAAACTCTTTGCCAATTTTTGCAGCTGTCATTGCTTGATGGTCGATAAAAGCTTTCACTTATGTTTTCCATTCTATTCACAAATTCGTACTTATATTACTATAAAGACATATTATGTATGCCAATTCAATGATTAATCCCGATAGAAGAGCTTACTTCAACAATTTACATAAACAGTACCCTTACTTAACTTCGTGTCTGAGGAATGAACGAGTAATTTAACTAGCAACTTAGCAATCGATCGACACCAATACTTTCAGATTTAATACTAGCAGGTCCAATTCACTCTTAACAAATCTTAATGTATTTAATATTATTTATTTCGATGCGCCAATTACAGCATAAGCGCACTGTCTGTGTAACTGGCTTGTAAGCTTCAAAGTATGTATGTAAGCACACACACACACACACACATAGAAATGTATTGCTTGTAAAGCTGCATTCATAGAAAAAGCTTCGCTTACAGCACAAAAACACAACCTCAACCAGTTTCAATTTCAATACAATTTTACAATTTGTTACAACTGAGAGCGAGACGTACTCGGTGTGTATGCGGTTTTGTTTTGAATTGTTTTCTTCTTTTTTTCGGCTCGGCTCGGCTCAACTTGGCTTTGGCACTTTGGCGCATGCGTAGACGACTAGTAAAGTGCGAGACAGCTCCGCAGACGGACGTTAAAAACGGTTTTTTAACTCAAATCCAAAGATATTCCGGTAAAGATGCGAACCTTTTGGCAGATCCTCATCGTGACGCTATTCAATGCAAGCATATCGCTTGCATGGAAGCCCATCTCAACGGGCGGCAGCCCCATAACATCGTACAGTCTGAAACAATCTCATCCGGGTGAGGCCAGCAGCAGCCATGAATTGGCCACCAGCTATGCCCAATTTAGTGGTGAGAAGGACGAGGAGACTGCGCTTGTGAATGGACTTGTCTCAACTCCTGACGATCAGCTAAATCATTATGAGTCATACGGCTCGAAAGTTGATGTTCTTGAGGAGCATCCTTCTCTCAGCTTCCCACGCTCTCCTCCACTTTTCGTCTCCGACAGCTGCAGTGTCAAAAAGTTTGCCTTCAATCAGGACGGTGCCGTGGATTATGCCAATGAGCTACCCGAACTCGAGCAGTTCACATTATGCTTCTGGATGCGTTTCACGAACCACACTGGCGATCATGTTATGTTCACCTATGAAGGTAAGCGACCAAGAACCAAGCTCCACATGAACTTACATTAGTGCATAATGAACATAATGGGAAGATACTTTCTTCGACGACAACACAATGATCGATCGACCTTTTTAGTTATGTAAGCCCAAGCAGTGAGAAAAGACTGAACCTAAGCCGAAAAGTGAAAGGAACTCAACTTCCTGTTGACGGTTTGTGATCTTGTTGATGCCCAACTGACAGATAATGCGTGATGATGGTCAACACTAAGTATCTTAGAGATACTTTTACTTCTCTTCGTCTTTCATCTTCATGCCTCTCGACGACATCGTTGCTGCTGCTGCTGCTGCTGCTGCTTGTGACCGACCACATTACATAAGCGCTAAATTTACCTGTTTGCAGTTGGCTGTCTATCGCTGCTGCCGCCGCTTTTGTTATTTTAACTGTTTGAGATTGTTTTAAATATGCAATTCAAGCTACGTACAAAGCTTCCGGAACCCGCCAGATGCCTAACGTGACCCGAGACAACGCCTTACAGACGCAGCCAGCGGGAAAGCAAAAAAAAAAAAATATTACCTATGCAGCTAGTAACAGCTGTTAACAGGATTTTGGAGGCTAGTGGTTTTGACTGCTTTTATGACCGGATTACGATTACTTGCTATCTTCAAGTAAATTTCATTATCTGCTTGTTCCGGTGAAATTTAGATAAAAATCCCTGTTGTGTCCACTATGCTGGAGGTTTCTTAATCACTTAACTAGTGCAGTCCAGCATAGCACAAATTGATCGGATTTCATAACAATCGCAATCGCAATCGCCATCGA
Organism: Scaptomyza hsui; assembly: GCA_018152825.1. Lineage (NCBI taxonomy): Eukaryota > Metazoa > Arthropoda > Insecta > Diptera > Drosophilidae > Scaptomyza > Scaptomyza hsui. The sequence continues at coordinate 13,033,733 of JAECXO010000001.1, forward strand.
TGGCATTTAAACGTTTTTTATTATACCGCGAAACCATAAAATGGGTAAAAGGAGTATAATGGGTTCGGGCAAAAGTATGTAACAGGCAAAAGGAAGCATCTCCGACCCCATAAACTATATATATATTCTCGATCAGCTTCAACAGCCGTGTCAATATGGCCATGTTTGTAAATCCTAGGCAGTACAAGTTGTTTCCGATTTTCGATAACTATTTCCCACTCGAAAATACACATGGGATCGATAACATGAAAATGTCGAAAATCTGGAAAACGTTTTAGAAACTGAATACAAAATAATGAAAATGTGTAAAAATTTCATCGAAATCGGTTGAGAAACATCAAAGATATCGAAGATTCAAGTTTAGACAATGGGGTTCAGGGTATCTCCTAGTCGGGCAATATCGATTCTTACTTGTTTTTTGTTTTTGTGTTTCTTTACTCTCCAATTAACTCTGTCTCACTTCCACAGTCGAAAAGGAACCACGCGAGATACAAATCTGGGTCGCGAATGCGCAAAATTCCAGTTTCCTATCGATGGCTATAAAAGGTCAGCAAATGTACAGGTACGTACAAATTGATTAATCCTACGATAAATCTATTTGGGATTGAGGATTGATTGCTAACTGTTTTGAGTTTTGTGGCGTTTTGAAATATGCAGATTGAATTACCCGCTGCGTATGCGGCAATGGCATCACATGTGCAGCTCGTGGAATGGCAAGACCGGCGAGTGGCAGGTTTGGCTCAAGGCAGAACGTATTGGGCGTGGCTTTCACAATTCGGTGAGTTGCTTGCTTGTCAAGAAGAAGTTGGCGGTGGTAGTATAGTGTCTAATTACGCGCGTTTAACGCAAGCAACTGAACGACATTTACCAACGACGGCAACTGCTTAAAAACTGGTTCAGGGAAAAGATTGCGATGTTGAATTGGCTGCTTATTATGCCATTGCAGGCTATAGTATTATGTATCTGTTTGTCGCAATGTGCCACCGCACCATAAAATCTGAACTAAAAACCTACAAACATGCTACGTTCTATGTACAGTGGTAGTCAAAAGTATTTGCACAGCACTTAAAGTTAAATTTATTTTATTTTTATTTTCTTCTTTAAAGAACCATTTTCTTAAATTGAGAACGGACCGCCGTTTATGTTTAAGGAACGAAATGTTCTTGAAGTTGTTCTTTAAATGATACCATTGGTTCTTAATTAAATAACCATTTGTGCGTTAAAAAAAATACAAATTAAGAATATGTTTTGAGAACGCTGTTCGTTTATTAATACCAAGAAAATAAGAACGAAAAATAAGAACAAAATAACGAGAACATTTTTTCTTAGTGTACTTAATGGAAAGCTCATTTAATTTCCGCTTGAATAATACAATAATTTTCTTAACCCATTAAGTACCCATTGAAAGTTTTAAATTCTTGTAAAAGTCTACTTTTGAAACTCTTTTCCACTGGCTTAAAGAAACAATTTTTGTATACAAAAAGTTACTTCAAACAATTTTAATAGTGACTGAAAAAATCCCTTCGCATGTATTTTTTTTATGATTTTTTGAAAATTGCTAAATATGAATATTTTTTATGTGTTGTGTAAATACTTTTTATGTGTTGTGTAAATACTTTTGAGTACCCCTGTACAAGTGAATTCCATTCAACATTTCAAGTTGTTTTTTATTTATTTTTATTTCGGCTAATGCCGTTTAATCATTTACAATTTCACAGCTAGTAGGCCATAAAATACCAGCAAAAGGAATATTGAGATCAGGCGGCAGTTCGGTGACCGGCGAAGTAAGCCACGGCCTCCACTTTGAGGTGACCCTCGTGCAGATCTATCGCGTCGCCTTAAGCGCGGGCAAGGCACACCGAGATCACAAGCATCACCATGTACACCATTTCGACCATGAGGGCCAGGAGGTATCAAGCACACCGCGTGTGCCGCCAATGGTGAGTAAGCAATTGTTATACCCCGATTCCAGTAGGCTTCATTTATCATAAGAGCGAAGTCGGTAATGCAGCTCGTTCCACTATCAATCCAGTTGAAACAGCATATAATTTTAACAGAAATCCAATTAAAAAGCCTCTGACAGCTGTTTGATTTTCTGTTTTACTCAATTTGGCACTGTTCATAACCAAATATCGATAAGAAATTTTGAATTTTTGATGGCTACAGCGCTGTTAAGCTCCTCTGTTAACGAAAGATGCGCATATTTGTAACAGCCAAAGTCTGTATAAAATGTATGTATATGATTCAGATTCACTACATAGGAATCTAGTGCATCCGGCTCTAGTGGAATCGGGGTATTAAACTTGATCCACACTTTCCACATTTTCAATTATTTCAATAACTTTTAACTGCAGATTAATCGACCACAGCCAATGCACTCTTTGCTTGCAAGCGGCCAAATCCCTACCAGAGTGCGCATCAACTTGGCCAACTCAGCGCCAACCCAAAAGCCAGGCGATGGCTCCGAATTCCAGCCCCAGCCCCAGCAACAAGCAATTACCGTCAACACCAATTTTGTCAATGGCCAAATTAATACGGGCTCTCGATTGGTCGCTCAGCAGCTGCTTGGCCTTTCGCCCATTGCTGTGCCCTCGGCCACAGAGAGTGAGGCTGGTCGCTTCCATATGCTGAGCAACTCAGCCAACGTCCAGTTCATAGACGAGACGGAGACGCACATACAGTTTAAGCGTCAGGCGAGTGGCAAGGCGTCAACGCCCCTGCGAGGACGAATGGACAAAAAGCTGCGAAAGCGAGGCCTGGTCCTACTGGACGATGGCTCTGTGGTTGATGATGGGCTGGACGGCAGCGATGCGTATGCCAAATATGATGGCCTTGCCGACTTTGGGGGTCAGCAGTTCAAGCAGGATTTGACCCTAAAGATGACGCTCGAAGAGGAGATTAGCTCACACGACCGCGAACCGGCCGAGGAGGAAGTCAAGGCCGTAATGGCCATATGCAGCAACTGCGATGCCGAGCCTTTCCAGGGCGCAATTGTGTTCGCCTGGAAGGATGTCAACGAGCACATGAACAACACGCTCAAGGGCCTCAGTGTGGGCACATGCGGCAATTTTTAGCTGCCTCGCAGCTGGAGTGCTGGAGTGAAGCATGCTGGTGCATATAACGCTTAGTGAACATATTTCTACGTATATAATGATGTTTTTTTTGTTTTTTTTGTTTGTTTAATAACTCGAATTTATGTTAGTGTAAAATGTAATAATGTTGAGAAGAAGCTTCACCTCTACTATGTATATATACACGTATTTATATAAATATATTAAAGTGGGCATCCACGGTGTTGAAATCAATTTGAAGAACACGAACACATTAGAAGAGCTTCACCAATACAAATGCAGAAAATACACGAATACAAGTGAAGCAAAGTATCACTGAAAACAATTTTATATGCATTTGAATGACAAGAAAATGTAATAATAATGACCTTAACTCATGTATTTTTGTCACAAACACTTTTTTTTTTAGTGCAGTCTCTCGCCTGTAAAGCAACAACAAAGTCCCTTGAAATTTCGTAGCGCAACAACAAAAATAGGAAAGCCCCGTTACTTTGCTGCTGAGCATAGGCAGCGAAGAGACGATCAAAAAAGAATACGCAAAATTGTTCTTGTATTTCCCATTGCCTATGGCTATACCCAAGATGTATTTTACAAGGTGGTCTCATTTGTGACAGTTCGGTACCAGTTGAGTGCGACAGGGAAAGCGGGTTTTCTGCTCTCTTGCCTTTTAACTATGAGTGCGAGAGAGATAGATTTCTGTTTTGCTGAGCGACTGGGCCAGCTGGTACCGAAGTTTGAGCGAGCTGTCAAATTTGAGACCACCTTGTTAAATACATCTTGGCTATACCTAAGAGCTATTACAAAAACAAAATGACATCTATGCATTAGAAATCCTTAAAATACCTTCATAGTACATATCAAATGCGTCTTACCTTCGACTTGTGGATGTGCTGGTGCTTAAAGTCCGAATCGAATTCAGGCTCACTGAAATAGCTCTGGTCCTGATCCCAGCTGGATGTCGCCTGCGGCAATGGCTGTGGAATGCCAGGCCCACCTGGCAGAATCTGAGGTGGAGCGGCCACCTCTGTGGACTCGAAGAGCCGCAGCACGGAGCGATCACGTATCTCTCGCAGATGCGATCGCACATCTTCAAGCTCATAGAACATGTCCTTGCTGGCATCATGGATGTATATCTTAACGTTTGGCCCCTCCAAATACGACATGGTCAGCTGGCGAGGAAACGAACGCACGAACAGCGCTCGCACAGTGTCTATGGATGTGATCTCATTTGGGAGTAGCGCTCGCTTTGTTTCGGAACGATACTGCAGAAATACCAGGCCAAGTGGTCTCTCCAGTGTCTTGGAGGGTGTTCGCACCACTGGCAGAGAGGAGCGCTGCTTGCCGCCCCGTCGAAATCCCGTGCTTGCCGTTTCCACCTCGGACATAATACCAGGATCATCGTCAAACAGTGGCCCCTGATTAACGGGTGCATATCCACGCATTGGTTGATTCTTCTTGTTCTTCTGCGCTCGTGTACTCATCTGAAAGAATAACAAACAAACAAACAAAAATATCGGTAAGCTGTAGAGCTCTGTCTTGTCTTGTTGGCACTTACTTCCAGATCCATGGCCCGTTGCTGCTGAGGCATTTGGTGGGCGTGAGGATGCTGCGACCCACCGTATACGAGAATGTCGCCACCAAGCGTATGCCGCCTTGGATCGTCGCGACGCATCGCGCGTCTGCGCTCGTCGCCGCCTATCGAAAATGCAAGCAATTTAGAACATACATACTGCTTGTAGAGTGTGGGAGATACTTTTACTTACCTTGGTCATTAGTTGGCAAGCGCCCCGGTTTGTTCTCATTCTGCCAGTCTTCTTCTAAAAACAACAATGTCCGAAAACAAAAACAACATAATTAAAAACTATCGATAGTTGGCTCTGCATCGATATTTGTATGCATTTCGATGCCTTAACATACATATGTATGTATGTATACAGATATGTTATTAAAATTTACATATGTACATATGTAACGTACATTTATGTCGTACATTATATCTGTTAATTTTACAACATAGTCAAAGTTCGTACCTCCTTCTCTTCCTTTGCGTTTCTTTTTTGATGAGCTGCTGCTTCCACTGCCACTCTGGTTTGCTGATGCACTTTTATCTTTACTTTTCCAACGAATCAACATATTGCCGGCTTACAAGTTTTTTGTTGTACAATGATACTTTGTTTTTGCTTATTGATCAATATTTGCAAACCTTTTACACTAAAAATAAAATGAAAAAAATATATACATGTATTGCGTTGCAATTGTATAAAAGAATATATACATATTTTTATATACATACATATGTATGTATGTATTTCCTTTACAAAAGAAATATTTAACACATACACATTTTACATGCATTTAACAGTGCAGCCCCTTTTTAACTTTGTTTACATTTATGCCGGTAAGAATATTCAAAAGCGAACGCACATACATACATATGTATGTATGTATAAACATACACGTATGTACACACATGCACAATATGAATTGAATACCCATGGATGTAAGTAGCACGTATCTGCAAGTTACATGCATTAATATGTAAACCGAGAGCATACTGATAGATGGCAAAGTACATATGGGTGGAGATATGCTTGGATAATACACTATTTTTGCAGTGGGTGTGGTAGAAAATGGCAAGCATCGATAACCGCCGAGTAAGTACGAATACTTTTGTTCCTTCGACACCAACATACATGTACATACATACACATACATATAGTATGTAAATAATCATATACATAAATGTTTGCATATGTACATAAATTTATAGAAGACTGATTTTATTAAAAACACTACACAACATGACATGTATTCAATATCGTAACATTTGTTGTGCTTTTTAAAGGAAGTTACAGCTGTATTTGAGTATGTGCTTTTTAATTTACACATGTACATAATTTATTCACATATGTACACACACACATAAAATTACATACGTACAGTAAAGAATATGCAGGTATATACAATTTAAACATATGTACATATATAAACTTAGATACTTTTGACGATTTTGTGCAGGTAAATGACGTTTCAAAAAGTTAACAAAGTGTTAAATACAGCTGAATAAGGAAAAAACAATAAGGGTACAAGTACAAACAATGGTTAGGAGTGTGCCTAGTGCGAGTAAATAAAAAATACATTTGCTGTACCAAAACCATGGCCGGCTTGTTATTTTATTAAAAGTTTAGTTAGTAAGTAATACACTTGTCAGTAAGATCTTGAGATTTACGATGGTTGTTTAACTCATCTCGTGCTACGCGAAGCCGTGGTAATTGACCGCGTTTAAAACCCGTTCGATACGTTTTAACACTCAGGAGCAAAATTATTTCTGGTATATCAGAAAGCGTTTCCGCCCTAAAAGCTACGCGGGATACTTTCAAGACGCATGCGTGGGTAAATGCAACGGTGTTGCCAATTTGCAAAAGTTATTTTAATGCTACCAACTAAGTATATAAATAGATAACATAACTAAACACAAATTCATCTAATTCATGATAATCTTTCCTTTTATTTTAAACAATAAAGCAAAAAAACAAAGAACTATTAATACTTAGATATTTATTTAAATATACATATAGGAATTCTTTCAACATTCTGTTACTTTTACACATATAAACTTTTTTTTTGTGTTACCATGCAATGTAACTTTTCTTAAGAATTTTCCAATTTCATTTTTAAGTTTTTAACGGAAAATTTAATTAATTTCCATGCGGAATGCCAGTTGTCTGTTTAAAATAATGTGTACTTGAGAAAATCTTTTTAATTCAAATATCAACTTACTACATTGAAACAATTACTTTTTTGTTTTTGTTTAATATATAATATATATATTTTCACACAAAAAATTTCTATAATACAATTTTTTAAGAACTAAGACTGTGGATTCCTTTTTACAATTAAAAAAAAGCTTGAAAAGCACTGTTGGCGCTAGAGTATTGGCCAAGTTAGTAACGTGGCTTCGATTCACGTCTAAGTAGTTTTTTAAGATAGTATTGACACATCTAAAGCAATTTCAAATTTAATTATTATATTTACATAAGCATTATATATATGTACATTAGACTATCCAGGCAAATAAAAGTTTTACAAGTATGAGATGTATAGTTTTCGTATACAAATATATAATTGTGTGCATTACTTAACTATTTCCATTTTTGTCTAGTTCTTATTACAAGTATTGTATTCGATTACAATATAAAGGTTGACAAGAACATTTGAAAAATTTCGGGGTTATATCAGAATTTGGACTATTCAATTTACGGTTTTCAGTAGGACACAAATTTTGTACGTTTTAAAAGGCCTAAAGTATGAGAGGGATGGATCAACTAATCATTACAAAAATAACTGCACAAGTTAGACAGAGACAAGTACACATAACTGGACAACTTAGAGCTTACACATACATTACATTTACATATATATTTGCACTAGAGGCTATAGTTAGAATAATTCTGGACTGATACATTTGTATGTTTACTATCTGTCTGCAAGGATGCGTGAGGGTCGGGGGTCGGGGGGAATGATACTGTGGCGTTCCATGAACCTTAACCTAGTTTGCGACGTCTATTTGTGGTGGTGGTTGGCGGCGGCGTTGCCGCAAGTGCCATTACCGGCAGGGCAACGGGCGTGCCATGGCCAGGATACTGTAGGTGCTGCACCACGGAGAGCTGTGGCTGCTGTTGCTTGAGTAGCTTGGCGGCAGCATGCGCCTCAGCTGCGACAACGGGATGCAACAGATCGATGCCTCCGGCTCCGCCTCCGCCGTTGGTGTTGCCGCCATCACAATCGTCATCGTCTGAGATCAGTGATATGCTTAGGTCGCTGGATAGCTTTAGGGAAATGGGCGTGGGAGGCGAAGCGGCCACCATAGGTGCCACCTTAGCACGCATCGCCGGCGACAATTTCTGCAGCTGCTCCGGCAACAAATCGTGCGCGTATTCGGGCACGCCGCTGGAGGCGAGTCCCTCACGCAGCTTGCTCAGCGACAGCTCGTAGATGCGGTTCGCAATGACCGTGTGCACGGTGGTCTCATCTGGCAGCGTGGCCGCCACATCGCCGGCCACATCGACTTTCAAATAACCATCAAAGCTGGTCTTGGCTGACGTGGTCGCGGGTGTGCTGCAGCAGCTTGGATTGTTGTCGCGTGGCTGCCGCCGTCGCTGGCGAGCTTGGCAGTTGGCAGTGGTGGAGTTGCGCGGCACCAGCGACACCGTCACCTCCTCAACGGTGTCCGATGTGAAGGTGAGCGGCGCAAGCGGCGGTGGGGAACGCATTATGTGACGCCTATTCAACAGATCCATCATCCTGTTATCCTCATCGTCGCTTGTCAGCACAATGCTATCGTTGAGCGTGGACGTCGTCGTCGTCATCGTCGTAGATGTCACATCGCCGTAACGCTTCCGTGGGCTCTGCACCCGCTTGCTGCGATTGCCAGCTGGCATTAGCAACATTGTCGAACTGTGCGCCGGCGCCAGCTCAACCGGTACTAGGGTGATGTTCGGCACCGTTGACAATTGCAGGCTGCCGGGCGTATGGAAATTTGGCTTGTTGTAGTTGTCGTCAGCGTCACCGTCATCTGAGAGCAGATCGATGGTTATATCCGCCGGCAGTGCAGCGGCCACATGACGTCGCGATAATGGTAGATGGCAATGTCGCTTATCGTGATTCAGTCTTAGAAGCGGAAGCGAAAGCGTTTGCATTCGTATACGGCCGCATTTGGGCTATATAGAGCTTTTGGCGCTCGCGCAGGCGTTCCATCCATTTGGAGAGTCGGCGTTTGAGACGTCTGTTGTCAAACAGATTGGATGATATATAGAATGGTTCGGAATGTTTGGTATTATTCATTGCTGTAAATACAAAACAAATATATGTACATTTGTAGGGGCCCAAATTTATGTGCTGTGCGTTTTACCTACTGCTGATGATATCACCGGGACTGTTACAGCTTGAGTGCGTCGGACATCTCTGCTCTGTGGAATGACTAAAAGATGAAAATGTGCAAAAACGTCCTACTACCAACAAGTACAGTTTGTTATTGCGGCGATTGCAACTTGCATAATTGCGTCAACTCCTTCTTCCCCAAAGTTCTCTCGGAGTCGTGATAGTTGCTTAAAGTGTTTGCTTTTTCGCTATAGCCATTTTACATTCGAGTTTTGCGCGAAAAAGTTTTTTGTACTTTATGTTCGCCTTCGGTTTGTGTTGCGTTTTGTTTTTGTTGTATTTTTTTTTCGTGCTGTTTATTTTGGCGTAGGGATGTAAAAAAGTGCATCGATGGCGAAGTTATCGATATTTTTCCAACCATCACTGCGCTAAGTATTTGCAACCATGCATTATGGTTGGTGTCTCTGCTAATCATTTGTTGTTCACAAATGGCGGGTCATTTGAAATCGTTAAAGTCAACATAAGCCCAAGATCAGAATACGGACTATTCGTTGTTTACATATTAATATATAGGTAAGTTTTCACATGGTTTTGTGAGGCAACAGTTATACATCAGAGGCTTGCATGTAACTGATTTGCCAAGATTCTTGTAAGGCGAACGTATCCGACAGTCAGACCGAAGCCAGACTGAAGATTGTCGGTGAAACCAACAACAAAAGCAACCTAGAGACACGACTGCCAGCACGAACCACAGTTAATACTAATAAAAAGAAAAAAAAAATTGAGTACAAATTGGCGCCACCCACAAATGTTGAGTTCTTTACGTTATCAGGCACATGCGCTCTGACCTTGAGTGAAAACCTTAGAGCTTTCACTCAACGTATCCAACGAGCTTTCGGTATGTTTGGCTCCAACAAGTTTTTAGCTTAAGTTAGTCTGTTCCTGTGCGTTGCAGGCCCATGTTGATGCAATTTGTTTGTTTGTTTTTGTTTTTTTTAAAAAGTATGGCACAATCAGAGCTCGAAGCTTACATTTTTGGCTAGTGTTTCCTTTTCACTTCACATATGGCCTAAACGAGCTCATATGCTATCTTATTGTTGCAGCTGTCTAAATGGGAAGCTATTTTTATAATCTGTATGCAATATTCAGTACATTTCTATATCACTTTAAATGGAAATGTATTTATAAGAATCAGGTCTATGGAAATCTGTTACTTTAAATGGAAATGTATTTATAAGAATCAGGTCTATGGAAATCTGTTACTAAAAGTATTTTTACACTTATTGATTGATTTAACTGCATGCTAAATACGGAATATAGAGAATGGGTACGTGGGACCAAAAGTACGTAATGAAAAATTCCATTAGCCTTTTTAGATATGTACATACTTACACAGTATTAATAGTATGAAGGTTGAAGCGAAAACGAAATCTAAAATGCACAATCCTTCAGTTACATAAGGAAGACATTTAATGGGAGACTGTTTAATTGCAAATCGGCGAATCCGGCTTGCATTTGTGGCCAAAATGAATGCCTGCCTGCTTTAAATATTGTACGCAAAAAAAAGTCAGCACAGTCTGGTAGTAAGTAAAGTGAAACCCGGTGTGGAGCAAGGCAGACAAAATTGGGCGCCGAGGAGGGCAATGGAAATGTGAAGAAAACGGCGTAAAGACAATAGACAGGAACCACAACAAAAATTATAGACTCAACTTGGTTTGACTTGCCACTTGGCCGCCCACAGTTTCCAGCACCAGAACCAGTTCAAACTCCGTCTCCGTCTCCACCTCCGTCTCCATCTCCATCTCCAGGTTTAATCGCAGCAATGCGCTTTGGCCGCTTAAATTCAAGAAGCATTTGCCGCGTTTAGGCGCACGCAGACCTTGCAACCGACCCCGCGCCCGACCCCGCGCCCTATCCCCACTGGCAATGATTTCCTGCCACAGACACAGGCAGTGGAAACTGCTACGGCCTGGGCCGCCTGTGCATTAAAATGAATTTCTTTTGTATGCGTTGTGCTTCGTAGTCGATTTGAATGAATGCACGTCCTTGCGCTCCGCTCAGGCCAAGGCTCAGCTCCCAGCTCCGTCCTCTGCTTCGCTTTGTCTCTGGGTCTTTGGTTACGTCTCTGGCCCCGTCACCGCCTGTGTCGTCATCGCCCTCATCAGTGGCAAAGTGCTGGCACATCGATATTGCCTTCGTCCTTGCTTGCTTCTTGACGTCGTTGGCGGGACGTCTTTTAAGTGTTTGCATTTTTCAGGTGTTGAATTTTCATTGTACTTGTCTTTGCTGTTGCCGCACTTGTTTTGCTTTGGTTTCTTTCATTCTATTCTATTCTATTTTCATCTTTATTTTTATTTTTATTTTTGGCATTACGCCAAATGTGCAAAGCCAACAAAATACCAAAAGATTGCACATTGCACCTGTCTTCTGGACGGCATTTTGGTTTACGGCTTCAGTCTGCTCAGCTCTTGTGTACGTGTCTGTGTGTGTGTGTGTGTGTGTGTGTGTGGGTGTGCGCCTGCTTTAGGGTAATTCTCCGACATGTCCTTGTTGCTGTTTGCTCCTTTAGCGGTTGTTGTTGCTGCACTTGTTGTTGTTTTAATACCCTGTAACCATTACAAATGGATAGAAAGAGTGCCAAAAAATTCTGCATTAGAAGCATCTGCACATTTATTAGAGATTGAGCATTCGATGCAGAAATCATTGACAAGACATCTGCTGGAGTAACTTAAAAAGACCGCGAGAGATCTTCGTTGAATATCGCTGAATGCAAGAGCAAAGAAAAGAAGTAGTTTTCTATGTCATCGAAATTACGGACTTATACCCCGATTCCACTAGGCTTCATTTATCATAACAGCGAATTCGGTAATGCAGCTCGTTCCACTATCAATCCAGTTGAAACAGCATATAATTTTAACAGAAATCCGATTAAAAAGCCTCTGACACGATAAGAAATTTGGTATTTTTGTTGGCTACAGCGCTGTAAAGCTCCTCTGTTAACGAAAGATGCGCATCTTCGTAACAGCCAAAGTCCGTAAATAATTTATCAACTGGGAGATGTAGATTTCAACTGAGCAAAATTAAATATGATTCAGACTCACTACGTAGGAATCTAATTCGAATAAATGCTACATTACCATGTTCCAATTGCATCCGTGCATCCGGCTCTAGTGGAATCGGGGTATTATATATATCTGAAACATATTCAATTTCGCTCAGTTGGAATCGACATATCCTAGTTAATAAATTTTATACAGACTTTTGCTCATCTTTCGTTAACAGAGGAGCTTAACAGCAGTGTTAGGAAAAAAATACCACTATTTTAAATTTTTTATTTTTATCGATATTTGGGTTTAAACAGTGCCAAATTGAGTATTTCTGTTAAGATTATATGCTGTTTCAATTGGATTGATAGTGGAACGATGATATATGGAGCCTATGCAGTATGTGTATGTCGGTACAGGGTATTTTCTAGTCTCGCATACCAGTCAGAGTACTCCGGTCATAGATGTTTCCGACTAAAGCTGCCACTGTCATCGACAGCCTGGCTAGTTTCAAATCCTACTTATACCCTGTTCGTAGAGTGTGGACCAAAGGGGTTGCTAAGAGATATATGATTTTGTTACCTTGCTTGTTTTATTTTCTGCGTTTTAAGAACAAATAGGCTCTACTCTGATATTCATCACAATTGCTATTCCTTCTTTGATTCCATTGAACGTGGTGGGAATCTTTTCCTGAGTTCAAAGCCGTTAAGGCATCTATAAAGGGTATCTGGTAGTTGCAACCTTCATCTTGTTGCCTTAGGGTATATATAGCCGTTTAGTCCAGAGCACTAAATACAAACTTTTTGGCATCAAAACATTTTTTGTTTAAGCCCGTGAAAAAAATTTCAAAAATATACTTTTATATATGAACTTTAGCTATTTAATGGGTTAAGAAAAGTATTGCACCATTCAAACGGAATTTAAATGACCTTTCCATTAATATGAAGTAAGTTCAAATTAACTTTAAGTGTTGTCAAAATACTTATGCTGATGACTGTAAGTGTAAGCTTTTGAGATTTGTACAAATAAAATAACTACTTAAATTATAGTTAACTGATAATCACTGAATGCCACTTCTTCACCCACCAAGAACCTGAACCTCAAGTGACCAAACGTCTAAGTAATTAGTGCAGGAAGGAAGAACGAATTGATACAATTATTTACACGGCCAATGCACATATGCACTGGTTTGAGTGGCATGGCATGGCATCTGGTCGTGGTCAAATGGGCCAGATAAACAGAGGCTAGGCACACCGACGTCTACGTGTACCTGTGAACCTGTGGCTGCAACAGGCGGAAAGCGGCTAGTGCCCAGCAACGAGCGGTAAGTAGAAATTTGCGTCAATAGGATTGTTAAAGAGGCTTAAGTTAAATGGGAAAACTTCCGAATCAATGAACCACAAATTGCATGCGAAATGCCAAAACGAAAATGTCGCCGACCGACTGCTTCAGCGACCAGCTACCAGCTACCAGCTACATATGTATGCATGTACATATGTATCCCTAAAGGAGTGCACTGAAATCGAAACTGGTCCGTTTGGCAACAAACCGAAATGAAATCAAAACCAAACTGCTCAGTAATTCATATAAGTCTAATAATACTTAAGAGCCAACAACATCCACTTTTGTATGTACATATGTTATTCATACACATATTCATACTGATAGAAAAAAGGATTCGTCTTACAAATTAATATCTCAATGAGATTATAATTAAAGCCAAACTTTAATTCATTTTTGGTTGTATGCTAAATATTATTTTCATCCTTATAGAGATGTATTCTTTTATTGTTTGCGACATTGGATGTGCTTGATTATATCAATTTTGTTGCTAAGCTTGCTGGCAAGTAACACACAGATGGAGAAATGGCAAACGTGAGGATAAATATACACTCATATTGCCATAAAACACTAACGGCATATCCTTGCATTGCTTTTGCGAGCATTTTTAAATTCAATCTTTCGGCTGTCTCCGTTCAGATGATGTAAGCATTTGAGGGGATAACTGCTTAAGGAAGATATCAACATTCTTTTCTTATTCCTTATTGCCTATTTTCGAGGGTATATCTGTGATGTGATAACTCCATGGTCGCGTTTGCCCTGACGAGTATTTTACTCGTCCTTAATAGCAATTTCATTTCCTTCAACAAGTCATAAAACATACACATGCATGTTAGTGTCTGTGTGTGTGTGTGTGTGTGTGTTGGGGGGGGATGGGTGATGATGACAGGGAATTCAATTTCGCGTATTTTCTTAACTTAATCCTTTTTGGCAAGCCAACAATGTCGTAAACGAGTGCGCATTTTATTTATTTACAAACATTTAACATACTCCTACTTGCTTAGCTACGAACCAACAACATTAGGACAGTGCATATGGCAGTGTGTTCATCCCTTAATCGTTGTCATTATAGTCCTTTAAATGGAAACGATTTAAAGATACGACTGCACAGATACATTCTGTACATTTCAAGCCATATCGAATATGCAAAAAATAGGTGTTGCAAATGCATTGAGAAAATACAACTCGTAAGACAACAGACAACCGACAAAGGACAACCGACAAAGGACAAAACAAGCCATACACTTTGAAAACTAAAATGCTTTCACTTCTGTCAGGCTGTGTGTTCAAGTGAAGGGCGCGGATAAATAACTTGAATGTAAGAAGAGTAGAAGATAGATGTTGTATGTGATGGCTGGAACAGTGGAGCGCAATGCATTTGCATTAAAATTGGCTAAAGTTTGTGGGACAGTGGGATGAGTTTTTTTTTTTTTGTTTGCCAAAAATATTGAGATTTGCGAAACATTCGTTTTGGCGAATCGATAAACAATCGTCGCACTTTCTGACCCACTGTTGTTGTCTGCCTATAAGCCACATACTGTGTGTGTGTGTGTGTTGTATATTTGTTTATTATCCTTGGTAATACATGCAAAGATGCTGCAAAGTAGCTTAATACTTTATGCACGCAATGAAAAGACTTTTTACGATCGCATTATACTTGTAGATACTTATATTTTTGTAGATATTTCGCTCGTCTATTCGATACAAACACATGCACATTTATGCACAACACACAAATATGAAATATATACATACGTATGTATGTATGGTATGTGTGTTTATGGTGTGTGTGTTTGGTGCCAGTTTTTGGAACTCGCTGCACTTGTAGCCAGCCCTATCGCTTTTACACAAGGGTGCATGTTAAATGTGCGACACCATGTCGTATGAGTGATAGCTGGTGCGCATAAAACTATGCTGTAAATAAGTTTATTATCGCGCTGGAGTCGTTCACATGTACATATGTATGTATGTTCAGTATAGTCCCTCAATGCCGAGCGTGTTATTTGTTGTTTGCGTTGTTTTGCGTTGTTGTTATAGCGCCACCAAAAACTTTACAATTTATCTGTGCCTTTGTTTTTGCGAATTCGACCATAACATACACTTCCTCCATCTCTTCACCCCTGCCTCGCAACAGTTATCAAAGTTATATTTGTCATGTTTTTCAAAGTTTGTCACTTTGGAATGAGGATTGCTGTTTTTGTGATTGGCACTGGTTTGGGTACAATCAAGATTATTTAGCAATCCAAAAACATTCAATTAGTTAAGTCTAAGTTGTGGCCATACACATGTGTTCTTCTTTAAGGGGTTAGGTGGGTTTCAGATTTTCAAAAAAAGGGTATTTTTACTGTCTTTTTTTCAATATATAAAATCATATTTTTTATTTTAATAACTCAGCATATCCAAGATACATCTTTAAACATTTTTCCCTTATCCAAAATCAAAAATTCAAAGCATTTTCGTTAGTATAGGGATTAGTCTCGTGATTGGACGAAGAAAAAAAACACCTATTTTGTAAAATTTTCGCCATATATTGGCTCCAAAAATAAGTTGTAATAATAATAAAAAAAATCCTTCGTTCAATAACTTGATAATGCTATTGCAAAGATGTGTGCCAAATTTGAACAAAATCGGTTCATAGCTTTTCGAGAAATCGTGTCCACCGACTTAAAAAATTAAGTTTTGAGATAAACGCGTTTAAAGTTTTACACTGCACGGACATGGCCTAATGGGCGGAACTTCTGAAGGGTCTATCTCTTAGGATTTAACTCGGATCAATTTGAAATTTTAGGATAATATTTTAAGCATATTGTACTATTTAATAAGACAAAAAAATAAAAATCAATTTTTTGAAATTTTCAAACCCACCTAAAGCACACAGTTCATTGTTATTGGCATCTCAGATTAATTTACATGAATATCTACATTTCGCTTAGTTTAATTTTCTGCACGATCCACTCTCAAAATTAAGAAGAAATGTATTTTACCATACTGCGAAAATAATGACTAAAGCGTAGCAAAAAAAACCACCGTTGCATTGTAAAAAAACGGATAATTTCTCAGCTGCAAAATATGTTGTTGCAATAAGCTGCGACATTGATTTTGGATGATTTTTTAGTTTTTAATTGTTATAAAATGTAGGAAAAATATTTAAAAAATAAATACAGTCATATTTGATAACTTGAAACATCAGACTAACAACTAGCGTTTAAATTATTTTGATATGCCTGTTAGTTTAGATTTTATAGACAACCAAATATTTTTTAAGCTGCTGGCTGAAATAAGCTGCGAGCCACGGTAAGTATGTAGGTAATATAAAGTGCTGATGTCGGTGTTTGTGGTTAAGTTGAACTGAGGCGATGTAGTTGTTGCTTTGAAACTTAATAGATTTTTGCGCAGCAGCCAATGTAAAACGGTTCCAAAACATAATAAAAAGTGCACAAAGCATTTGGTTTTTCGTTTGTTTCTCGTTTTTTTTTTATACTTTTGTAATTATTTTGCTGCTGCTCCTAATTAATACAAATGGTTTGATACACAATAAAGATTTTTCAACTTGCCTCGTTACTGGCGCTGGCTTTGGCGCTGGCTTGGGCGCTGGCTTGGTGGCTGTTGTTGTTAGTGTCCTTGTTGTCCTCACTGAAGAAAAAAGTTTTCCCATTTTGAAAAGTTTGTGTTTTGTGGCGTTTCTGTTGCAGTTGCACTCATACACACACACACACACTCCACACGCATATATAGTATGTATATGTATATAGTATACACGCTCTAATATCACCGCCCCATGGCCGTTATCTCTTTTGTTTTTGCGCATTGCTTTGCCTGTGCCTTTGCCTTTACTTTTCGACGTCGACGTCGTCATCTTCATCAACGTGCATTGTTTTTGTGTAATTTTGCAATAAACAGCAAAACAATTTAAAAAACGAGCCAGCAACGTCGACAAAGCAAAGGATGTAACGTTTTGCCAAGTGGACCGACCCAGCCCCCCCCCCACCACCAACCAACCAACCAACCAACCGCGCCCAAAAGTGGGCAATGTAAAAATGAAACTCAAACAGAGCAAGAGAACAGGAGACAACGACTGTGAAATACCTCGCACGCAGGTCAAAGCAGGGCACAATACAAACACACACAAACACACACACACACACATACACTGAGAACAAGTATACGCACTGTAATCGTATTCGGTTTCTTAGATACTAATTAGTGCATCGGGCATGTTACACCTCACTTTCTATGGTTTGCATGGAGGGTATATGCACACACTTGCATACTTGCATACATATGTATGTACAATATGTATGTAGGAAGTTACGCTTGCCGGGTCCTTGAGAGTTTTAAGTGCGAACGACCCACGACTGTCCATTCACCAATTTATACAGCAAACTTTTTTGCTGGAGAAATACTTTTGGTTAAGTTTGTTTACTGTAAAAGAAAATGTTATGCCTCCATTTAATGTGTGGCCTTACCCCTTGGCTCTCAGGGTGGCCAGATTCGATGCAAGGCCCTCTGCAACTGGCGCAGTTAATTTGTTATTGTTAGTACTACTACTACTAGCTGCTACTGGCAAATTTCGTTGTTTCTCTCGCTGTTCTTTTTTGGCCGCAGTTAATTGAAATATATTTATTAACTTTGCCTTCAATTTGCATACACAGCCATATATTCAAATATGTATGCTGTGTGTGTGTGTGTCTGATTCGGAAAATCTGTTTGTATGCTTACTACATTTTGAAGAAGCAAAGAAGTTGGTGGCAGGACATTCGAAGCAAGCAGGCTATTTAATTACCGTCGCAATTCTGCTCGAGTGAAGCGGCAGCTAAGCAGTAAAGAGTAAGCCGTAAGCGGTAAGCTGGCTTAATGACCACTCATTACTGTTAATTGATTTCAATTAAATCACGCCCGAAAACAGCAGCTTAGACTCGACTATATAAAGGCAAATGCGACTGTGATGTAACCACAACAACTTAAACAACAATTACAAAAATAATCAGGAAACAACAACAACAACAACAACAACAATGCCTTTCGGCGACGATAACGACCAGTCAGTCCAGTCCAGGCAAGAACAAGGCAACCAAGTTGTAGCACAAGAGGAAATGTCTGAAAGTAAAACAAGCGAGACCCAAAAGAAACATCAAGACAGTGGCGTGGGCAGGGCAGGGGGGGGGGAGGGGCGGAGTGTTAGAGTGTGAGTGTGAGAAAAATATGGAGCTGAGCGGACTTAAGTGTCTGGGCTTTGGCACATGAAGGACCCCAATGTCCACGCACCAACGGACCACGCCCACACCAACGCCCCCCAACCGATAATAAATTAAAGCATCTTTACACAATTTCAGCTGCTTAACTTAATAAAAACGCCAGCATGGAAAGTGGATGAAAGACAGACTGACAGACACAACCCCAATCCCAGCCACAGCCACAATCACAACCAAATCCACCTTCAGCTCCTCGTCCAGCTTTAGTTTTAGCTCTCAAGCTCTCAAGCAGTCAACCATCGACCATTCGCTGCCACTCGACTGCTGTTGCGGCAAAGATTTTCGGATAAAGTTAATTACGGCTCATTGGCTATTCGGAGGAAGGGGGAAGGGACGTGGCAAAGTTGCGCTGTTGGCAACAATCTAGATGTGAATTTGGTCGCGTCGGCCGAGTTTGCATTTGCATCTCCATCTCCGTCTCCGTCTCCAAGCACCACTATCCTCTCTCAAGCAATTAACAATAAAACAACACTTTTCTAATTGGATGAAACGTTTTGCAAGTTTTGCATTGGATATGCTTCGCTTCAAATGCGCGACGTCAGAATTAAAATCAGTCTCTCACTGCTAAGCACTCCATCAGTCCATCATTTAGTGACAATTAGTATTATAAAATATAGGACGACAGCCTGAACGTGTGTCTCGAACAGAGTTCAATTAAATGAATATTGTAATATGTACCCAACATTGAAATCACATAAAATCATACTATCGTTAAAGCTTGCAATCTAGTATCATTTAGGCACCCGAATCCTGGATATTGTAGGACCATACAAACACTTTTATCAATATGGCCTGCAGTGGCCTGGCAGTATAAAGCATCTTGGCGGCAGCATTTTGTAAAAAGTGTAAGGACAAATTCCTTGGAATTTCTTGCTGGTGCAGCAACAACGCGCAGTTTTCATATTCAATAGCTGTTTTTTGCGACAACAACAACAACAACAACAACAACAACAATAACAAATTAATACAAATAGTCTGCACTGGTCTAGGCCATAGATTACACTTTTCTAGACTGTTTTGCACTTGCCAGCCAGCCAGCTCGCCCAATGGCCATCGTGGCATTGTCCTGGCAAAGCTTAGGTTTTCTTCTTCGTTTCTTCTTCTACTCGGGCAGCGTCTCAATATCTTTTCCACACCACACCACACCACTCTACTTTTCTATGCTATCGTGCTATCATCGCAGTCTTAGCGCCACTTGGGCTAATACGCTTTAAGACTGCTGGATACATCGCCACTATACACTTACTCCCACACACACACACACAAACACACATACAGAGGAAGATACCCGCCAGTATTGGCAACTAGTTCCGAACTAGTCTAGAACTAGTTCTCGCTCGATTGCTTTTCAATGCTAACAACTGTTTACTTTTACATGGGGATGTCCCACGAGGGCAACTAGTTCTGCTTAGCATTACCTTGAACTAGTTCTAAACTAGTTCTATTAGGCCGAAACTAGAACTAGTTACCATCTGACTACTTTGAGTAAAAAAAAGACAGTATTGAAAAAAAATTTCAATTGAGTAGTATTATGGTTTATGATCCAAGATTTGGTGTAATCCAAACATTGGCAACATCTGATTTTCCCATGCTGTCTTGAAATTTTAGAAATTAGAGAAAAAACCATAACACATTTTTTTTCACGCTTACCGTGACGGGGATTTGAACCTGACAGCTTTTGCCTATCACATTTAGATTTTAGTTAATGTTAATCTTAAACGAACCTTAGCTCAGCTTATTTCGTCTTGTTTAGAAAAAACGTTTTACAAGTGACTCCGCGTCGCATTACTTAGAAACAGTTTTAGAACTAGTTGCAAAATAGCTAGTTGAGAACTTAATAGTTGCAAAATAGTTAGTTAATAACTAGTGGCAAAATAGCTAGTTGAGAACTAGTTGCAAAATAGCTAGTTGAGAACTAGTTGCAAAATAACTAGTTGAGAACTAGTGTAGTTTTGGAACTGACTACAAAGTGAACTGGCGGGTAGTTATATATACGTACACTCACATAAGAGTCGGTATGTTCGTATATAAATTATTTATTGGAATTTTTGGCTTTTGAATTGAACCAACAGATGCTTGCAACTTTCGACCCATTTGCGCACACATTGAAAGCAAGAAGTGAAAAAGTTTTAATAGAATTTCTTTCTTAATATTATTTTTTTTTTGTTTGTTGGTATTGTACTAGGTAGTATACCACCATCATCTTGGCCCTTGTTCCCCTCTTCCACTTCAAACTCATGCCTTCTACTTTGAAGCTAATGGCTTTTTAATTGCCTTGACAAGTGCAGGTTAATTTCAGATTTATTTATGTGCAAGTGCAGGAATCTGTCGCTGCCTCATATAAACACAAGATTTTCATATGCACATCAAAATCACACACCCCTCCCCCCCTCGCCAAAATATAGCACCTAAGCTGTACTTAAATTATGCAATTAACGAAAGTACTCATCAACATTAAATAAAGTATACGTCCATTTTACATGACTACTAAGCACAAATAAAGATCCTATCCTATGCCAACTATACTGCACTGAATGAACATAATATATGCTTTGTATACACACACACACACACACACACACACACACACATACATAGATGAGAAGTATTCGATTTTTGTGTTGTAACTTCTGCTTGTTTAACTGCCTCCAATTTATTTGTGTGCGTGCCAATTTGAATTATCGAAGTTGATGTTGTGCGACTGTGTGTGTGCTTTGATTCTGTGTGTGCCATACAAATGGTAAGCCAAAATATGGCGTTATAATAATTTTCATAGCAAAATTTACACATGCATAATTAATTAGTATCAAAAATTTAATACTCACACTTTGTATCTGCTTAAATATTTACACTTCGTGCCAAATTTGTATGCAAATCGCTTTGCTACAGACTGACAATAACATACACACACACACACACACACACACACACATATAGACACACCCACTCATACACACGCACAATGTCTTGCAATTAAAAAATGATACAGTCTGCGTCATTTTATTAGGATTATATCATAGTACAAGTTGAGTGTCCTTTAAATAGCTTCATTCCCAAATCACAAGGAAAAACAAAAAATACAGGAAATGACGCGAAAGAATGAAAGTAATTAGAAACTATGTTGAGCGGGTTAATTGGGATAGAGGAAAACTAAGTGTGCATATACTGATGGCCAGCACTGTGCGCTGCCACGCTTCCAGAGAGCAAACAGAATTGAAATCGGGTGGCTGTTGCCGCTGGCGGTAGCCATCGTCGGTGCCGCTGCCGCTGCTGCTGCTGCTGCCTCTGGCTGTATCTCGTTGGGTCGCCATGCCGTCTGCACCTCCTCCCCCCCAAAGGCTGGTCGGTCACTAACTGGTTGTTGTTGTTGTGTTTTTTTTTGTAAAACCCTTTTTAGTGTTTGCATTTAACGAACAACGCCACAACGAGGCAGCGGCAACAATAAGGGCAATAACAAGCGTGCTTGCCGCACATTCCGCGCCAAGGCCGGTAATGGTCTGGGCCCAGGGGCTGTTAGGGGTGTTAGTGATGTGTCAGGAAGCTTGTGTTGGTGTTGGAGCTGCCAATGAAGCTGGTCGGAGTTAGAGAGAGAGAGAGAGACAGAGAGGTGGAGTGTGGCTAATAAAAGGCTCGTTACAATGAAAACAAATCAAATCGGCGCTGAAGCCATCCATCAAGTCAAACCAAACTCGAGTTCAAATGAAACGCTACTAACGAATACCAGCAACAAAACAGGAAGTAGTTTGAATTTCCGGTGTCACTCAGCCCCCACGCTGACTACTACATAGTAGTAGTAGTAGTAGTAGTAGTAGCAACAGAGGCAACAGCAACCACGTTCAAATTTTCAAATTGATTACGGGACACGTTGCGGGATGGGTTGGGATGAGTCGGGACGGGTCGGGACGGCCCGAAATCAACTCAGCTTTACTTTGAAATGCCATTAAAATGTATTTACAAACGCAAATTGATAGCGATTTTGGTCTGGGCCTGGCGCGAGCGATGTGTTGAAGTTGAAGCTTAGCCGGCGATTTGGTCAGGATGTGCGGTGTGGTGTGGTGTGCTGTGGTGTGCTGTGGTGTGCGACGTGGAGGGACGAGAGTTTGCTATCCGTTTGACCGTTTGCCCCTTACTTGAACGAATACCAAAAGCTGCAACTTCGTTGTGTGTGTGTGTGTGTGTGTGTGTTTGTGATGAATGCAATTTACATATCATAAATGCGTTTCTGGCGTTGAGCTTTCGTCAAGCTTTTGTGTGCCTTCAACTCGTCCAACCAGTATCTCAGTTTTGCCAATTGGCCATACTACATACGTCCTGCCCTACTACGAGTTTATGCAATGTAGTTCTAGTGCTTAGCACGCACTTTAGCTGCGTGATTAGTCGCTTGTAGTTGGCACCTCAAAGTGTCAAGTGGGGTAAGCTAGTTGTTGTGGCAGTATAAGTACTACAATACAAGTAACTGGCTGAAATGACTTTGGTAAATTAACAAGCACATTTTGGATACTGCTAACTAAAAATGTAAAATGTAACTATCGTAGAATTAATTCAATAGAAATAAAATAAATAAATAATGGTAAAATAATAACTTATGAATTAAATGTATAACCTAAGTTTGATTTCAATCAATAAGAATCGTACATGAATAAATAATAATATTAATCAAAAAGGTTCAATAAGAAAACAAACGACAAAAAAATTAAAAAAAAATAATGATTTTTGGCATTTATTGTTTTGTGGCACTGCAATAACAAATTCCTTCAGATTAGTTAAAAAGTTTGTTTGTGTTTGGGAACGCTTTATGACTTTGTAATGCACTCACTAACATCATTAATTGTTATTCATTATATGTTAAGTGGCCAATTAATTCAATTGGCAATGTGTTGTCTCTTGCCAATTGGCAACAACAAGGCGTAAAGCAAACAGCAATTTGGCCAACATCAAGGACAATAAAGTTAAACTGCAATTATTTTCAAATGAAGTTCATTTCAAATGCAATTTGAGGCATGTGTCTAATATATGCAAACAATTTACTGCGCCTCAAGCAAGCAAGCAGCAGACAACAAACAGTGACAACAGCAGCAATGATAAATCAATATGCAAAAGGAACACTGACGAGCGAACTTGGCAAACAAGACGCGTGGCAAAATGATAAAGTGCCTTGAATCTAGTCGAATTGTGTCGATGACGGTAGTAGCTCGTAGCTCGTAGCTGCTGCTACGTCCAAAACAACTTGTGCGAATGTTTCCTCAGCACATACAGACAAATCCCATATATGTATGTATGTATGTGGTGTGGTGTGTGAGCCCATCCACATAAAAGTGAGCAATAAACATACGCGATTAAATTCATTATGAACACTTGAACAGCAGACAATGCGCATATGAAATGACAAACTGATTTGTGTGTGTGTCCCTTTAGAGTCCTACGTGAAAATAACATGGTTCGCTCTCCCTCTCCCTCTCCCTCTCCCTCTCCCTCTCCCTCTCTCTTTCCGTGTGTGTTCGTGACTTGTGTGACGACAAAATGAAGCAAAAGGTTTCAGTTCTTGTTATTGTTGCCGGTTTTCTAATTGTATTTGTGATTGCATGTGTGTGTGTGTGTCTGCGTATGTGGTTACTAATTGGATTTCAGATATTCAATCAACATGTTTCCGTTGTGATTTTCACAGCATTTGCGGAGTAGTTGTCGATCCTTCTACCGGATGAGAGTATCTCATCTACGTCAATTGTGATGCGTTTGGTATGTTTCATTTTACGGATCTTTACAATATCACTCTTACAATTGGTTACAACATTTTATTTACTAATTGCATAAACCACATCTTAATTTGACAACATACTAGTACCATATATTTGAGATAAGAAGCGTTCCCGATGTGATGATTATTGCTGTCAAACACAGTAAACAGTGCGGCAACAAACCCCATAAACCAAAATGAGTGAACGCCTATCACAACACGTGTGTGTGTGTGCGAGTGTGCGTGTGTGCGAGTGTGCGTGTGTGTTTGTGTGTGCGAGTGAACGTGATGGTCACCGCATTTTGTCGCTGGTTTTGGATTTGCAGCGCCAACTCCTGGGCCATGGTTATACTCAATTTTGGTTTGTCATATGCAGAATGTCGCCGCAAGCCACAGTTTATGCACCTGTTGCATCTGTTTTAAGCGATATCCACACACACACACGCACACCCATACCCTCAGATAATAAATTCTATAAATTGCCAATTTGGAAGTTAAGCATGGTTAGAGCGATCAGTTGAAGCAGTAGCTGGAGCCAGCTGCCCAGGTGCATAAATGCCACATTTTTTTCAATCCAGCTGCGAAAGTGGTTCACATCGGTATAGACGCCAGCCGAGTTCTCCACACCACAACCGAATCCAAAGGAGACAACGCCAAACACTTTACCTTCGCACACGAGAGGACCACCTGAATCACCCTGGCAGCTGTCCACTTGGTAATCGTTGGCGTTCGAGGCGCACAACATGCCATCGCCATATCCTGGAAGACTATGGCAGAAGCTATCCGTATTAATGCTTATGTCAGCGTTGACAGCCTCGTCAGGGATGGGGCCGTACTGTAAGTGCAGGTCAACGTGACAATTAGTGACAATTACTTAGCTGGAATGTACATACATGGTACATTACCTGAATAACTGTGCCCCATCCAACGACTGTGCATTTCGTGCCAGCCGCTGGATCTCGGTCAGCCAGCGGTATGACGGCAGAGAACACTGCGTCCGTTGTCAACGATTTCGAAAGAAACAGAAGGCCAATGTCATTGGTGAGACGTGTAGCTGAGTATTTTGGATGAGGTTTCACCTTTTCCACCTTCATTTCCTGTGTGCTACCGGTCTGCACCAGGCGACGCGGTGTACCGGCAACGACCACTATATTCTTGGGTCGAACCACGCTCCGCCTGCAGAATCACATGAGGTTCACTGTGTTGAAATACATACATACGCGGTATTCTGTAAAACATACCCAGCATATAGACAATGCGCCGCTGTCATGATCAACTTTGATGCTATTATGGAGCCGCCACAAAAATGATTGTCGCCAAAGAATTTACGCGGCTTGGCCGAACGCAACGAAACAGCAAACTTGACCAGCTCGTTGGTTTCAGGACGATAGCCGCCGGTAACTAGGAAGTGAAATTCACCATCATTGTCGATACTGCGTGGGTTGCTAAGGAGCAGCTCTTTTCGCTCGGGTTGCTTAGGCTCCTGGCTGCCGCTGCAGTTGTGTAAGTGTAAAACGAATAGGATATAAACAATAAATTTTGCAGCACACATTTTGATTTGTTTTATTCTACATGTAAATAAGAAAAACTATCAACAATACAATTTTTGATGTGAAATTTGAAATAACCGACTGAAATTGCTGAGTAAATTTAAAAATCCTACATATCAAGCAAAAAAATTTATTTATGTATGGGTGTCAGATTTTAGGCCTGTCTGCCAACGCATTGTGAACTGTCAGTGGCAAACAGGCAGCGGAAATATTTACCTTATAACTTTCGCAGCGATCGGATAGGCAAATGAAAAAGTCCTGGCCATAAATAACGTGCACCTGAACCAGTATACTAGTAACAGTGAGAGCAATAGCGACAACAAAAACTTGCAGCTGGCAGCCAAGGCATTAGTTGCCTGCGTCATACACACACGTGCACACATACGCAGACTTCCACACAATTACACTAGTGATGACACATAGAACGGTTGGCAAATGTGTCACTGTGATTTTCGGTTCGTATACGTAATGCGTCAGGTACTGACTGTTAAGTATTGCATACTTATCAGTACTCATCTTTTTTTTTGTTAAACGAAAACTTTCTCATAATCAAACTATTTGAACATGAAAAATGTATTTAGTTGCGTTACTTCTTTTTAAACAATATATTAATAGCAAAACTGGCTACATAAACGATTGAATGTCGTGATTTTGTCACTAGTCTTTCCCAACCGTTTTTGGCATCACGTACGTTTGTGTACACAGACAAGTCCATTGTTGTCTGACGGTTCTTCTTACTAATTTTTTCGTTGGCCCCGCTTCGCTATAAACTTCCGGCGCACCAGCAAAGTAGCCTGTGTGTATTGTGTGTGTGTGTGTGTGTGTGTGCTAGTACTGACTTATGGGTGTGGATGCCTTCTAACGTTTGCGTGTGAGTCGCTGTCGTTATCATTAATTTGCAGCCTGCCTTTCGTAATAATTTACAAAGGATTTCCTTCACTTTTCCTTGCTAGTTTTTGGCATTTCTTGGCCAAGTTTTTAAGTTAAGTTGTCATTAGATCCGCTTACAGACAAGACAAATTTGTATATGGCCACTTTTTACAAAAACAAAAACGCACAAAAAACGCACAAAAATCCTTTGCAAGTTTTCCTAAAAAATGGCAGCGTTAACATGGTGGGTGGAACATGTTTAAAGTGTTTATTGTGAAGAATATTAAACATACAGATTGCATGCTTTCAACAAACCAGAAGCACTTTATATTACTAATTATTAAAATAAAACAATAATATGTCAATTAAGATAAAAATACATACAAATAATTAAAAGTATAAATAATTTTTGACAAAAATGTAACTAAAAAAGAATAGTAAATGTAATAGTTTTAATATTTATACCTGGATTAAGTAAACTAAGAATAATTCAATCAATGTAATCTTAAAAAAAACTAATTGTGACTAGTGCATTAAGATAAAAGTAGCAATACTTGTAGCACTTGGAATATTTTCAATAAATAATAATAATAATAAAAATATAAATCATAAACATACAAATGCTTGATATGTAGATGTAAAACTTGGCAAGAATATTGATATCGAAAATTGCATTTTCACAATGTTCGCTATAAAACCTAAAACAATTTATAATATATACACAACTGATTCTTCACAAGTTGTGTTCGTTTTAAAAGAAATGGAAAAGCTCGTGTGGTCAGCCACAGTCAACAACAAGCAAACAACCAAGCACACCTGTAAAATTTCCCGCAATGGTTAAAGCAACATCAGCTGGCAAAAGTACACAATTATGGCACCATACTGGCATGACTGACTGACTGACTGACTGCTTGCTTGCAGCTGGCTAGGTCGAGATAGCAGACAGCAGACAGCAGACATATTACTTATCGGCAATAGAAGATGCCAAAACATTGATTATTGTTGCCTTTTGCAGTTTTAAGTAAAATGTATTTAATGCCAACAACAAGCAGCAGTCAAGGCAGGCAAACAGTTTAGTTGCTTGCCAATAGAAGGTTGGCAATAGCAGCTGCTCGGACGTTAGCCAACTGCCTATGCAATTGCCAGAAAGACAGAGAGAGGGTGGGGGCCATAGTCAAAGTCGTCGGTGTCATTGTTTGCATACATTGATTGAATTTGTTCACGCCATTAAATTTGCAAATTGCTATCAGAAACTTTGCATAAACTGCACTGCAAAATTTTACAACACAACTCCGGTCTGACCATCCTGCATTGTTAATGCTTATGACTGAACCAGCCCATGCTCTCCTCCATTTCCTCCATTTCCTTCTGGTTGTGTGTACTGTTTTTAAACAAGGTAGCAAGGTCCCTGCCACTTTACCCAGCCCGACATTGTCCAACTCACCACCAACAACATCCACGTCCAGGTCCAGGTCCAGTCGATAAACAAAAGCAAAAGCAGTCATGAACTTAAGCTGAATGCAGATGCACAATATACATATGGGCGACATCCTAACAGCAGGCCAACAGGCAACACATTTAAGGGTGTAGAATAGAAGCAGCGTTGTGTACAAGTCATTAACTATTCATACGACATCGGACTTAATGGCCAGATATCTTAGTGTGCTGAAGAAGCAGTATGTGATGACACTTTTGATTTCCACTGCTCAACAGCCTCAGCCTCAGTATCAGCCTCAGTCTCAGCCTCAAGTGCAGCTCTCGAGTGCTAATTGCCCACAGCCTACACAAGCCCGACAATTTGACAACCACATCTAGGAAATTTATTTAACAACCAGTTGAAGCTATCACAAAAGCACAATAAGTTAAGCATAATACTACCAAGCCGACCTTTGTCTGATTCCTATTTAGCAGACATAAACACTGCTTAAGCTCTTACAGCTGCTTGCGCACAAGCTGCAAATGGAGAAATGGCAAAAAAGGAAAAGCGTTTTACAAAAATCTCAGAAAAATTGAAATTATTTGTCCCGCGGGAATTTCAGCATTTCTGTTTAGCTGTTCAAATTGGGTTGCTTGCTTGGGGTTGAACTGCCAGCGATTGGCTTAACGGGCAACGATTTTTCTCGCCAAGTTGAACCACAAAATCTCGAAAAAAAATTTAAATTACAACACAGTACTACGTAGTAATATGGCTCTGCAAGTTCATTGCTTTGTGTTATTGAACTGTTAGTAAGTACCCGTAATGGCAAAAAGTCGTGGTGGCATACGGCCCAAAAATATATATTTATATTATACACTCGACACTCGGTTACTGTATTATTGCCAGTTTGTGAAACTTTTGATGAAAGTTTTGTTTAAAATGTTTTAAATTAAATGGTTATGAGCATATTTGTACTGAATAAGCAGCTTTAATTTCGAATGAAAATAATAACCAGTTTGGCAATCAACGCATTTCATTTGCTTTTCCATAAGTCACAGTGGACTAGTAAACTAGTTGTTCCTATGTATAATTTATCATTACAGAACTTAAAATAATAGCAGGTAGCCTTGTATGAAAGATCTAGATAAAAAGTGGAAAGACACAGCACACAACAGACCCGATGGATTACTTTATTTCCACCTGATTTAACAAAAGCTGTTCAAGCAACTAATTTTAGAAGTTAAAATCGCCGAAACTGTTGACCAAAACCGCTCGGCTGACAACTTGTTTGTTTGTAAGTGAAAGTGCAGAAAGTCAACACAGAATATCATGCTAATTTTAAATGTTATTAAAGCTATTGCCTTTGGCGTTAATAACTTTTCAACTGGCATAGGTACTTCAATGGGAATTTTACTAATTATTATATACTCATAGTATGGCGTACAAATGCTTTGTTATCCTGTGCGTTATGTTTGTGCGCTCAATTTTCAGGTGGTCGGTCTTCTGTGGAAGGCTCTAATTACATTTTCCCGTCGCATCCCCGACATCCCTAGGTGCTCTTCTTGATAGACGGCTCCATTGCATCTGCAACTAAGATCCATTTGCAGTGAAAATTGTACACGGCTGATTGAGTTTGCGATTGCTGTCGGCTACACTCGATTTCATTTTTCTTGCCAGTCTTATGTCCATGCCAAAGCGTATAAATTACTTAAGTTGCACTGCGGCTTGCGGCTTGTCTCATTAAATGTTGTCGTATCGCTCCGTAAGTATTTCTTATGTGTAAGACAAAAGACTTACTTGTAAATATAATATATGCTGAGGGGTATAAACAAAAGTATAAATATTGGGTTAACTGTACCGGAAATTCTCAAATTATCTCAACGAATCACGCTCGACTTAAAACTCAATTGTGAGATTTGTATCTGTTTGCTGGCCAAACTTTTGATAGCCAGTATGAAACTTTTGTGGCGAACACTGTCACTATATTAGGTCCAGCCGAGTGGCTTATACTAATTTCCTAAATAAACTTAGTGCGCAGATTGGCCGACTTGTTGTCTGGCACAAGTGGCAAATAATATTGTAGTTTGAATATAAACATTGGCGTGACTGCGTGCTGTTTGGTACTGGTACACAAACACGTTCATACACAGAGTAATGTACATATGTATATTTATTCACGTTGTGTGTGTGTAGGAGTTTAGTCGCCCTTCAAATCTGTGAATGTGCTTTTTCAAGGCGAGTAAAGCTGTGTTTTAAAACGAAACTAAGCAAAAAAGGGTTCACTTTGACGTCGCTTCACACATAAATACATGTATGTATGTATGTATGTATGAATGTATGTATGTATATGCAGCCCAGAACTCTGGCAGAGCATATTAGGCAGTTCCGCTAGACAAGTGTGGGGCTCACTAAAACGTGATGTTGAATCCAATGTGATGCTTAAGCGTGTGAAAATACCAGAAAGACGTGTTGCCATCAAAATGGTTCCAATGGCGGCCACTGACACGTCATTTTAGCCAGTTGGCCTGGTCGGGCGATAGCGTTGCCAACATAGTGCCTTGGTGCGTGTGCTGGTGGTCGCTGTGCGTATTTATGGCATAAGTTAACAGACACCGGAAGTGATACATCAAGGACACGCGCGACGCGACGCGCCGCGCCTCTTGCTCTTTTTTTTTTCCTCACTTCCTTACACGTTTTGAATTAACCTCAAATCAACTTATACTTTACCCTCCGCCTTCTTTCTAGGCTGTTCACAGCAAAAGATTATTGTAATATTTTATAAATTATCAAATTCGTTTGTGTCCTCAGTAACAAAATCAAACGATTGTATATGAACATGATGAAGTTGTTAGGACTGCCCATATTGTGGCTATGATTGCATTTCCGAACTCCTTTAATGAAACGGTAATGTTTGGCCATGCAACTTTGGCTGGCCCACAATTAGCTCTGGAATTAGTGAAACAACCCTTTGTCACCAGCATTTATCACATTCATTCAACACTTTTATACCTATTATAAATGTGCCTTGAAAAAAAAAAAAAACAACAAAAACATTAACACAGCTACTTTGGCGTGAATCTGATTCAGAGCCCACCGTCATAAGCCGATGCTGACTCATGAAATCAGCGTCAAATGTTTTCAGCATCGTTGCGCAAAAGTTTATGATCCCTTGGTCAATTAAATCTCATGGCTACTTGGCTGCTTGGCTGCAAAAAAAAAGCCCACATATTTTTGCACAACCGTCTGCAATGGACGGAGAGAGGACATGGACATGGACATGGACCCGGCCGAATTGGATCTGTTAGCATGCGAGATTCGGAGATTGGCATGGGGTGAGTTGTTGTTGTTGTCTCCGTTGCTTAGCATTTTTGGGTGGCGATTCTTGTCAGTGGCAGGCGACACAGTAACAAAATCAGCGCCGCCTAATGTGGAATTGTCCGCAGAGGTCGCTAGTACGTGTCCCTGTTGAGTTTGGGCCGGGGCACGAGTCATTGTCAGTGCCTGTGTCTTGTGTGCTTGTGTGTATGCTAAATACATATTTATAAATATGTGTGTGTGTGTGTGTGGGTGTGGGTGTGTGTGAACGCATGAATTTCGGTCGATTGAGGGTAGATCTACCAAACGCTTCGCTTCGAGGTCAGTCTTCTGTTCCTGTTGGCCTTTGTGTTTTGGCACTAGTCCCCACAAGTTGTTGGCCGACACGGACGTTTAGTAAGGCAAAATAAATTACCACTAGTCGTGTTGTTGTTGTTGTTGTTGTTATAAAGGTTTGGGGTTGATGTTTGCATGGCCGTCGTCGGCAACAAACATTTGACACTTGCTTTAAAACCATAAATGTCAGTCTGTGTTGAGGCTTGGCCAAGTTTAAATACCTTTGGACAGATTAAAAGTCTCGTTAACCAAAATGTTTGCAGCTTTGTGC
This sequence comes from Scaptomyza hsui, assembly GCA_018152825.1. Classification (NCBI taxonomy): domain Eukaryota; kingdom Metazoa; phylum Arthropoda; class Insecta; order Diptera; family Drosophilidae; genus Scaptomyza; species Scaptomyza hsui. Next base: position 13,065,814 of record JAECXO010000001.1, read on the forward strand.
ATATGTATGTTTGTGTTTATGTAAATTTAAAACGTGCACAGTATTTTTGTTATGCGTATTTTGTATATATACATACATGGTCTCATCAATCCATTTGCTTGCTTAAAGTGTAATAAAAGTTACTTTGATACAATTATATAACTAGATACATTCGTTTGTTCACATTTTCTAAAATTCCTAAATCAGGAAACTTACAAACAATAGTTAAGTTTATCAACAGCTCATAAACAATGAAGGCTTAGACGATCAAGCTGATAATTTTAACAGAGTATTTCAAAGTCAAACGTCATTTTTAAATGGAATGCATGCCATATACAACATACAAACATATGTGTGCTCCTCCTGTGTTGAAAAATTACCATGCATTAGACCCGAGGGTCACTTTTAATTACTTTTGAGAAGGTCAACTTTAATGAGTGTCAATGTGCTTGTCTGTTGGCAGGCTGCTTAGACCCTATTTAGCTAGCACAAGATGAAAGCAAGCATGCGTTAGAGTGTACAATATTGATCGCTCCGATTGGCTACACCCAACCTGTTTCAAATGTGTCGCACAACAGGAAAAACTTTTCACATTTGTCGGCTAGTTTGTGGTTGGGCAGTCGTAACTTTTGGTAAAGCTACTCTCTCAAATTGTTGTCCAAATACCCTTTAGCTATTAAATGATTTTTACAAAAGGCATAGTGAACTTAAGGATATGCATGTTGCAGCTAATGATCCTCCTACGCGTTCATTATGTTCGTTAAGCAAAAACTATTTAATTTATTTATTTTATTTATTTATTATTGATTGTTATAAAATTGTTTTTGTAAATTGATTTTATAAAATAGTTAAATACGTATATGAGTGAAGTGTGTACTCTTTTTAGAATTTGCATGCCTCACAGACGTATAAACGTCATGAAATGTTCAATACACAAGTAAGCTGATAAGTATGCTACACTTTTTTAAAAGAAGTTCCAAAGACTTTCGGCCCAAAAAAAAGACATAGCTTAGCTAGAAGATGGCCAACAATTTAGTTTGTGCAGCTTTTACCTTCAGCTTTTGCTTTTCTTTAAACTGTTGCTCAAGTGATTTTCTTTGCATTTTGTTTTCTTTTCCAAACAAGTTGGGTTTCCCATATCACAGCAGTCCACTTCAGCTAAAACTAGTGATGACAACGTTGCATACGAATATATTAATTCTAGATAGAAACTTTTCCTAAGCGAGACAGATGTAATTGGATATTGCAACCAAAATCATAAAGCACAAAATTCAAAGGTTCACGGACTTTTTGATCAACCCGCGCCAGCTTACCCACATACATAGAGTTTTCACATCCGTTTTCGTGTGTGCCGCTGATTGAGTGTAAACTTCCGTCGCGTGCACGCCCTAAAATTGGCTAACCCATCAAGCGTTTTGATATTTAATGATTGGGGCTGGAGTTGGGGCTGAGGATGGGGCTGGGGCTTAGGTAGTTTAGTGTTCGAGTGCATAAGAGTGTCAAATGTATTGCAAAAAAACAAAAAAAATGTACGCACAATGCGTGAATAATTGGCTTCGGTAGACGGCGATAATTTAAATTGTTAATGCCACAAAGCCTGCCCCATGCACCACCATATGCCTCATCAAAAATTTGTATATTTTTGTGTTGCTGGTCTGACCCTATGCGTTCCACTGTTTGTGCGCGATTTGGACGTTTGGGTAATTTATGGGCACATTGCATTCTGACCGATAGGGTTGCTGAGACGATGAGGGCGAGGGCAGGCGGGGGCGTTTGTGGTATCAGCATCAGCATCAGCATCACCGTTGTCGTTGGCGTCGGCTTTGGCGGCGGCGGCTTTGGCTTTGGCTTTTTGTCATAGTAAAGATTTATTTTATGGCATATTGTTGCTGGCATTGTTATTATAACTTAATAAGCGGCTAATTGTTGTTAATCAATTGTTCAACAGTTTACAGCTTGTTATTGCCAGTGTCGTTTTTGTTGGCTGATGGTGTGAATTATTTCCTTTTTTGCACATGCACATGCACATTTTACGTACTATTGTTTTCGGTATTGTTGCTGTTGTTGTTTCCCAGTGTGTTTGTTATTTTTGTGCGCTCGTTTTAATTGCAATTGTTGTGTGCTTTTGTATTTGTAAATATTGTGTGCAATTCTCTGATGTTTCTTTTTTTTTGTTGGTTTTCTTTTATTTTATTTTGTATTTTTTTTTTTTTTGGTTTTTCCACTGTGTTTGGTCGGCTGCCTGTCGGGCTGTTTGACAGTCGGGTGATCTGTCCGCCTGTTGGCATATTTGGTGGTTATTATAACGCCCAAAAGTGTGCTATGGCCACATTAAAATTAACGACAGGCCTGCCAGTTGTTGACTGCAATTATTCTCCTGTTTCATTGTCTGTAATAATTAAATCATTTCATTTTGTGCATTTAACAATTGGATGTCACCAGCTAGTCAGCGCCTGTTCGCGTATTCAGTTCGTAAATAAAATAATGATTATAATGTTCTTTGTTACTCGCATAGCGCTGCATGTTCGACTTTCACTATCTGGCTTTCAGAATTAACTGCATTTTTTAGGCTGTTATGGCTGATATGCATAAGTAGAGTATTCACAATGCCTTATTCATATATGAATATATTTACATATAAATACTTATATATATGTATGTATGTGTTCTCATACATGCGTTAACCAGTATGTAAATAATCATTTATTAAATGACTCATAAATGTTAATATATGCACACAAAAATTGTTACAGTCCAATTTGGTTTAAAGTTTCAGTGTTGTTGCTTGTGTTACACCGCTTTAAAGCTTCACCAGCCTGAGTTACGTATATAATTATGGTAAGGGCAGACATTCTATACTACTAGTACCATAATTTGGTGTGCCAAAATAATAATAAATTACCTTAATTTCCTACCAAGATTAAATTCTACTAAATGCAGCTTGCTCGGCCATTTAATGTGTGATCCCAAGTGTAAGTCGACGTTAGCCGACCGACCGACCGTCCGGCCGGCCGGCCACACGGCACAGCTTGAACCACGTGAGCCCTGAACCCTGGACGCCTTTCTTGTGAGTGACGGTGCGGCGGCTGGGTGGAACAGCAGTCAAATTGGCGCTTGCGACGCTACCAACCATCCAACCAACCAACCAACCAACCAACAAGAAAATTATCTTCAACTTTGGTTTACCGTCCATAAGACGAATGAGTAGGGCTAAAACATGTTAAGTGGGCTTTGATCAAGGGCTGGGGTTGGGGCTGTCTCTACCTAGCCTAGAGCAGGGGCTGAGGGCTGGTCCAGGCTGTAGCCGAAACCCGACTGTAGCCAAGGCGTCGTTTTCTTAATTTTCTAACGCAAAATTTGCACGTACTTAGAGCAAACGGCAAAGTTTTAGCCATTCCGTTGGCAAGCTGCTTGCTGCCCTCATATTACCCCAGTTTGGACACTAATGAAATTACGGCGCATTTCAGGCCCAGGTGTGACGGAAGTACGTACGTAGTCTAGGCCAACTCACACCCCTCAAGCCCTGCTCGCTGTTATCTTGAGCGATAACAATCCATCTTTTGTCTAACATGGCTACGTTGTTGTTGTTGTTGTTGCTGTTATGTGTAAGTATGCACATAAATGACGCAGCGGCCGACTGGGGCAGGAGCATAACCGAAGCTAAGTCGACATGAGTTACAGTTGCCAAATTAAACATCACCAGCATAAAATTTATGATAGCGGCATTAAACCAAGAACAACTGTCTGGAAACAAATTTTCTCTTTTTCGCGTCTTCAACCTTAATATTCTTCTTTCACTTTATTTATCCATACATTTATGTATGTGCAGGTGAACATTTAGAAAACCGATCTTAAAAACCACTCGCTTTAAAGTATTAATGACTTTTGTACACTTAAATAAAAGTAAATTTAATTTTGTGTAAAGCTTCCATTGATATACAAGATCTCTAATAAGATCTAAGTATGAACAAGAGGGCAAGTGAATTATGCTTTCAATATGCATTTTTGATGTGTGTATAATATTGAGTGATGTAACTTTTCTGCTAAGTTTTGGTTAATTATTCGCCTATTCTCTTATTTTAAGCTGTGGCAAGTTACACGAGTAAAGAAACTGAACACAAGGCCACAAGGGCCAAAATGCTTAACATAATTAAAAAATAGTCTTATGTATGTTCTGGCTCGAGAAGGACAATTTTCGAGTGTGGCCCAACTTATATTCGGCAAAGCATCCAACAGCTGTACGTATGCGAAGGCAAAAGACTTTGTCGACGGCGACGCACAGCAGCGCGAGAACAATGGAAATTACGAGTTTCAATTTGTAGAAAAATTTATTATATCCATTAACTAAATGGGTTTCGGAATATCTACTGCCACTGCCACTGCCACAGCCACAGCCACTGCCGCAGTCACTGCGGGCACACCCCCGGCGGCCGTCGTCACCCAAGGTGGTGCGTTGCGGCCTGTGTAAACACGCATCAACATCAGGAACCATTGCAGAGACAGCCCAGCCCAGCCTAGCCTAGCCACATGGACCTTCCAGCGCAAAATGTCAAAATTTTTGAATGGCGCTGCTGCAGCTGTGCCATAACCAAGCCAAAAGGAGCCTTTCCACCCAACGTCACTAAGAGGTCGACTCGAAGGCAACCACAATGACTGTCCCCTGTCCCCTGTCTCCCCTTTTCCCTGTCTCCTTTCCCCTGTCTCAGCTCGTCGTAACGTGCCTGCGACTGTGTAGAACTGAATCATCGACCGCAATATAAACTTTTATGCTTGGCTTATTTGTTTTGTCTGTTTGCTTCAACGTTTGTTTCGCTGCGGCTGTTGTCTTTTTCATGATTTTGTCATAGCCTTTTTGGTCTTCTTCTTATTTCAGCATTTGTCTTTGAATGTCGTCTGTCTCCCGTCTCCCGTCTGTCGCCTAAATGGTGCTTCGCATGAGAACTCCTGTAGCCGACATGTTAATACGTTTTGTGGCCAACATTGTAATCAGTTATTTTGTACTTGTGTTTATTTTTGTGCGGTCTCATGTTACAAGAATAACGAATTTTGTTGACCACGAATTCGTTAGCTAGTGGAGCACAGATTTTAATTACAAAATTCTTATCTAAACAAGTATAGCTAAATTTAAAAGTATTGGATTGTCATTGCTCGCAATCTAACTTAGAGATGTATCAACATTACAAATAAAATGTTTTTCTGAATTGAAATCACAAACATACATACATATTAAGGTTTGCTACACAATTATTAGCAGGCTATTTAAATATCATCGCGAGCCTAAAGCCACTTTGTTTTGGCATTCGTTTTCAACTTCAATAAACCGCAAGATGTCGCACAGTCAAGGCCGAGAGTTTACTCCCTTAAAACACTGCTGACTGACAGACTGACAGACTGACAGACTGGATGCATAAAGCTTTATCGATACATTTGCACAATTTAATTTAACCGCAACTTTATTACTTTTCGTTTTGGCTTTGGTGCACTCGTGCTGTTGCCTTTTGATCTCGCTGTCTCATTAATATGCGTGACAACAGAATCAGTTTGAGTTTAGATAATTTAGACTTTATCTGTGCTAGGCAAACACAAAATCGAAACTTTGGGCGCAGTAAAATGAGCAACTGAGCAACTGAACAACAACTGAGGCGTCTGAACGGAACAAAAACAAAATAAAACATTGCCAGTTGGATTTTAAATGAAAACACACGTGGCGTTCAGCATACGGCTTACAATCGGAGCAATCTGAGCAATCTGAACAGTTGGAACAGCTGCTGGAAATAAAGTTTTGCCCCCCTGATTGAGGTTCCTTGCTGCCTGCCCTTGTCTTTGCCATTGCCTTTGCCTTTCGCCGTTTCAATAAGGCAGTGCTTAAAATTTTAAATTTTCGTTTGTAATCAGCAGCTTGTATTTGTTGTAGCCACCTACGCGTTGCACACACCACCAACTCCACCACCGAGTAGTAACACTTTTGTCAGAATACTACCACACCACACCACACCACACCACCGCAGGTGTGACGAAAGTCACTGCAAAGGTGATGCTTGAAAATGCAAATGTTGCCCATACGCCACGTTGTCGTTGTTTGAATTTTAATTTTCAGCGCCAGCAACTTACACTGCAATTGCGGCAGCAAGTTGTGGCAGCAACAGCACCAGCAGCAGCAGCAGCAGCAGCAGCATCCATTTCGCATCTCGCTGCTTTTCGCATTTCGCATTTCGCATTTTCCACACTCAAAGTCATGTTCGTTGCTCATTGCAAAATAATTTGCATAAGCTGCGGCCCGCCACGCCCCGCACCGCCCCGCCCCCTTGACGGCGACACTGCTTGAAATTGTGTTTATTCCCTTATCCTTTCACAACTTGCAGTTTTCTCCCTTTTTGCAGTCCCTTTTTTGTTTGCTTGTCGCCCAACAATTGAAGTTTAATTTGTAAGTTTCCTTTGGCCTCGGCGCAAAGAAGAAGAAGAATGCTTCTGCCCCAATGGGCTTCGCAATTAACAGCCAGCGACAACGTATGCGGGCTTAGTTAGTTAGTTAGTTGTTACAATACAATCAATGATATTAGATTTTGTTCTCGAACTCCTATTCATTGTTTAGGCACCTATCGAAGGGTGTGTCCAATTCGGCCATTCTCGACTGCTGCTGTCTAAATTGCTTGACGGCTGTCGGTTGACATATGGCGGGCAGGTCAATCGTGCCAAACCTCACCATCCAATGACTGTGACTTAAATATTTATTGAATGTATGCCCCCTCGACTTGGGCGCTGACACTGCTAAGTGCTGCCACCGACTTTACCATTCCATTCCATCCGGCAGACATAATCATGCCACAATTGAGAAGGCAAACAACACGTGCGCTGTGTTCTTTTATTTTTTATTTTTGCTTTTTTTTTAGAATCTGAAATCGCCATGGATATAGTAGATACAAGATAAGTAGGAGCAACAGATACAGCTGCGGATATGTGTGTGTGTGTGTGCAGGGGCATCAGTAAATGTCCACAAATTGCTGCAGACAGGCGAAGCTTAGACAGAAACTTCGACAACTGTTGCCATACGCTGGCTGGATAGGCAGTTGATCGTTTGGCTGGAGGAGCGGAAGGCGAGCTCGCAAATGAACCTTGAAAAGTCATCATTGATACAGACCGGGTTGGGTGACAGTCAACCGTCGACTGCCGGCTGTTTGACTGTCTCGACTCTTGGCTCCATGAAGCAGACCAATGTATACACATCACGTACGTGCCCACACTACGGCCACAACCCATTACGTTTTCACACACACACACACACACACACACACAGACACAGGGAAACAGTCAGACAGACAGTTGTCTCCGTGGCAATGTTTACTTTTTGCCGTCTGTTCGGCTCTGCCGCGTGCAACGTCTTATTGGGCTTTACCCAAAACCCATTTAATAATCTCATTTTGCCACAATAACAGAAAATATGATTTTCGTTCGCAATCACAATCTGAAGCGCCAGGGCCATTGCCAACACACACACACACACACACATACGAGTGGGTGTGGGAATCGGAATGATGCTCAGAGCGCCAAGTTCAACAAGTAATTGAATACGTACGTGCTGAGCATATTCAATAATGAACATTTTCCTCCCATTATTTATTGCGTGTTATCCTTTTTATGAATCCTATTAGTAAAATTACTTTTGGATTATACTTATTGTGCATCTGCCATGCCTTTTGCCATGAACTACAGATTGTTTTATGATGCTGCAACAATTTCGAATACCTGCAAATACATATATGAATTTATTGTTGTATCGTGAAGCCTCAAACGTGTTTAACGAATACTTACTACATACATATGTATGTAAAAAATGTTGTTTCATTAACATCTTTATCGATGGCTTTGCCGGAGATTGCTTTTTTAATGTACTGCGTAATTATGTGCTGAATACTTGGGATTGCAGTGTCAGGATCATGTGATTGATGCTATAATGATTCTAGCTGTAAAACAGATTGTCAGCAGGCATCAGGTGTGTCAAAAGCTGCCAAATTACTTGACTACTAATTACGATTAAATTAATAAGCCAGCCGCCCAACAGACTTACTGCACTTGAATGTTGTGTGTGTGTGTGTAAAATGGCTTGTTAAGTGAGCCATTTTTTAAACGGCAGGAAGCTTGCAAATTGCCAGCCCTGAGCACAATTCATATTTATTTATGCAATTCTCATTTGTTCAATTTTATGGTGGATCTAATTAATTTGTTTTTAATTCAATTTAACTTAATGCCTCGAATAAAATGAGTGCCAGTGGATCCCCCTTACTCTGCCTCTTTCCTTGCTGTTGCCCCGTCTCCTCATCCATCTTTGCCCCCCCCCCCATTCGTATAGTCAAGCTCATGCTCCATGAATCATCTTGTGGAGAACAGAAGACTTTGTTGTTGCTTTTCGCTTTACAGAGCAGCGTCGCGCGATTTTCCTCGTATAAAATGGCGCACATTTACGCTGTTTATTGGCCTTAATGCCGACTTGCAAACGAAATTTACATTTTAAAACAGTTTGCTGTGCTTTCTACTCCTTTATCCCTCTTACTTACGCCCCGCCATTTGTTTCAACATTTTCATTGGATTTAAGTGGAAATTCATGTGTACAAAAAAATTCTGCGGCAGTAATTTACGGTCAATGAGCTCTGCAAAAGTTATTCATACGCAGCTGCTACGGTCGATGTTGATGCCACTTATTTACTGTCGTTGCTTTTCCTCTTTTTGTGTTTTTGTTGTTGTTGTTGTTTTCCCTCTTGACCATGAGCCATGATCGACGCTTGCTAAAACGGCCTCTCAACGATTGATCTAAATGCCAATTTTGCTGTCATTTATGCTAGAACTTAAAGCGACTAAAATACCATTTATCGATTTACCAGCTTCGCCTTTCAATGTCGGGCCTCTTGCAAAATTAATAGCTTGCACCAACTCAACACCACTGCCACTGCCACTGCCACTGCCACTGCCACTGCCACAGACTTCGTCACCGTCACCGTCACCGTGGTCGTCGTTGTCGTTGTCGGTGTGAACGTCAATGTCGCTTGTGGCCTGGTCTCAGCTTAAGGTAAACACATTTAACCGTGCATTCATTAATACGGCAAATATTTGCGTGGCCAAACGCGGCCAAGAAGAGTTGGACATTTTAAGTAAATAGAATTAACAACAAAAGCTGACAAGCTGCTGGGCAGCCAGCGCCCCAGAGCCTCCAAAATGCTAATTTTTTTTTAAAACTGGGTCGTTTTCCTTCCCTCATTAACTGGCCAACTGACCAACGCGAATGAATGTACTCGGGTTGAGAGCATAAACCTTTACTAAAACACACAACATTGACGGCTTTAACGAGTTCAACAAAATAATGTTCGCAGCTGTCAACAGTTCACGCTGTCGATTTAAATGTGATGCCCATGGTGATCATCAGGATTTTCGATAGGCTCCACATATAAATCAGAGTTCGCTTAGGTATACCTCGATCGTGCTGCAGCGACAAAGTACTTTTATATCCCACTCCAGGATACAATGGGTCCTGCAGGTGGATTAATTGTATTTGTATTGCTTCTTATTGGTCGTTTGTTGTGCTGGGCGATGGGTATTTACGAGTGGTGTTGTGGTCGGTCAGCTCTGCTTCTCTCTACTTCTGTTACCATCAATGCTTGAAGCGCATTTTTTGTGCTTCGGTACATAAATAATTTGTATGTACAGTTTATGTGTTTGTACATAGCCATACATGTACATATTTATGAATATACACATACAACAAACAGCAGGATACATATCTAATCAAAAAGATCAGATATGTCAGAAATATCAGTCTCGAATTTAAAGAACAATTTTTTCGTCTTTACTTCTTTTGACCTGAGTTAGAATTTTTGTCATAATAATTTGTTTTGAGAGCTTTAATTCATAATTCTAAAATATTTGTTGTCTCGAAATATTTTTTCTTATTTAAGGATCAAGTTGCAATGCATTTTTCTCTTAGTGTAGTATGTACTTATAAGTAAAGTTAAATACATATCTCAGTACATTTTTGCGTATGCTTAAATATTTGTATGTAGACGAATGTACATACATACATACATACATACATACATAAACGAATGTACGTATTCATTATATGTGTACATGCATCTGTTCATTGTGTTCACTGACCGACCAACCGATATTCATGCCGCCAACGTAGAGTTGCGTTGTTGTTGTTGTTGTTGTACTAGCTGTGAATTTTAATCCCCTTTGGTTCAACGTCAGGTTTTTTTTTCTGTTGTTGCTGTTGTTTTAATGCCAAGCACAAACGATGGCAGGCAGGCAGGCAGTTTCTTTAACGGGATGCGGATGTTGTTGCTTTTATTGCGCAGTTTGGCGTTGCCGCTGTTATCGTTGTTGTTGCTGTTGTTGCTGTTGTTGTCTTCATTCATCAGAATGGAACCTTGAATAATTAAAAGCAGTTTCTGATTACCTACCACATCGTTATACGCTCACAATCACAATCTATACACACACCGGTACACAGACACATTCACACATTTCCCACTCCCCCCCCACACACACACACACACACACACACACATAGGCACATAGATACATACATGAGTGGACGTAACGGAAGGAGGCTGCTCTTCTGTTGTGTGCGTGTCTCTAATTAAACGGCAAACAGGATTCGAGTTGAGTTGAAAGCGCAACGAAACAGGAAACGGAAGCCAGTCGCCATGCAAGCGGCCAACCTACACTCACACACACACACACACACATACACTTATGATTGCGTTTGTTTGCGAGGCTAAGCAGCATTTTCATAGACATGGCGTCCAGTGCAACAGTCAGATGTGTGACCCCCGCAATGTCAGTTGTTGTTGTTGTTGTTGTTGTTGTTGTTGTTCGTGCTTTTGTTGTGGCAATTTACGCCCAACTCATTTTGCCATCATTGAAAACCCTTCCACACATTTTAATATTTTTTACACCTGGTTTTTTTTCCATCACCTGACAAACAAAGCAATGTCACACACCCACTCTCTTTGTCCCTTGACTGTTGCTCATTGTGGTTTCAACATTGGTCGACAGGCCATAAATTAAGCAATTCGATGTGCAGTGTCAAAAATACATGCATACATTTGTTTGTTTTCTACGAAGCATGCCACATATGTAATTACGACATGGGCGCCTCCAACTAACGCATCATATTTAAATTATACAAATGCAGCCGCGGGCACAGCAAACCATTCATCAGAGCCCTTCCATACTTGGTATGTTTGTAGGCATTTATTAAAAGAATAGGTTACAAAAAGCTGTCCAAAACGTGGCCAGAAACACGCTCTGCTTTTAACTGTTATGGCAACAACGCCAACTCATTAGCATTATCCTTCCTTCATGCGGCTAAAATAAAATGATTAAAGTTAACGCTGACTAAGATTGACAGTAGTTTCAGTTTATTGTCAAGCTGACATTACAATTTGAGGCTTATAGAGTTCAGAGTTCAGAGCTTTGTGCCTGAGATACCTTGATTAAAGTTTCTTAAAAATTAATCCCAAATAAACGCTGAAAAGTAGGCAATTTTGCACCGCAACGAGTTTTTGAGTAATAAGCTATAATGGTTGGCAATTTAATTAAACTCTTTAACTACTCGCTGCCTAGGCAGCAATATTTTTCTTGATTCTGATAAAGCATTGCTAAGCTCTTCACCTGATTAGCACTTTAAGCGCGCTAAAAACCCAGGGCCCAGCCCAGCAAGCCGCTATTTCATATACGATTGCGGAATGTCGCATTCATTAGGGAAAACAGCAGGTGATGCGCACCTGGGGGACCTGGGGAACCTGAGGGGGGTGGGGGTGACGCAGCTGCTGTTGCTGCCGTTGCTGCCGTCGCCAAATTATAATTTATAACAGCCAGCGGGCTTTTTCAGCCTTAGTCTAGTGTATTTCTTTGCCTTTTAATTCTTTTACGGGTGGCACCCGCTCTGCTATTGCCACCGGAAACGGAAGTCACTGAAATGCGCGCTGAAAATTTCAAAATAATGAGTGCCTCGTGCCAAGCTCTTGCTCTTGCTGTTTCTGCTTCTGCTTCTGGTGTTGGTTATGCGCTAAGCCGCCTTGGCCGCTGAATGCTCCACTTTATGACCCATTGTTGCTGTTTGCGCATTGCGATGCAGCGTCGCGTGTGATTTTGATTAAGCGCTGCTTGTTTGCGCACAGCCAAGTAAAGTAAAGGAGAACCCGAAAAGAAACGAAATGAAAAGTGGCAAAGCGCACTTGCCTCAAAGCCAGTGCCCCGTGCAAATGTTTATGGAAAAAATGCAAAATTACAAAACTGCACAAAAGATGTGCGCCCTGCCCTCTCTGTACCATTGTGCATGAACATATGGTACTAACTACTGCAAACACAAACAAAATTCACACACACGCACACAAACATATTTCAGCACATCATACTTATGTAAATGAACATATTTATTTGTGTACACATCTTTGAACGGAATTTTTTGTTGGTTGGAGCCTCAGCAAATTATTTGGTCATTGCTTTTGCATTTTTGCTGGATAGCATCCAACGGAGTCCACGCTTGACTGCCCATGGCGCTAATCAACTCATGAAATACCGTTTTGTCGGTCACTTTGTGTGTGCGTGTGCCTGTGTGTGTGTGTGTGTGTGTCGTTGCCCCCACAGCTGCTTAGTGAGATGTGCGTGATAATGCATCCAAGCGGAAGCTGGTTGATGCTTTAATTGAAATGGTGTCAGCATATAGTATGTATGTGTTTCAAACTTGTATTTCATGGCACTGCTGCCATTGATCTAAATGTTGGCGAGAAAGAGAAAGTATGATTTCTTAAAGGTCAACTGCAAGTTTGGATTAGTTTAAATGTTGCGCAGTTCAATAGTTGTAGACTGAATTTACTTAATATCCAAGTACTTTGCCCCTTTGATTATTTCATTTGTGGCCACGACAGAGAAAAATCCAAAAAAAAAAAAGATGTGGTTAATACGCGTGGCAGTGGCCCCACGTAAGCTCGTACATGTATACATATACACATACATATATGTATGTATGCATGCAGAACCCCGTGCAGGCCCACCTTATTCACAAGCCGGGCAATGTCATATTTGCGAAAGTGCAATAAATTTCATATGAAGTTCGTAATCGATTTTGACTTATTGAAACATTATGATTGAAAGACATTTATGAGTGTACGAAAAGGTCTCTGGGGGGTCAATGCCAACAGAAACGCTGACAGCTGTGGATGGGGAGAAATACTAGGCGGTTCGACTGACGGCAGGCAGCCCACAACATGTCGATTTGGGGGAAATCGCACAATCATCAGTTATTAGGACTACTTCGGAAGTCGTAAGAAAGCCAGTAAACATAACATAAAAACGCAATGCAGACATTGGCAGCGGTCATAGTGGTTAGGAGGGGGGGTGGCGTTTGTCGGGTGTGCGTGTTTCTTGGGTATGGCAATAAGAGACTAAGCTCGCAGGATATAAGTTCGTTTATACACACACATTGAACGGAAATCGAAAAAGGGCAATGACAATGTCCATGGTATGGGGAATGTGGGACGTGGGATATGGGACGTGGGACGTGGGACATGGGACATGGGACATGGGCTTGCGGCAACATCAATGTCAATTGGCGTCGAGCTGTGAACCCGCCAAACTAAAAGCCAACAAATCTTTCAAAACAAAACATAACATAACGTAAAAAAAACCAAACGCAAGAAAACAAAAAGCGATGGGGAAAGGAGGGATGAGGGGGATCAAATTGGGCTGTAAGCACGCAGATAATGTGCTCATACGATTCAATATGCGCTCAAAAGACCGCACCTCCCTCAGACCGATTTCACTTAGTTACAACCACCCAACCACCCAACCACCCCACGCATAACTGCCTGCCATACGAAGAAACTCTACCTTTTGTTGTTCGATTTCTAGCCCTTGGAGTCCCACTTAACCCCAACCCCCAACCCCGACTCCAGCTTCAGAGCGGGTCCCAGGACTGCCTGGCTTGCTCTATGTGTCTTTTCATTATATTCTTTGGCGTCCTGTCAAGTGTGTGGTTCGTGCTTGTTTGGTTTTGTTTGGCTTGGATTGCCTTAGTTTTGTTTGCCTGTGCCATGTTTTCCTTTTGCGTGTAGTTTTATTTGCAGCTCGTAAAAAATGGACACCCAAATGTTTGCTCACATTCGCTTTATTTATTTGGCTCGAGTACTATTTGCTGGCATCCCACTGACATTTTTATTCGCTGTCAATGAATTTAACATGTTTGTTAAATGTCAAGTTTGTCAGGCATGTGAACGCCTTGCCCAAGATCTTATTTGTCGATATATGTAACTCTGTCGAGCTGTTGAGGTCAGAGAATGCTTGTTATACTATGTGTATATGTTTTATTACAAATTCGGTTAGGTTTAAAGGGTCATGTATTTACATATCAATTGAATCGTTCGTGCCAACGGTCAAAAACCAATTATTTCAAAGGAGTTAAAATAGTCAGACCATTAACATCTTCAGACTTGTGTGTCTGTTTTAATTTAATCGTTTTTTTCTATGATTACTGGACTGGAATTCAGAAAGAATTCATATCACCCATTTTTAAAAGTAAAAAAAACAAACTGAATGTTTCTTCAGACAATTTTAAATGTGTATTTGTAAATTTGCAATAAAGAACTAAGTGGGATGTTTTGATGTCTTAGATAAATGTTTAGGGACAGCTGGTATTAAAATTCTTTCAGATTTTTAGCAACATCAACGACAGCTAGGACACGCACTGAGTAAATCCTTTAACGCATAATTTACAAAGTGAATTTTAATTAAAAATCCTCATGCAAACCTTAGCTATTTTAATTGAAGCTTAATGACGTCACGGCACGGTCTTTGGTCGACGCATCGGTTAAGGGGCAAGGGCACAAGAGCGCGAACAAGAATGAGAACGAGAACTGTAATTAAGCGTGCCAGTAAACTTAACTTGTCTTTAAGCTAACACGTTCATGTCATGCAAAAGAGTTCATAAAAGTAAATGTACTGAGGCAGAGCGATAACGAAATCAACGAATTACATTGTTAATACGAGAGCCAATGGAGTATGGGAAGAAATATCATTTAAATTAACAAATGGTAAATGCAAAGACTAGATAGATAAAAAAAAAAATAAAATAATAATAAAAATATATATACATAGTCTTAACTTATATGAAAGTAATTCAATGTTTAATGTTCAAAATATGCTTAATCTTACTGTTCAATGTTTCTATTATAATTTTGTTATTTTGCTATTTTTTTTGTTCTTTATAATTTTATATATATGTATTTGTTTTGCTTTTGTCATGGTGATTAGTGCTCTAATTTATAGTAGTAATACTGTAGCACTAAGAATTTGTCTTTAATAATAAATAAATAATAATGGTGTTAATTAAGTCATATAGTGAGTCGCCAAGCATTTTATGTTCTTCACCTTGACCATTGTCCACTTGTGACCTAATAACCAGCGAGCGTGCAACCGAAGCTTCTCGCTGCATTTGGTCACTGATAGCATTAAATGAGCTTGAAGCTAGCCAAACTGGCAAAAGTAATTTTTGCGTGGCAAGTAGTTTGTTCCCATCTCCCATTTTGATACCCTGGACCCATGAAATGCTGTTAATAAGGGTATAAAAGTTCTGTGCAAGTCTATGTAACAGGCAGAGGAAAGCATCTCCGACCTCGACAGTATGGGGTTCAGGGTATCTCCTTGTCGAGATTGTTCAAGTGAAGCCTTCCCCCATGTTTATTTTGTGATTGCTGCTGGCCAGAATGTGCGACAAAAATGCGTGCACATCGTAAGCTGATTAGAACCCAAGATGATGGCAAACATTTAATGAGGCTGCCAAGCTAATGAGACTTAATGTTATGAATTCAATTTAGTGAATAGTAAAATACAAATTAACGTAGAAAATACGTTCGCATGCATGGAAAAAAAAGGAAAGGAAACTATAAATATTGCAATTAAATAAATTATATGTTATCATTTAATGCGCATTGTCCATTTGTGGCTAGTGCTTCCTGCTCTAAACCCTTGCCAGGAAACAGCTTATATCAGATGAAACAAAGCAAAGTAACATATACTCGTATATGTACATGAATATGTTTACTTGCTAAGGCTAATGTCGCTGTAAAAAATTAATTACTCAACAAACGAATAGGCAAGAGCTGGCTGGCTGTGGCTGCAACAAACAGTTTCTGGCCATAACTGAGTTTGACAGGTGCCGCTATTTTTGTGGGTGCCAACATTGGGCCGGCCTCATTGACAACAGTAGGTGGCACTGGCACCCAGTCGCAGCTTCTGCTCCTGCTGCAGCTGCTCTTACTGTTGTTTGACCTAACAACGCTGCGCCTGTCGACTGTTTATGTGGCTGGCGGCTGCTTTGTTTAAACTTGTGTGCAAAACTTTAACAACAACAACAGCAACAACAACAACAACGTCAACAGAAATAACAACAATGCTAAAATGCCATCATTACCAAGCGACAAAAGTTGGTCCTTTTACTACTGCCACCAGCAGCAGCAGTGGCAACCACCGTAGCCGCAGCAGCAGTAACAATGGCAGCCGCCGCCAGCAATGTGAAGTACTCCTTGACTCTTCCGTATAGGCAAATGAAGTGAACGCCGTTGGTTGCTGCTGCTGCTGCTCCTGTTGCTGCTCAAAAATAAAATACATACTATACATAAATATATAAATAAGAATAAAAAAGGCTGCCAGCAGTGGCTCACAGTGGTGGAACGACAAAAACTATGAGCACAATGCCAGCAAACAAAAGGCGCGTATCCGCACACGGTCACACAGTGTCACAGCAAAGTTTTAACCCACAGAAAACCACGACAGTACCGCTGACAATGGAAATGCGTTCGGAAAAGTGTTTTTTGGTACGATGCATGGCTTTTCCATTTGATTTCCGTTTGCCCCACTATTTTCACACCACCATTAACCAGCACTTACGCTTAGCTCAACCCGGACCGGAGCGTATGTTTGTGCACAAAAGGATTAAGTTGGGTCCTGCCCCTACTCCTTCCTTACTCATTTCGATGAGTGTGTGTGTGTGTGTGTGTGTGTGTGTGTATTATGTAAAACGGCTTCATTTGCGTTTAGAATTGATATGCTGGATTGAGTTTATGCTGTGACAAATACATTTTTCTTATACTATACACAAGAAAGTATAATATTTGCATATATGCAGATTTTTAGCTCTCAATTTTGTTTTTATTTCTATTCTACTTATAAATTTAAATTAACTGACTTATTAGGTTAAGTAATAAACTTGGAAGATAAACTAAATTCAATTTTCTGCAAGACAATTACACAGATAAATGCTTAAAGCATTTACTTTGAAAATATATACATATATTTTTTTATTTGTTTTCTAAGCTGCTCAAAATCAATAGGGTTAACTTTTTGCGGGCTTGTGGCCGTATGATGCAAATGCCATTGGTCAACCATTGGCCCCGAAAATTGTACAATATTGAAAGTTATTTGACCTTATTTGTGGTTCAATTCAATTAAAGCCAAATAGTAGTAAATACTTGGTCCGATTAGTTAATACTTTGCCCATAAATCTTCATTTGGCGGCAGCAATTAAAAATTATCTTTAATTAGCACGTGCAAATGGTTGCTGGAACAGAAGGGACGGTTGGCTTCTTGAACTTTTGCACGTCTTATCGCTTCTATTTGTGAACAAATCGTGCTATGCGGCATGGCGCTTGCCACACCTGCCGTTTGACTTTTGAAAGGCAACCCACTCACTCACACACACACACACACACACACACGCAAGCACATACACATATACATGGATACATGGAGCAAGTGGCATGCAGAAAGGAGCAAAAATGTAATTCGGATTTAATTGCCTGTTAACACGCACTCGCGCACAGCGGGCACCGGCAACAGCTCGTAAAAAGCGCACAAAAAGTGGCACTCAGGTGGGCGGAGGTGGGCAAGGACAGCGGCAGCGACAGCGACAGCGACAGCAACAGCAATGAGTTAAAACAAGAGGAAACAGTTAAGCGCGGCACTCACAAAATGAACAGCTCGTAATTTAAGCAGCAAATTGTAGCATACTCATGGGCGCGCCAGTGGCTCTGTTTTGTTCAGCTTGTTTAGCTTGTGGAAGGGTTATCTGCCGCAAGGGGGTCTAAACTTTTTGAACTCTGTACGAAACCGATAAGCAGCCTGTGAAAAATACATAGTACTATTTTTCATCAGATGCACGCCGCTTCTTGCGCCATGCCATGCAACGAAAAATATTTCAACTAACTATTCGAATTTACCGTATTGCCAGAAAATATATTGTCCGACTTTAATCAGGCGGTAGACAGTAGGAAGCAAGCAAGTAGAAGACTCGGTAGAAGAAGTGGCGATGTGGGAATAAACCGCAGATATGCACAGTGATATGCGGCAACCGACATTCATTACGACATAAATTCGTTTAGTTGCTGGTCGCCCAAACACGCCGGCAGACTGAAACTGGTACCGATAAGACGACACCCGGCTGATGGCAGTACTCACTCTGACACCCATACCTGACACCTACACTTGCAACAGCAACGACTACGGCAACGACTACTTCTTGTGCATGTTCTGGTTCTGGTTCTGGTTCGGTTTTCATTTCTTCTTTTTTTTTCCAATGCTTTGCTACACGCATAACCATCAAGGCGCTAGCCAAGTCAGTAGCCCACATTTGGGGCTCGAATGCTCTACCCAAAGAGCACACCGTTTACTTGAGCGCCCAACTACATTGTCTGTTTGCATGCGAATAAATTAAAGTCACGTAACTGTTTCGCGCGCTTTACTACTATGTCCGCCGCAAACATTATAAAATGGCTAAAACGACACAAGTACTCACACTCGCATGCATATTCCTTGTGTTTTGCTCTTGGCTGCAATGCTTTGCTTCAAGTGTAAGCGTATGTGCAATTTAATAACTTAATAAATGCGTTGTCTATACTATAATCGTGTTACGTATACGACCTGTTAACACGTTGCCAGCAAGAAAATATGTATGTGTATGGGGCAGCAGGAGTGCGTTCCTGATTTTTGGAAGACGTCTATCTTGCCACTTAATTTGTACATAAATAAATTGTAAATTGTTATGGATGGACGGGCGGATCTTCGATAATAATTTGTTTATTTAAATTCCACCTCCTTAAATAAAATAATAAAATTATAAAAAGCTAGCTCGACTAAAATTGTTTGCCATTACTAATGAATTTATTTTATTTAATTTTTTTTTATTGAATTTTCCAAACATTTTTATTTTGGCCTTGGACAGAGTACGAAAATTCGAGTAAAAAATGTAAGGAGCTTAAGATAGTTTGTATTGCAAGCACCGTGTCAGTTCTCTAACGGCTGTCAACATAAAACTGTTTTGCGTAATTGCCCACTCAAAAGTCGGCTAGAGCAGTGACATAGAAGTTAACCCAAACACTTGAATGTAAATATTCATGTTAGCATTGTGTGTATGTATATTAATGTTCATTCAAGAACACGCATCCTGCCACATTTGCAACGTGTTGCAGGCATCGTGCGTGTGGAAGTGTGTCCTTATCGAAGCAACAACATCAACAATGATAACAACAAGACTGACATGGGTATTTTGTAAACAAATGAAACAATTAATTTGATTCCATGTTTCAGCTAAATCCTTTTAACTGCAACGGTGTGTCGCAGCCACTTTCATGCATACTTAATTTGTCAGTTTGGTGCAAGCTTACACACATTTTAGTAACCGTTAACTAACTGTTGCGTCGGGGCGGTTTCTTGCCTGACTTTCGTTGTTCACTTTTCGGGGTGGATGCTGGGCTGCTTAAAAATTTATGGCCTGTGGCATGTGGTGTTGTGAGGTGTTTTCATTTAAATTTTAAGACAAGCGCCTCTTACAGCTGAGTTATGCGTTTAAATTTTAACTACTTGATATCCATGTTTGTACACGCATAGGTCACGAAAGCCCCCATGTCTGCTTATACAGACCCAGACTCATATTCAGCCCCAGCAAGAGCCCCAAACTCTAGTCCTAGTTCCTGGCTCTGACCTACTACTACAGCCAACAACAGCCGCTCGGCGTCGCAGTGAAAAGTTTCCACAGTATCTGTGTCTGTGGATGGGTGTGTTGGTAAAGTAATTAGAAAATTTTATGCGATTACTACTTGCTTGTTTAACATTTTAGGCAACATCCTCAAACACACACACACACACAGGTATGCATCACACACACACACACACACACGCTCGCTGTGTAGATAAAAAAGGATCAACATGCAACTGCGCCAATGATGCGAAGTAAAGTACAAAAGCGGCTTTTAGAATATTTATGGAATACTAAATACATATAACGTGCAAAGTGCCATACTTACACAAGTATCCCCACTCACATATATGAGTGTTCGAGGGTATGTAAAAAACTTGAGCACAGCGAAACAAGTACGGTTTTACTATTCCATGTACATATACATATATGTAATTATTGAAGCTCCTGATACTGTTTGTCACATAATTGTATCACACAGCATAATGGGATAGAAGGAACAATCTCCGATAGCAGCTGAATATCGATAACTCTTTCCGTTTTCAATATTCACATGTTTTCTATAACAATAAAATCCTAAGTTAGGTCTAGAACTAAGCAGTGCAGTATTGCAGAATTTTCTGTAAATACACATAGAAGCTAAGCCGAAGTTTATTCGGTTAATATAAAACTTAGCTATAGACAAAAAGTGTAAGCAATCAGTTTAATGGCTTCGTTTCCCCCGCCAAAGGCAATCGTTTTTCATTTTCGGTAAGATAAGAACATAATTATATAAATTACATTTCAAATATGTATTTGTAGCAGAGACGCAAGAGCATATTTGGAAGTATTTTACTGGGCACAAAGTCTCAGTACTTGGCTTAACCAATGTTATGGACCGAATTCAGGTAAATTAAATCAGATTTATAAAAAAAAAAAAAAAAAAACACATGTCCCAAGTTTAACCACAAATCATGTATGAATTATGAACGAAATGCCCTTAATTTATTTCTTTTTATTTTATTCTTTTATAATAAATAAATTAGAGCTTACATGAAAATAAAGATTCTTGCATCTTGCAATAATACAACTTATGACTAACCGCTATTACTTGCGTTGTTCACAAAGCTTTTGCGACAGAAACCAAGCTTATAGCGACTCAAAATATCGCAACGATAGAAAATTAGCTCAAAAAATAACTCAATTTGAGCTGAAAAACCTCTAAAACGAACGAGTGAGCGTCGTGCACGTTGTGTTTGCCTTCGGATCCTCGTCGGCAACTCCCACAAATAATTTTTCGCACGACGACCACGACGCGCTACTGAGCATAGAGTGTCCTCGTCGCTGTTTTCGCTTAGACGCACCCACAAAGCACTTCAAATGCCATTGAATTCAATTGAAGTGGTGCTAGAAGGCGTTAACCAACGAAACGCTCGGCTTGAGTCATAGCCTCGGTGCTTGCAGCACTTTGAGTGTTTTGCTGTAAAAAGTGCGCAAAATCCTTGTCGTCGAATAAAAAAACTGCCCGTCCAGCCAATTGCAGGCGTCAGTTGCAAACATTTTTGTCTTTTTTGTTGTTGTTTATTTCTAATTTATATATATTTTATTTGTTTGTTATAATGCGTTCTTTTTTTTTAATATGTATATATATATATATAGTATATATAAATGTATATTGCTGATATGGTTTCCATATTCATATATGTATTTGTATGTATATTACTTATCGTGCAAAAAAAAAATACATCTGCTACTTTACTAACAAAGAATATTACAAATACACTCGTAAATTCTCTTTAAAAGCATTTTTGTTAAAAATGTTTTATATACTCTATTGGCATACATATGTATAGTATGCATATATTTAACGGCAATATTTCAACATCCTATCCATAGTTGTATTCCTACATAAATAGCTCTTATAGTTCATTGGATGATATTTCATTGTCTTCGTATTGTGATTAATATATAGGGTTTTCACTATTTATTGTTAGCATAACACGGATGCCAAAAAGTAATTTTATTTGCATTAACTATAGTTCTGACTTAGTTTCCATATACCTTCTATGTGTGTAAGCCTTTTTTCAACGATTACATTCATATATGTACGTACGTATATTTATTAAGCACTACTGCATGTGAGTATTTCTGTTCATATTGTAAGTAAACGTTTGTATGGATAATACAAAATAACAGCATAAACATACATGTGTCAGTAATTGTATATGTATGTGCATCTCTCAAATTTTTGGACAACTCTGATATTTCGCAAATAATTTGAATATAGTAATTAATCAGATTGATGAATGATAGTACATGACAATAACATTTTAAATTCTCTGGAAAACCATTTAATAGCATGTATACCTGGGACATATTAGCTTTAAATACTTTTATACGATGGGAACAAGCTAAGTTGAGCTGTGACAAAATGTGTGTGAACTCTTTAACCCTGGTCCTGTCTGTCGAAAAGAGGCACGTATTTCATTTTTATTGGGCCTATGATGGTTCCTGCACAGAAAATAATCTCAAATTGTGACTATACGTTATACATATCTTACACCTACTTGTTTAAAACTATATTCTCTTAATTATATAACTTATTTGTAGATTTTGAGTTCAAGAAGCTCTTGATTTTGTTCTTCAGTAGTCATTCAACATTCATTTATATGGCATATGTGTATTTTAGTATGATTTCAATTATATATATTAATAAAATATCCAAATTTTGAACGCACTGTTTTAATTTGATTTACTCAAAGAAATATGTAGGTATCACAACAGGCATAATTCAGATATATTAATATTGGATACTTTCAACGTGTAGCATAGGCCATTTTTTGAACTTGGTACATCCAATGTACTTACAACGTTTTAAATATAATTGAATATAAGTGCAAAATAAGACAAATATTTGTACTCAACTTAAAGAATAATAACATATCTCTCAGTACATACATTAATAATACAAATCATGTATCAGTTAAGTTTGTGTCGTTGTTAATATTTATCGCTTGAATAGTTATAGTGCTAAACAGACGGCTACATGCAACTATGTATGTGGTTATGTGTCTTTATATTTGTACAAACATTAACACTTATTTGTATGTACAATATACATATATGTAAGAATATATAGTATGTATTTGATTATGTATAAATGTTGCATATAATACACATAATATTAACACCAATTATGATGTGCTTTGCTCTTTATTGGCCTGTTTTTATGTAGGTATTTATGTTGGTAGTACATATATCGAATTCGCTATAAATAATTTGCATATCTGTGTGTGTGCATGATTCTATAACTGAATCTGATTTATTATATATATTGTATGTATGTTTTTTGCGGTACCAGTTGATTCAATTGTGATTTTCGGGTACACTGAATTGTTCTAATTTTAGCTTAACTAATCATCTGCAAACCGTTGAATCGTCCCCGGCGCATATCGAATGTGGCGCCGCTAAAAACAACTTTCCATTAAAACAGGCACACAACTGGAAGACTCGATGCATGTGATCTCGACTCTGTGCAGAGCCAAGAATTGGTGGCTGTGCAGTGCGCAAATTGGGCATTAATATTTTAGATGACTCCAACCGTAGCTGCATAATAGATTTCAAGCCAAAAATAGGATACAAAAATATGAAATTGTAGTTTGTACTAGATTGTCTACCATGAACCTAGCTAGTGTTTAATATTGGACTGTGTCTCAACTATGATATGTTTAGTTTTCATACTTACGCTGCCATCAAGTGCCCGCAATTTGACATCCTCCAGAGCTAACAATTCAATACCACCCGCTCTTGATTGCAAGTTGATGTCCTTGGAGGCCGTAAGCTCTAATTGACGTGTAGGCGATTCAAGCCTGCAATAAATTTAACCAAAAAAATATGTTTTTAATTAATAAACAAAGGAAACTAGCTTTGACTAATCTTCAATCTCTCATTCATTCTAAACTGATTTCAATGAAAGTTCAATAGAGTTTCAAGTTTTTCACACTCAAAACTTTTTTGTTATCGATTCTATGCGTATATCAAAAGCGAGAAAATAATTAATAAATTGACAGACGGACATGGCTATATCGACCCGGATGTTGATGACGAACAAGAACATACAGTTGCAAACTTTATGATAAGACCACCAAGCTTCTTTAACTTATAGGCAATAAAAAAACAAAACATCTAATGTTCGAATTTTTAAAATAACTATTTTTTGTGAATGGCTTGATGTGTGCCCTAAACAAATAGTGTCTCTTTGTCAATTCGATACATTTTTTTATTATTTTTGTTGTTAAAAAAGTGCTGAAAATCACTGAAAGAAATAATAGAGCCACTAATGCGATCTTCATAAAAATCGTTGTTTTTACCATATATAAATTTATAAAAGTATGTGTTTTTAGTATATTTAACTAATAATTTGTTTTGCTTTAATCACTGAAGGTTAAAGAAGCCAAAATTTTTTCATTTTTTGCTAATTTTACAGTAAAGTTTGTCGATTGGTTAGGTTTTCAATTAAAATAATACAAATTACTAAAAACAGTTACAATAAGGCGAAAACAAGTCATTAAAAATGTGTTTTGACCTAATTTGTTGTCAAAATGTTGTTCTACGCAAGCAGTTGTGATACTTTCAGGACTGCAACAAAGCTAAGAAACGTCTTAGCCATTAATATCTCAAATAACATAATTCAAAAACTGGAAGTCTTGGGAGAAGACAACTTGTTAAGGCTCAGGCCTTAACCAAAAAATTACAAACGCAAGAAGTATTTTTTTTTTTTTTTTTTTAAGATTTCGTCCTTTTTACGCCCAATTTCAGTAAAATTTTGGCTTATTTAATCCTCACTGTTAAAAGCATAGCAAATAATTAGTTAAATAGTGGCTCTATTATTTCTTTCGGTGATTTTCAGCACCTTTTTAACAAAAAAAAAATAAAAAAAATTTATCGATTTGAATATGTGGACACAGAGATACACATATAAAGAGATTATGTACTTTTTTGGATCTGAGATGCTTTTTTCTTCAAGGGAAAACGTTGCAGTTGGAGATCTCTGGTTTATTTGCACCATGAGGTATATCGACGTGTTATCAATTTCATGTTAAAGCAACGTATCATCCATTCAACTTTGATAAGTCAAATGAGACTATTTTAATTATTTTACTTTGCTGATGGTATCGCTCACATCTCAAATACTGTCCACACATCAGCGGACAATTTGATAAATTTTCGTGAAAAAACAAAGCGGTCATCAGCAAATTTGTCAATGTAAACTTTATTACAAGCATCGCTGTACTGTTAATGGTGCGTGCACACAGTTATAGCCACAAACCCATACGGCCTGGTCTGCTCATTGAATAAAGCGAGTTATCACCACAATATCCCAACGTAGAACGAACGATTCGAAAAAAAAAAAAAAAACAATCAATGCCCTAAAGCGCTTTTCAATCCACTCGTCGCTACTGATGCTGATTTCAATGACGATCCCACATACGCTATTGCATCTCTGCACATGAACACATGCCTGTGCATGCATATTCATACAAAATATATGGTGCATTCGTACAACCGTGTGTAAATATTTTCGCACTTCAACAAGCTACATACATGCCAACACCTCGCGAGTGTCAGCGTTTTGTGTTTGGACTCTTGATGGTGCCGTTGTTGTTGTTGTTGTTGTTGTTGCCGCCGTAAAGGTGATGGTGATGGTGACGGTGACGTTGCCATACCCCATGGTTTGTTTGTTTTAATTTTTTATTTCTGAGATTTTTTCGTACCCAACTAATGTGTTTGGCGTGCACATACACTCTCTCGTACACACACATGCCACACATGTACGCGAGATATGAATACCATGAAATTTATAACTGAATTGTCCTACTGTGAACAATTTGACTGTGTCATTCTAAGAGCTTGAGGACTTCTTTAACCACTCAAACTAGCCAGATTGAGTTGTAACAAGCGGCCAATTGGATTAATTGTGAGCAATCTACATACTTACAGATTAGTACAAACTTACCTGAGCTCTCGGCCCGGCTCAGCACGCACATGAGGCGTTTGTATGGACTCCCGAAAGATGGCTCCACCCTCACCTTCGATGCGGAGCGTGTGAGCACCAATAGTGACTTCATTTCGATTTACGGAAAATAAATTTCGTCCGGTAGTATCGTTGATGCGAAAACCCGCTGACAGACATTCAAACTTATCATGTCCCAAGAATAAATGATTCTCGAGCACACCGTTTGAGTCACGTGTATTGATTGAAAAATTACGTGAGGATTCTGATGATGGCGATAGAAGCGGTAGAAAGAAAAAGAATGTTAGAAAACAACATAAAAAAAATATGTACATACATATATTTTCTGTAATATTTAAATCGCTCTGCTCGCAGAGTTTTGCCTTGCATTTTAAAGCCGTTACTAACTATACTAACTAGCAGATAGTTTATTTAAAACTGATGCTCAGAATCAAATTTATTTTATTTCATTGGCAGCCATCATTAATATAATAAATTTTTGTAAAACTAATATTGAACCGAATCATTTCGATTGCCTTTGGAAACCTCAGGGTATGCATTGGCATGCACCTGTTGTTTGACGTTACGCTCTTACTGAAAAAAAAAGGAAAGTATTTTCAACTTTTGCACTCTGGTTTTGGTCACCCAACTTATTCGATTCACCCTGGTGGAAGGCAAGCATCAAAAGTGAGTTTTTTAATAACGTGGGTTCGTTGGCCCAGACCAAAGCACAAGTTATTTTTTCATATACGTATATATTGTGTATGTACATATGGATATGACCATGACTTTACCCCTCATCTGTCTTCATCAGTCGAGCTGCGGATCTCACACATGCATGTAGTTTATCTGTAATTGTACATCGCATGTCTGTTTTAGCGGCGCAGAGCGACGCAGCTCTGATCTTATTTGATTAGATACCACTTCCACTTGTCCATTTACATGCATAGTGTGTACATACATATATACATATGTATATGTACATCAGAATGAACGCTCAACGTTTGCTGGTTGCCTATCTATGAATCTTCTGATTTATAGCTCGACTGACAAGGGCACACATTTGTCGTGGCCAGGCTCGAACGAAGGAACGAAGGAATACAGATTGAACACCTAGATTTTTTTTTAAGTGGCGACAAACGACTCACGCTGTGAACCCAGTTCCTCAACTACTTTATAGCATTGCTTCTATTCTTTTGATTTAAAAATTTACTTATTATTAAATTAAAGCACTTACCTATCGATATTGGCTGGCCATGCCTTGAGCGAATCGTAGATGCGCGCAACATGTCCATTATAACCGCCTGACCAGTCAGTTGGATACCACCGGGGACTATTTTCAGTTGACCCATGCCCTCCTGAAAAAGTTATTTAAATACTTATAAGAAGGCTATACTATATTTGGGAATCGTCTGCGCTTACCGTTGAGAACTCCATGACCTTAATGATCCATAGTGTTAGCACCAAGTTTGTGATAATTAAAAGCATTAAAAGCAAAAGCAATGTGTACAAGCACTTTTTACGCCAGCCGATCAGGCCAAGGTATATCTCGATTCCATCGACGAAGCCACCCACATTCTCGTGCCCGCTTGCAGCCACAGTTGATCCTTTCACCCCGGTCCCAGCACCACGACTACTTCGCTGCTCAACACTGGTCCTAGCCGTCGTTTTGGTTGCTGTTCTGGCATCTGCTCCACTGCCACCGTCACCACCATTGTTGTGGCGCGCTGAAGGGCCAGTTTGACTGGTCTTGCCCTTACGCAGTTGCTTGGGCGTTGCGCCAGCCTGGTGTTGTCCCGCGGCTGTTGCTCTGGAAATGCCAACTTCCGCGCTGCCACCGGCTATCATCGCTAAAGGTTGATTTCGTTATGCGGTTTCGATATTTTCTCTGTTAACAATCTAGTCACACTGGTGTTCTGCGCCGTCCATATCAGGCATTTATTTGGGCGGGACTTATAGTATCTAAGCTAATCAAGCTTTGATTGTATTTTCTTTAAAAATGTAATAAAAGGCACTTGCTCCTCATTGCTTACAAGTGGCATATGTTTTTTCCAATCCACCGGGACTAACACTGAAATAATGTGATTATATAGATCGGTTGAGTGTTGTGTGCAAACCTTCTACTTTCATCAAAATTGGTTGGGCAAGTGTATCTTAAGACAAAAACTCTTCATAAGATCCAAAAAGGACCAAGACCAAGTTTGAAAGAGGTTAAACATTATTAGAACTCCTGATGGGAACTGCAAAAGCCATTTGTTTGAAGCATTCAGAAAAATTAACTTTACCATTGATAAGTTGGAGTCAAAAGATTACACCTAGCATTGTTCTGCGAGCAGAAAGAGAAGAAAGATTTCTTACGAAGAAATTAAGTCAAGTATTAGCAGCGAATCAGTACAAGTACTTTTTGACTGTACGCATCAAATCTCGTCTCGGGGTATCTGTTTGTCGATCATTCCCGGCTGGGAGACTCGGTGTAATCATAAAGAGTGCACCTTCAAAATTTAAAATTATCTATTCGTGTAAGTACATACGTGTTTGAATCTTAATCAAACTTTTGTACATACAATATGAAGTGTATGCATAAAAACTGAGAGTCTTACTGACAGACAGATGAGCAGCGATAAAATTTCAGACTACTACATTGCATCTGTTTTGCCTAAATCTCTTGATAGCTTCACACGTGCAATTGCTAAATTATGCACAACAGCATATGTAAATGTACATATGCTTAAAAACACATACGTACATTTGTGTACCAATTAGGTACAGTTTTGCTTACACAAACAGTACTATAGCCAACATTTCTGTGCAGAACCGGACAAGCCAGCAAGTACCAATTTTGTGCATTTATTAAGATTTTCTATAAAAAAAAAAAATAAATACATAAGGAATAAATTGTGAGTGTGTGTACAAATTACTAATGTTTTAGTTAATCTAAACGTTCAGATGAACTGAAAAATAAGCAAATGTGGCACCATCCCTGGATATTAGTAATTTTCGTTTGAGTCGTCGTTTCAGTAAGTTTCTAAAGGCCAAGTTGAGTCAATTAAAAATAAACTAAAAGTGAATAATCTAAATTTAGAAAGTTTGTGTATGTATTTCTTTATGTGGCTTTTCATGGCCAACCTGAGCACAACGTGAGCAGCGAAACACAATTTTCGTTCGCTTTCAAATTCAATGTGTTATATTTTTTTTGTTTTTCTTTTCTCAAAACTTATATTTATTTATTTCGTAAGAGCATAGCGTTCTTCTCTGATTTTTTGTTAAGTACATACAAACTTATTTAGGGTAGGGTATTCCATTTGTGTCACCAAATAATGCATTTAATGCGATCCCAAAAGCTTAATACATCCATATCTATAGGTGATTAATATTACCATCTGCTAATGGTCAAATTTTTTTTTTTTCTTAAACTCTTCAGTGTAAGCGTCTATACATTCTGACAGCTCTTAACTTGGATTCTAAAATTTTTTCTTCTGAAAGAGCAGTCAGTTGGTCATGTAGAGGTGCTTTTCAGCACAAAAACTTATTTCATAGAATGTTTAAGTTGATAAAACAACACGCACAGTACAAGAGTTTCTATAAACATGTCAAATTTAAATTAATGGTTAGGGCCAATTGGCTTTAAGCATTTTGTCAGATTTTTCAGAGGTTTATAAATTCGAAAGAATCAAAAAAGCAAAGCTAAAAACGCTTATTTGTAGTGTGTACTTGTGTACACGACATAAGAAATAAGATAGAAAAAATCGACAGTCAAATCAAATAAATTAAATTAGCAAACAAACATTTTTGAGGTTTATGCACAGACTGTGAGAGTTACTGCGAAGAGGAAAAGCCGTAAGGGCGAACGAGAAAAAAGAGTAATTAAAATGAATCAAAATTTAATGTTCCCAAACAGAGAATATTTAAATTTTGTTGTGAATATAAAAGTGTAACGCTTTAAGCATATGCATATAAGTATGTAATAAGATAATATTATTATTATCATAAGCTAAGTCGTCCGTCCATCCGCCTGGTTTCTTAAGTCTCTTAGTTTATCTTAGATACCTGATATCTGATATTACTAAATACTTATTTAAGTGCTATATTATGGATCGTATAAACGATTAATAAAAACATTTGTTTCTACCAGGATAAAGTGAACATTTAAGCGCTCTGATGCTCCTTACTCCAAAGGTCTCGAGCATTTCGTGTGCATGTGTTACAGGCAGAAGAAAGCATCTTATCAACAGCTGAATTGATAAAGTCCATCTGCTTTTTAAAAATTTTATCGAAATCGGTTCAGAAGCACTGGAGGTATTGTTTTTATTTAAGTTGTTGGAGCACAAGAAAGATGTGCTCCTTACTTAAATAGTAATTCCTAAAGTCAATACCTAACATAAACAAATTGGTAGCTTAAAAATTAAAAAAGGTGTTAATTTTGATTGTCTAAAAAACGAATACTTTATTATTTTCAATGATGTGCTTCGGTTTCTTTAGACCTTAGTGGAATTCAATTATTTATTACAACATTTAAAGACTATTTTCTGAAGCACTAAATAAAATTCATTGGCACTTCAGAGTTGGAAAATGCACTTATGTATATACTGTAGCCAGTGCCTGTGTGTGTAGGTGTGTTGTGTGTGTGTGTGTGACATGATATGAATATTGGGGGTACAAGAAGATTGCGCAGAAACGTTTTCATTATACCACATACCCATAATCTCAAAAAAGAGGTCGGGCTGGGCCGGGCTGGGCCGGGCTGGGCCGGGCCGGGCAGTCGTCAGGCGGGCGAAATGTCGGTCGGGAAACGTGCTCTGTGAGCGGTAAACTAGCACCAGCATGCAAATACACAGCGAGTTGATTTAGTATCTGCAGACAGCCGGTTATTACACGCACTCGAATGGCGAGCAAAAGGTTTACGGGGCGGAAATAAGGACAGCAACTATTAGTTGCAGTGGCTGGAGCTGAGCTGGAGCTGGAGCTGGAGCTGGAGCTGGAAAAGCGACGGCAGCTAGCACGTACGTCCAGTTTTAGTTAAGTTACAGATATACTCGTAGTAGTTGTTGCCGCTTAGTTAATGTTGCATGTTTTCGACGTTGTTGTTGTCACACGTTTTTATTGCCACATATGCCACACATGCTGCAAATTTTTAGCTTGCAATAACCAGCAGTGGTAGTTGCTGCCCAAGTTGCCTGCGATAGTCATTTCCTTAGCTTAACAAAAATTGTAGAATGTATTTCAGATACGCGAAAATATGCAAGTGGTCGAAATTCTGGCGGTATGTAAGTGTGATAGGATTATGGTGTTGCAGAGTATTTGTAGCTGTATAGAGTTGTGCACGCTTCGGAAACGGAAACTCGCATAAAGTTGTTCCGAAGTCCTTGACAATGGGTAATTTGAAGCGAAGTGGGCTTATTTCAAGCAATAACTAGAGGGGGAAAGCACGCTTAGATGGCCCAAAAGTCAGACGCCTGGCCATTTATTCGTATACAAAAAGTATTGCATTGTCCTGCTATTAAGTTATCAACAACAAACAGCAAACACACATGTTCGCAGGAGTTCAAGAGGGTCGAGCACGTATTTGTTGCAGTGTTCAAATTGTTCTTATGTTTTGTCCCCCCTCCCCCCCTCTTGTTTGTCGCTTTTAAAGGTGCTGTACTTACTTAATTGTATGGTGCTCGTATATTTCGGCAACAGACATACTAAGCCACAACAACAGTCTCTTATTGCTACAAAAAAAATAAAAAAAAAAAAATGTTTATTCAAATCACGCGTAAGAACGATTCGCCCTCAATTTCGTACACTTTTTATTTTACGAAATAAACTTCTAGATTTTAGCATTGTTTTATTTACGCACAAGAAACAGATGTCTAGCAGTCAAAGGAACTTAAGATTTAGTAAAAGTTTATCAAATTCTTATAATAATAATTCATAATAATAATAATAAAAAAGTGCTCTCATTACATACTGATCGTGATTATTCCAAACATCACTTGTATAAATACAAAACTGTATCTAAGCTAAATTTTGTTAATCTGGTGTTGTGTTTTCTAGATCTGAGAGACAAAACAATTTAAAGAGAAAGATAACGCACATTATTTAACTGATGAATCGTACATAAATGATCATGATGCACTGTTAAATAAGTTTTAAAATAAAAATGTTCGTATTATGTTGTCAGTAAACATATTATTTGTCACAACGGCACTTATATACATTAAATTTTTGCAATGTTCTTTCACTCATAAGGTTTATAGCTACGGCATATACGTATAAATATTTTTAAATGCCATTTGTTAACGATAGTCACAAAGTCGTTGATAAAATTTAGCAATTAAGATAAAATTGCACTTATTTAAAATGCCAAAACACAAAGCATAAACTTTCATTAAAAAAAAAATGTGCGGCAATACAAAACATATATTTCAATATTTTTATTTAAACACCCACCGATTGAAAGCAATTTGCGAATCTTGAAAAACAAACAATTATTTAGCTACACTTGATATATACCGCTTTCCGTGTACTGGTGCCGTGAACGTTTGTAAAACAACTGACGGCACGTTCCCTTTGGCGAAACATCAACACTTCCGTGGCCGCTGCGGCGGCAGCCAGTGGAAATTGGCACTGGCTGGCACTGGTAGCCGCTAAGACATCGTGTCTACAAAGCTTTTGCCGAACGCTAGTCAAAAGTTTCACTCAACCATCGGGTGCTCGCTCGCACTGGTAGGTCGGGTGCGAGCACAGAGCCATGCAGTCGGCTCTATTCGGTATCTTAACATCGCTGGTTTGTTTACCTTTTCATCACATTCAACACGTGGTTCTTGCGGTACTCAAAACTTCGTTGTTGTTTACCTTAACAGTAAAAGCATGCCGGCAATAAAAGCATGAATGTTCAATTTAAACACCCGTTGAGCTGTTTTGCTGAGATTATGCATACGTACATATATGTACAAACATACAAAATATCGGTTCATTCACACAATTGAAAAAAATTCACCAAGTGGTTATCAGAATCGTAAACTAGGATGAATTCTAAGAAGTTTTGCCCAGTAAACCATGGGTCTAAAATCAAAACGGAGCCTCACATTTTACGAAGAAGTTTTTGTATCTGAAAGATACATACATTATTTTACTTGTTCATAAAATTTCCAAAAATTCGCTTCTATAAATATAAATAAACATTTTTTTGGTGTTTAAAAATATTATTAAAATATTAATCTTTAATTTTCTTCACCATCCGCCAATAATATGGTAATAAACAAATTATTTTGTATCTATTTGAGAATATAAATACTTTCTGCGGTCGGACATGCTAATTATAGTGCTTAGTCTTTATAACCATGTCTGTCTGTCCGTCGGTTATCTAAAGATCATAAGATAATCAAAACTATAACAAATGCAAAGTTTTTAATAACATTTAATAACATATGAACAATTTAGGAGAACAAATAAATAAAAGTCTCTAGCTCTTATAGTTTCTAAGATCCAGACAGACAGGCCAACATACGGACATGGCTTAATCGACTTAGCTGTTATTGCTCATTAAGAGTATGTACAACTTTTGCCTGTTACATTCATATCTTTTTCCATTTCATGAGTTTATGGTATAAATAACCTCGTTTTTACTGCTGCTAGGTATGATGTTGGCTTTATATGAATATAATTATACATAGTAAATCATACATAGTACATGTACTTACAGCTTGCATAGGACCTCTTGGAAGGCTGAAGAATAAAGCGAACAACCGAATTAAGTTTTCGTAAAATGGTTGAATTATTAATTTATGTCATCCTTATGTGTGTATTTTTGAAACAAGAGTCTTTGCCGTTGTGGGACAAAGGAATGACGAAGGTTGGTTTTTTGAGGGCCTTTTTATTAAGCACACAGCAACACACGCACACACACGCACACATGCACACACTGAGACTGAGACTGAGCATGTTTCGTAAATTAAAAGCGTTTTCATCTTTGGCCAGAGTTCATAATTTTTGCGCCTTTATGAAGAGGACTATACTAGCATGCGTGGGCTGCACACATTGGTCCTTTTAATTGTTTCCTTCAACAGCTGTTGAAGGGCGTTGCCAACCCCCCTCCCAGAAGGGGGCTAACCGGATTTGGGCGACGAAACTGATGCAGCGGAGATACTTTATACATACATATATGTATGTATGTATGTATAGTGCACAAAAAGTTGTGAGCACCCGCTCTGGAAGCTATCTTTTCCTATTGTTAAGAGCATCGCCCACTTTTCGGCTAGGAATACTTTAGATGTGGGCGTGGCAGTAGATCTGCCCAGAGGCTTTGCTGTGGAACCACATATCAACCAAAAAACCCTTGTAATTGTTCCGTCCTCAGCCGCGTTGCATGTTATTCACAAAGAACACACACACACACACACACACGCATATTCACACACATGAATTGTTAATTGTCCTTTCGGGCCAAGGAGTCAGCTTGCGGGCACAGTTGGCGCCCTCCAAAATGTACAATTTGTAAATTTTGAGCTCGTTTTTCACCGGATTTTGTTTTTGAATTTGACAAAGCGCGTTTACTAAAAATAAATATATATGTATAAAAACTCTTCAGAATGTAGTAGACTTCAGTACAAGGACTACTTCCACCCATTGTGATGGGTTCATATAATTAAAATAATATAGTTAAAGTTAAACAGCTTGTATTACGGATAAGACAAGTGCACTTTGTTAAAAACAACATGGAGAATATGTTTTAAATTCCTGAACCCCTTTAACAAATTATTCTTATCCTTAAGGGGGTAGTCCATGTAGAAGCCTCAAAATCGGTCATTTTAAAACGAATTTTCAAAGGTGATAAAATAATTATATTGTTTTGAAATTTTAACACAAAGTTTTTTTCCCAAACTGCTGCACTTATCACTCTCAATCTATCGATCTGAAACAAAAAACTTGAAGTGTTTTCTTTTTATAAGATATTAACGGAAAGGATAAACCTAAAATATTAAAAAAAATATAAAATTTATTATAAAATAAGCCTTTGAACAAGGTTAAAATTTAGGGCTATTTTTGTGACATTTTTACATGGGCGGAACTTCTGAAGGGTCTATCTCTTAGGATTTTGCTCGGATCGATTTGAAATTTTGGGAGAAAATTATAATTATATTGTACTATTTAATAAGCCAAAAAATTTTACATGGACTTCCCCCCTTAAGTAACTGAAGTCCGCAGTAGGTTCGGAGGCAGTGATAAAAATAATACGAAAGTATCTATTATTTATTTTTTTTTGGCAAAATTTCACAAAACTGCTATATATAAATTTGACCTTTTATTGTTTGATTGACTCGTAAAACGAAGGTCGAGAGAACTGCGGGTATTTTGCTTCTCGCTAACTAACTATTAACACAATGATTGTTGCGTGCAATGAAGACTGAATGAAGACTGCAAATTGATTGCTCCCAGATAAATGTGTTGCGTTTTATGAAAATGGCCATCAAACATGAAAGGGTCAGCTGTCCACCTTGGACGCGTGTCAAAACACTCAGACCTAACCCATTCCTTACCTTTTGAAATACCGCAGACGAAATTTGTATGGAGAAGTAAACGAAACTCGCAGCTAAACTCAGCGATGTCAACGCCAAACACCGAACGTCAATATACAGAAAGCGTGTGGAACATTGAGAGATAGACAGACAATCGTTCCCGTTGCCTGTAAGCCAGCCAGTCAGTCAGTCAGTCCATCAATTGTTTCAACGTGAGTGAGAATAGTTGTTGGTTTTTTTTTTTGCTGATGCCATCATCAGCTCATCGGCAGTCAAAAAAAAAAAGCAAAAAAGCAAAACTTAGCATCATGCACAGTCCTGGTCTATCCTTCCTGGTTGCAAATGACAAAGTGCACCAAAAAGCAAACAGCTTGCGATCACCAAGCAACTCCATGGCACAGTCCTTACTAATATGTAGATGTGTCATGAACTTAGGGAGAGGCCCATGAATAATTCCACTTCAACTCCACTTTGTATATTTCATTTTTGTGTTGCATACATCATACACGAGAACGGGAGCGTCAATGACAGACGACTGCAATTGGCTTTGATTACGTTTGCTCTTGTACCTTTTTGTCACAGCTTTGGGGTCGATGGCGATGTTGTCTATTTTATTTTACAATGCCACGTTATTCACTTGTTAATCAACAATAATGCTCAGGCTTTTCAGCCAATTGAGGCAAGTGTTAAGCCAACTCTCGCCAATACTGGCCTATTTATTTTGTTGCTCTGTGGACTTAAATAAACTTGTGTGCCAATTATTCAGGTTAAATGGCAGCACAAATCTACTCACCACACATATGACTATTTGTAAATTGAATGATGGATATATGAGTTTATAGCATTAAGTCGTTTGGTTGTTGCCTGGATTAAAAACAAAAAAAAACACCAATGTGATAACAACACTAAAAATGTTATATATGTATAAATGCACATTCGTGTGCATGCAAAGTTGACATACAAATATGTATACATAATGTTTCTGTGTGCATAAACCAGATGTGGAAATGTGAATGCAATGAAAGCTCGTTTTATTCAAAAAAAAAAAAAAAACTTCCAACAAAAATGTCATCCGTTTTTGAAACTGCAAAAAAATGTCAGTATGGTTGATTATTTGCTATAGTATACTAGTTAAGTCAACCGTAATGGCGCGCGATTGGCGAGCTGGCAGGTGTACAGGAAGTTTTCTTGGGCTCCCACAAAATTACTTTAAGAATCAATTTCCATTCGTATTTCGGACAGGCTGTACAAAACCATGCACCTACATGCGTAGTATACATGAAGAAATATGTAAATTACGAAAATGTTCATAGACATAAATTCCTCATCAGGTTTCACTCTTCTGCTTCGCACATGTAGCCAACGTAAATAGGCAAGCACTCTTGAGTTCAGTTGTCTAAGCGATTTTTGATTACACTTCCGTCGGAAATTATCATATATCCTTCAGCTTGAATAATTTTAAAAAAAGAGTCGCGACATACTAGACTTCTCTTAAAATAAGCAACCTGCATACTAGAAGCACACCTGTCGTTAACTTCGTTTTCATAACTGTTGGTGCCATAAAACTGCTGGACTTGTTGATAGAAAAAAAAAATGTTATAAAAACCAAAAACTGACAGTTCGATACGAATGGATTAAGTCCACTTCACCAACGATTTGTGATTTTATTAAAAATGCCATCGTTAATCGTAAGGCTTTTAATTATTACTTTAACAAACTGTTACCTTGCATGCAATTATAAAAGTTAATCCACCCGCTTAACACATTTTGTGTACATGATAGAAAACAAAACATTTAGCCAGACAGACAAAACACCCTCATTCCTCATTCCTCATTCCGAGCCAGCCTTAGCAAGCAAGCGAGCAACGGCGAAACCCGACACTAATTAAAGGCATTTGTTGTAGCATTTTCATTCAATTAATTATTTCGGATATCAGCGCTGTCAATCTCTTATCAACAAATCTGCCAAGCCCGAGCCACACTGAGCGGGTAATCGTATAGCCTGGGCCGACGCAGCGTCGGCAGAAGACTTATTTTTTTTGGCAGCTTGAGGCAAGCAGCTTGCGTTGAGTAGCGGACAACAGCATTGCAACATTGCACAGTGGGTCGAATCGCCAAAAAACTCGCATAAAGTCGAAATTGAAGCAAATCTTAATATTAATTTAACAGTACCGCGCTTGCAAACTAGATATTTGGCCTTATTATTCATATAAACTACATTCACCTTACAAAAAATAAAAAAAACCGAATTCCTTTTTAAATTTTAGCTTATTTTCACAGCGCTTAAGACTTTGCTTTTTGATTACGTATACGCGATGTTGCCATATATGGGGCGATACTTAAAACTTGTTTTTTAATATTCAGAGTCATATATTTATTAAATACAATATGTAAAGTTTCAGCTCGACATCTGCAATATTCGACTTTATGCCAGTTTTTTGTCGATTCGACCCACAGTGCATTGGTTGGAGCGCGCGACGGGTGGCTCTTGACTCATGCCAGCAATGCCTTGTATACGCTTTGTTATGACTTTGTCTCTCCTGTTGTTCGTCTTTTGGCCATCGTGCTACTCTCCTACTTGTTACGTGCTAAATGGTGTACTAACTGATATTTTTGGAATCCTTTGTTAAATACCTATCAGACGTCAGGTATGATTTTCTGTTAGTATTATACTCTTACCCAAGTGTGCTAGGGTATAAGTACATAACAGATTTTTTTTGTGTGTGGTCTTGACATTTACAACTTAATACAATATTTTATTTTAATTTTTAATATTTCTTTAATTGTATTTTACTTAAATTATTATTTTCGGCATTTATTTATTTCAGCAACAAATCAAGAGTTCCTTAATATACAGTGAATCGACTACGAAATACAGAAGTACACAAATGATTAGGTAAGAATTCTCACAACTAGGAGATACCCTGAATACTCACACCCTGCTTGTATAAATGTGTGTGTGTGTGTGTGTGTGTGTGTGCACACGTATTTAGAAATTAATTGCGTTTGCTTCTGCTTATTCCTTATTAGTCCTTTTTATCCATTTTTAATAAGTTCAGTGTATAAAAATGTTAGATTACATAAATTATATTCCTATTGGCCGATTGGACTCTTTTTACCAATTTTCTAAAATAAAAGAAATTAAGTTATTATTATATTATTATATTATAACCTTAAAAGATTGGCAACAAGTTTAAAAACATGGTCAAGGCAATTTTGCTAACATTGCACACTTAAACCCAATAAAGGACTTGACTTTAAACTACGCCTTTTCACTAATGACATGCATATGAGGACATCCTTTCACAGGCATATTGTCTGTGTGACAGCTTCCTCTATGAAAAGGTGCTACTGACCTTTTTATGCAAATATTAAAGAAAAGAAAAAAGAAGAAAAAACAGCTAAGCACATGAATGGCCTTTCAGTCCACTGAGTGTTGCTTATCTTTGAACGGCTGCTGCTTTGCCCGAAACGTGCATACGAACGCTTAGATGGTTGGCAAAAATTGAGCCTGTTGTTGGCTTTTAAAGAGACAATTTATTAAAGTATGAATATGGTTTTCAGTTGAGTCATGCTTGTAGGAATTGTGGTGTACACCAAAAGCTCGTCGACGGACCGACGCCAACAGTGATGGCATTGCAATCTAGATTTGAGATCGGAATCGTAAAACCGGAAATAAAACAGGAAAATTAAAAACGTACAAAAGGTGCAAAATAGAGAGGAATGCAGCCAGTTTGCGCAAACAGATAGGCGACCGGTAGGCAGACAGACACGCTCTAAGAGTAACATTGAACGCCTGGCAGGCGAGGAAGCTGGCGAAAATACAAAAGCAAAAAAAAATATATATACAACTCCGAGGGCAATATGTAAAATGAATACTGCAAAAAGAAGCGGTGGGTTCGAAAGCGTTAAATCGTCCACCTTCCCTGCAGCTCACGCAAGGGCATCGACTGTTGGGCCAGGCCAGGCCAGGCCAGGCCAGGTCGGCCGGGTCTGATTAAAGTTGCCATACGTGCACACATCAGACATACTAGCATTTCATAGCGCTTTCACAATGTTACCTCCCAGTGCTGGCCCTATATTGTTAACTGTAAGCATTCTTTTATATGTATGTATGTATCTGCGAATGTTACTTTAAACTCTTTTTGTAATAAAATTATTTGTTGCACATTTATGCAAATACAAATAGGTTTGGAAATTGAATTAATGATAGCACTAAAATTAATATACTTAATGTTGTCGGAGATGCTTGCAGCAAATTTATGACACCCTTTTAAGCCATATGTAATGGGTTGAAGATATAAAAGGAAAAAATGTCAACCTTAAAGCAGGGACAAGCCAGAAAATATCACAATATCAAATGCTCTAGTAGAGGTGGAAAAACAATTACTTTAAGCAATTCTTCCAAACCATTTGTATCAAATCCTCAAACAAAGGCACTTACTCCCGTCAAACTGGCTGAAAGAACATTCCATCGAAATAAAAATGACTGTCGGACTTTGTGATTGTGTTGCCTGTTCTGCTCTATGTAGGGCAGCTAAATGTTATTGAAGCATCGAGCAAGCGCCACAAAACCAATACCAAAAGTAAAATCAAAGTCAATGACGTATGGCAGCGAAACCTTAAATCGAATGCAATAAAATGCTAGGATAAAAAGGAAAAGAAAAAATATGAAGATACAGATATTAAAGAAAACTATCTTCAGCAAATCATACTAGAGCTATTTTAGCACAATTAGTACGAACAATTGAACCAGCAGTCTGCTGTTTATCAGGCCCTTGTAATAATAACCATTGACAGCCCCAAATTAACGGCATTTCCGAGTCGACGACATCCATTTGTCGCTTAGTTTGCTGAATGCCAAACAGCAGTCGACGATGCTTCAAAGTATAATATTTTTTTTTCCTTTTAATTTTCAATGTCTAGGATTTGCCATTTATTAGTCAGCCACAGCATCGTCAAGTTGAGTGTCGCTAATTTTTGATTTTCTAGGTTTTTTTTATTACAAACACCAAATTCCGTCTATTTTTTTTTAGCATGAAAGTTTGAGTGTGTGTGTGCACATAAAATATAAAATCGATTTAAGTTTCCACTCAATTACCTTTCGTTGTTTGAAACACAAAAGTAAGGTGTCACCATTGTCGATTGTCATTTTTTTTTTCGGTAATTCGCTAAAACTCCAGTAATTGTGATAAAAACTAATTTTAATCAAATTTTGTATAAATAAAGTTAACTTCAAAAAGCAAAAGCGTCAAGAATAAATAGTACAATTGGATTTACACATTGGAACAGTTTGCTTATCGAACATGTACTAATAAAGTGATTATTATTATTCATTACTTATGTATGTCTGTATGTATTTATTATTTGAATCTTTAGTGCAGCTTCGATGATATTTCTTATGCTCCTTATTCATAAGCGCACCAGTTCCTTTGATTTTGTGAAAGAAAGAAGCAACTTTTAGGCACGTCTGCTGCAAGGATAAAGTTATTAAAGAAACAACAACTACCAAAAGGTTGTCGTAAAAATCTTTTTCATTGATTATTTAACGATTTCTTAAGTGGTTTCTTAAGTACGAAAAAAACTTGCCGCTAATATGCGATTAAGTCAAAGTACCCGCAAGAAAGTCTGACGATATGTGTGTGTGTGTGGGTGTGTGCTCGTCCTGCTTGTGCGCGTGTGAGTCTCTATGGAGCTTGGTTTTGCTGCGTGCAGTTAATAGAACTAGGCCAAGTAAAAGGGAGATTTGCAGACCCACGCAGCAACTCAAAGTGAATTGATGAAGCGTTTTTCAAAAACTTTTCTGGTAGCTATAGAGTGGTAGACTACTAGTACGCCCATAAGCTGGTGGGCTGACGCAATTTGCAAGCTAAATCGCACGAGGCAAATAATAAAAAAGTTAAGACAGCTACCGCGGCCCATGCAAACTTGCAACACAAAAAAAGCTGTGGAAAAGAGCAGGAGCAAGAGCAAGAGCAAGAGCAAGGAAAAGGTCAAAAGAAAAGAACTTAGATGGATAAACTGGCGTGCTTAAGTAACTCAAATGGCATTTGCTTAAAGTTTGGTGGTTCGTTCTGCCTGGAAACGGAAGTAAGTTCAAGATGAAGTTACAAAAGTCGACAGCGAGCAATACTCGAATCAGGCATTTGTTTGTGTCTACAACGGTTGTCGCTGAGCGATTATGTTCTTAACAGCTGTTGCCAGACTGTCGCCCAAAACTTCAGTTGGGCTCAGTTAAAATCTTGGTCCACAATTTCACCATTGCATTGGCTGTTTCTTTTGTTTGAATATTTTCTTTAATACAGTAACTAAAATGTTTGTCTAAACGTATTGCACTTACCCCACTTATATTTATCATTTAATTTTTTGTAAACAATATATAAAGTTATGCAAGAGCATACCAGACTTTATTATAAAGCTGCTTTCCAAATTTTAAGGCTCTTCATTTTTCATTTAACTTATCATTGATAAACTGTAATATGGATTTTTAAGCCAGTTAAATGGATGTAGGGTATAAAAGGGCCGCAGAGCTTGCAGAACAGTAAGCATGTACTTTACATATGTATACTTATGTAAATAAAATGAATCAACACTCCGCTATTCTGTAGCAGTAAGTAGAGAATGCTAAAAGCGCGCATTTGACAAGGACAGCAATAATATCATGGGCTGTCGACTAGGACAATAAAAGCAGCATTGAAATAGAACTTCCGGTTGGAACGCAAAAAAAAAAGGCCAAAGGAAATCCCAGCGTAATGCAATTTTCATTTTTCTGGTCACGTACGAAAAGTAAATCAATTAAGTTGTCATAAATTGTACTACTACTGCTACTGCAGCTGACGACACTTAGCCGCTGTCGCACACGCACTCACAACCCCCCCCCCTGCAGCTTCCATCTCAGCCTTGCTTTTACATCATGCCTGCGACATTTTTGTCGCTTATTTAATTTTTTGTTTGCACAGCAAATTGAGCGCTATTTGTTATTACTTTACTTTTCATGCATTTAAATATCCATCCAAAGATTTCGAAATACCAAAAAGATGTCGAAAAGCCATGCTAAATATATACATACATACATACATATATCATGCATACTTATGTATAGTCATTCGATTTTTTTTCTCTTTTTAATTTTCTTTTTTTTTTAGAAAGTTATAATTTAAAATTTATTCAATCTAAATAAACCTACTCTGCGAGTAGCTTTTACTGTAGTAAGATATTAAGCGTATTATAATAATAGTATTTTGATTAGTGTAATTGAGATAATGGGAGTGGGAGGTTTTTTTTTACATGGAAATGTTTAAATAAAAATATTAAAAACGTTTACAGAAATATTCGAAAATATGTAAAAGGTAATAGAAAATATCATGTGCCGCCTTTTTCTTAAAACCAAAAACAAAATCATTGGATACAGGTTATGTGCTTTAAGGACACTCCCGGCTTGAGCACTTTAAATTGTTTTTCTCTGGAGCTTATTGTTTAGGCAACTGATTGACATAAAAGCTTCCAGCTAAAATAAATGTTGACCATAGCTATTTTAAAGTGCCGCTGACAACGCTTAACGTAAACATTGTATTTGAAGAGACATAGATTTCGATTTTAAGTCTTAAAAGAAGTTTTACATTCCTTATGCATTTTAACCAACACTTCTTAGAGGTTAGCTGCTATATCTTATAGTTATGTGAATCGAGTTTTCGATATTCCATAAGTAGTTATAGCTCGATAACGCACTATTAAAGTCCAACTGCTATGACTGTATTTCCTAGACAAACAATATCCACTGACACGTAAGCATTGCTCTTCCTTCTAGGCTACGTACAAGATGCACTTAAGTTAAGCTCAAAATGAGTGCGTATAATTTGGAACAATTTAGCGTGGGCCACTCAGTGCTGCTGCCATGTGAAACATTAGTTGGTAGGTGACGGGGAAGATGAAAGGCGAAAGTAACGTTTTTGCACCCTCATTTTTGTAGTTGCTGCTTTACTGCTGTCTCAATGAGCTTTCGGGGGCATTTCAACAAGGATTATTTACTTCGCGGCAGATTCAATAACAATTTCGAAATGGGAGTCATTTCGTGAAGCTTGAGACATAGATAAGCAAAATAATGTCACTAAAGCCAAAAGGTTTGGCCCCTTAGTGGTCATTGATGGCAACAATTCGCCAAAGCAGCTGGGCAAAGGACAAATTAAAGGAAAAAAAAGAAAAGAAAAAAATTTGCCATTTAAAATGTATTTTCAAATCACTGCCAACTATACAATCTGTATTTTAAGTTACACAGGGAATAGCTGGTAATTGATTTCACATGAGAATTTATATCAGTCATTGTTAAACTTGATTAGACCTTATACAGGTTAGGTCTAAAATATGCGATTGGTCACGTCAGCTACATTCTATCTGCTTGCTTAATCAATGACAGTTATTTAAATGCAGTTAGTACTATATTTAATCATCAGATGGACATTTCGTACCTCATGCAGTGGTTATTCAATCAATTACCGCTCACGTCAATGTCATCAGACTCTGCCCTGTTTTTGTTTTTCTGAAAGGAGGAAATGAAATTTCATGATCATTGCATTGCATTTCTCTGTTTGCTGAGCAATCCAACTTAGCTACATGAACACATACATGCGCTCATACATACATTTGTATTTATCTGCATCTATCAACATTGTCAGATGTCGCGTCGGCCAAACACAATGTAATTGTTAGTCATTTAAGGAAATAAGCTGCAACGCCATATCGATTCAGTTGTTTTCCTTTGCCTTTTTCGGCAATCACTTCTTTCATTGCTTGATGTCAGGCGCTTTCAACGCAGTG
This sequence comes from Scaptomyza hsui, assembly GCA_018152825.1. Taxonomy (NCBI): domain Eukaryota; kingdom Metazoa; phylum Arthropoda; class Insecta; order Diptera; family Drosophilidae; genus Scaptomyza; species Scaptomyza hsui. The sequence continues at coordinate 13,110,122 of JAECXO010000001.1, forward strand.
CATTTAAAATGCGCCGTGCATGTGAAAATCTAATAATTCTTTACCAACTGTCACTCCATTAGCGTCAAATCCGACGGAATGAGCAAGCGCTATGGCACTCTTGTGGTACGGCTAAAAGAGTGGGTGCGTGGTGTGCATTTGGGGCACCTGGTAGCACCAGCCATTTCCTGGTAAAAGTCAGGCGACGTACCGGTAGACACTTAAAATTTTTGAACTGGATCTGAGGTTTAGAGCATTATGTACAAGCAGTGCTTCTGCCTGGTCGCCATTTATGCCTGTCTGTGTGCGTTTCGGTTGTTTGTGTCTTTTAAAGTGTGTGTATAAGATAGATTGTACATACATGTATGGGCTGGGCGTGACGTAGGGCATCGATCTTTCAATGTATCCACACGCTTGCTTGGCTGTGCCTATGTTTGTGTACGCGCCCGTTTGAGGATTGGCGATTTATTTTGCACAAGTTTTAATTTCCGGCAAATTTCCTAGTACAATTTCCCCTTTCAGAGCTATAGTTGTGCACAGTGTCACTGTGAACGCATTCGAAGCGTGAATCTGTAAGCCAAACACTTTTTCTTCTTAAAGGCATTTACTAAACTCTGATGATGCCTGTTCGTCCGTCCCTTTGTGGTAGTGATTTTAATTTCTTTTACATACATATCTAACTAATGTTAATTTAAAATTGCTTCTTATGCATACTTGGTTCTTTAATTTACTTGTTTTTTAGATCAAGAATCCACATCATTAATTCACAATTTAAATGAAATAAAATTTATATCCTTAAAAAAAAAAAACACTTTTAGTTAGAATAGAAGAACTTGATTTCAAGTTCAAATCGCACATGAATAATCTTACAATTATAAATTTAATGTGTGTTGTTTGTATTAACTTTTCTAAAGTTAAGTAAATTTCCACTTAGCTTTATTTTAGACTAAAATAAAATTAATGGACGTTAACCAAGACCAACAAACTGGCCTGTTAGCATGGATATATGCTGAATACTCACTGTTTAAATCCTTTTGTTTCGTCATGCTGATTTTAAAAGTTATGATGAAAAATTTAAATTAAATTAAATAAAATAAGTAATGTATGGTGTACAATAGGTGTATACTTTAGATAAATAAAATAAGTAATATAAGCTATGATGAACTGATAAATAAAACTAGTAAGAAGGCTTTAGTCGAGAATTGCCGACTAGGAGATACCCCTTACCCCGTACTTAACGCGTACAGTCATTGGCTGTATGCATCTGTGACTAAACTTTAATCTTCGATATCTCTGGTGTTTCTCAACCGATTTCGATGACATACAGACGGACAGACACACGGTCAGACAGACGGACATGACTATATCGACACGGCTGTTGATGCTGATCAATAATATATATAGTTTATGGGGTCGGAGATGCTTCCTTCTTGCTGTTACATACTTTTGCATTACATTATACCCCTTTTGAGCCATTTTATGGGTTCAGGGTATAAAACAAAAAAAGAAACCCCAGCCCCATTCATAGACGATAAAGATTGCAAAATTGCTTTTCATTTTCGGTGTTTCAGAGAAATCGCTTTTTGACATTTCAGTCCACTGGTTACACACAGTCACAGACATTTGCTCAAGAGCGAATGTTGAATGGAAAATGCCGTTACTAAGCTGGCAACAGCTACAGAAAACGAAAAACAGTCTTCAGGGATTTGATCTAGTAAAAAATCATTGGCTTTCACTCACACTGAAGAGCAACGGGCGACAGTTAAAAAAAAAGCAACTAAAACAAAACCAGCAGTCGATGTACTGTTGTTAAGAGAGCCTGACTAGAAAATACCGTATATTCTATTTATTCTAATATAATGCTACATGTCGGACTCAAACCAACTTGGTTTCATCTTAAATTGTATCAACCCTGAACTACACCGTGAACCAAATCACTTTTTAAACATTATTATTTCATCTATATAGTTTGAATAGCAGATTTATTGCTACAAACATATATTGTAACTTTATTTATTTTTCTTAAATAAAAACAGTCGACCCTCTTCTAAGTAAAGGGTAAAAAAACAATTTGCTTCCAATTGACGGCAATCATCGGCTGGCTGTCATTCCAAAGCGGCTCGGTGTACTGCACTTGGTGCACATTGGGCTTGATGATTGTGGCCTTTCGTTTAATCCCTTTGTCGCTTCATTTCTTGCGTTATCACAAATGTGTGAGGGCTACCTTTAGTAAGCATTCGAATTTACATGTTAGCACTTAAGGAGTACTGTGAATAGATGTGAGAAAAACATGCAATTAGAGCACGTTTGCTTTAATATTAGTTTTTCTTTACTATCTACGAAGCACAGACATTGACCTATTAAAACTTTATTGCATGTACACTAACACTTAGGGTATTCAGTAGCTATGATATATGTGTAAAGTAATAAGTTGATATTTGAAAGCTTTACAACAAACACACAGAAACATTTGAATCAAAGCAACATAAGGTTGTTAAAGTTTTAAATTTTTAATTAGTTTTACACACAAATAATTTTCTTAGAAACCCTTCTCTTGTCATTCTGATCAAAAACACAAATCAAATTGTTTTTCAGTCAGTTTAGTTTTGTTTTGAGACCTTGGAGCCCCCCCTTTTTTGAAAAAAATTCAAAAATTTAAAAAAAAAAATAAAAAAACCCCCACCACCAACAACCAACCAATAAACAAAAAAAAAAAAAACCAAACCCCCCCATAAAAAAAAAAAAACACCCCCAACCCCCCCCCCCATTCATTTAAATTGTAATACTGGTGCAAAATAGTTGCTTATTGCAATTGAACTGTCATCGAACTGGCAAACAGCTGACTTGTCACAAATACGACAAAAGAAGCGTAAAAAGTGCACTCACAAGCTACAGTGTGATACAATATATATAACACATATCACATATATCATAGCTACTGAATACCCTTAATAAGTTTGAGAGCAAGGTAATAAAATATGTTTTAACAACACTAGAGAAATAATGTTGAATTTTTGGTTTATTTAACTTTGTATATAGTAAGAGCCATTTGTGTTTCCGCTTTGTGCAATTACACTTACAGAAGTTTAATTTTAATTTGTGCCCATGACACTACGCGCTTCCTTCTTTGCCAACTTGTTATGTACATATTTTGTAAATTGTTTATATCCTGCTTAGCAGACTAGTGGGTGTTGCTTCGTCATTCCAAGTGTATATTTTATTATCAGTGTGTACCAAACAGTTACGTAGACTAAGCGGCCAACTGCAACTAAACACTGCAGCGCACAACCGCAAGCTGATAACTTTGGTCATAATTCATCTTGTGTGGGCTCCAAAGACCTTTCAACTGCCGCTCAGTTTCCAAATATGGTTTTGTGCTTGCTATTACAACTGTTTTGCTGCCACCATTTTTTATGCCTGGTCTTTATAAGTTTATATTTCTGTCTTTCTTATGTCTAAATATGATACATGCCCGTGCTACACAGTAAAGTTGCAAGTACTGCAAAAGCAGCCTAAAGTAACTCCCATCCGCCCATTACTAATGCTCCATGGTTCAAGTTGACTAGCGTTGCTCAGCTTGTTTCAATTTTTCTGCTATAGTTGATACTGAAAAACAGATTGTTTGGCGGAAACACAACAGCAAAGGAAAAACTGCCGACCCCTGCACATTTTCCTTAGCTGTTTGAACTTCCTGCCCCCAAAAGCATGCTTCACAGTCTGATCTGGCAGCAGCACTAGATTCTCTCTTATTCGCTGATGGTGTAAATTTCTTGAAAGTTGCAAACTTGTGCATTGTTCTTGCTTCCAAAGTTATTGTTGCATTGAAAGTTCAATGTTCCGTTTTACTGTCCCTTATAGCCTTGTGGCAGCCAGCTGCCGTTGTTGTTAGCTTCCGAAACTCTGACTTGTCTACTTTACCCCTTTTTGGCGATAATGCTGTCATAAATAATATTGCAGTTAAATTTGTTAATAAATCACAAAATAGGTTGCACTGCCATTCTTATACCAACCAATTAAAAACACTGGCTAACTTAGGCACTAACGTCATCATCCGAGCCCAACATTTTCTTAGCGGGCATTCAAACCATGTGTTAAAATAACAAAATAAAGTGTATACTTCTTCCCTTCACATAAAGTGAGAAACTTCAATACATTAAAGGCAAATTTGATGAGTGTAAGTTAGCTTTCCAAGTTAGGATTACTATTTTTATTTTTTATATCACACATAACACATTAAAAATGCAATATGTACATATATTCTTGATATTTTTGTACATCTGTGTATATTTGAAGGGTAAGGACTTCAATAATTTTTGTTATATATTGAGCCCATTGATTTTTATTTTATAATATGTAACACAAAAACATGTTTTTGTCCCTTGCCAAAAGCGTTAAAGGTTTAAAAAAAAAAAATAGTTACGCTTGCATAAACGGAAAAAATAAAGGACAATCACAAAATCTACTTTTATCTTCTGCGTTAATGTCAAACTATCGACACACCTATAACTCTATGTTTTTAATGGATAATTGACACTCTTGCAATTTTCCATGTGCTTGTACCAATCGATTTCAATTAAAAATAATTTACAAATAAAGTTGTGGCCAAAAGAGGGTTGAAATCAGCACAAAAAGAGGCTGTCATGGCGTTATTTGCTTCGTTTGATATGCCAAAGCCATTACACCCTCTTTTCCCATTATCTACGGTTGTAAGTACGTTATAATTTGTACTGTCTGTCTGAGTATGTATTTGTCGATTTACATTGCGAAATTGTTGTTTAAACACGAGCAGAGATCATACAGATCCCGACCCCTTTCTTCACCACATTTGTATGCACATACATACATACATACGTATACAATCATGCCCAGATGGTTGAACCGCTTTTAAGTGAATTTTTGAAAATATTTGTGAAATATTTCGCATTCAAACGGATTGAAACGCACAAAAACAAACATTTGCGTGCTATCGCTGCACTCGTTGCATTTAATTTTGTTTGCAAGCAGAGTCCACATGCCACAATTTTTGCAATGGAAAATTGCAGTGGAAACTGAAGCGCTAGAATGCAATTGAGTGATACGGGTCAGCTACACCTTTGATAATCTTGGACGCGAATGCAAACTGTACATATACACATGTTGTATCTTTTGTATACTTATTATAATATTATTAGGCTGTGCTGGCGGAAAAAAATCATCAAATAAAGATACTCATGTTCATATACATATTTGTAGTTAACAGCGTCGAAGATTTTTCTTTGTGTACACATTTTTACAACTCTTATAACTCTAGATGCGTATCAAAGGCAACTTAATGGTTGACTAAGATCTAAACGTTTTGCGGTGAAAAAAGATAATAAGTATTTATTCTTAAATCAAAAGTTTCAGCGCCGCATACGGTATCACAGGCATTTTTAAGATTCTAAAGGAATTTTTAATATTTTAATGTGCAAAAAGAATGAGAGCGTGACAGCAAAGACAAGAACAAACGCAAAGTTACCAGAAAGATATTCCTTTAAATAGCTAAGATGACGGGTGAGTGGTGCCCTTCACATGGGCTACGAGACGTTGTGGACATTAGAGCAGAGACACAGTCACAGCAGCAAAATTATTTTGCAATAAATTTTGTGACATATTTCCATGAATGTGAAAAAAAAAGTTGAAAGGAAAGGACGATGCTGAGAGGATGCTGAGAGTCTGACACACACACAAAGAGGACTTCAGACAGGTAACAGCTGGGCGGGCGTAGGCGATTTAATGTTAGTCAGTGTGCTCCTCACGGCTAAACTCTTGAACATACACCAATATATATTAAATGCACATCAGTGTTATATAATAGCAACTTAAATTGCTTATGAAAATATCTGCAAAAACGAATTGTTGCCTAAATAAAAGCAAATAAAATGTGTCACTAAGCACGGACCGGGACGAAGCAGTTTTGCAGTATGCGACCGTGACTTTGTGACGTTTTGATTTATATATTATTGAAAAAGTTTTGTCAGAGGCAGAAAAATCACGCGCTATTACAAACAATCACGTAGGTGACAGCATCAAGACTCAAACTCTAGATACGCGCTGTGAGCTCATAAATAATTTTTAGCTCAAAACCTGACACTGAGCCACAAGCGCTTAGCAATGAAGTAAAATTAATTTTTGATGTGCTGCTTGATAGCGCTGTAAGTGATATCAATGTTTCAAGCTACATTCACATTGCCTTCAACCATATAGATTAGAGTCAAAGTTCACGATATACTTACATACATACATATTTAACTAAGCCCAACCAAGGCTCGGAAAACTGTTCGTTCAATTCATTTGACAGTGCCTTCGGTACCAGTGCCTTTTCGGGCATCCACACCATACATTTTGCAACCCCTCTCGATTTGGCATTTTTTTTTTTTTTTTGGCATGAAAATTAATTAAAAAAGTTTTTAATCAGCCTTCGAATATGTCAGCGCGCTATATAAACGACTTGAATTGGCGTTTCTCTTGCTTATGGCGGCGCTAGTGAACAATTTGCTGAAAAGAGCAAGCTAACTAGTGAAAACTTACTCACTTGCCCGAAGCACATACAATTTTAACAAGTATCTTTTTACAATCAATGCATTTAATCAATTTAGTCCAGAAACAATAAAACATTTACTTTATTAACAATGTTTTAAAAATTAATGTTTAGGCTATAGGCATCCTGACACTCAGAATAATGAAGTCAAGAATATTGTGTTTGAATTATGTGTGGGCATTTTGGATATTGAGTTGACTTCTCGAGTTAGGAAAATAAGCTGTCATGAACAAATACATATATTATTTATGTAGAAACCTGGGCTTGAACAAACAAACAAAGCTTTAGACGTTCGTTTAATTGCATATTTATAAATTGTAACATGTATTAAAAACTAGCTTTATTTGAATTTATAAAGAAATTTTGCTAAGTGTATGTTTCTGGGCATATAGCAGCACCTTTTCATTTTTTTTTTACTAAGGAGCGTGAGCCTGTATTTGTGCCGTGTTTTCGTTGATAAAAAGTTTTAATTTATGTCAAAAGCTCTTGCCAAGAATTTTAATATGCGCACAATTTTTGCAAAGTTGTCTTTGTCACTCATGCACTTGGGTATCCCTTCACTTTTCTTTTTAGCACAGGGACAAAGCTAAGAAGTCTAAGATTTCAAGTTATATAATTCTTTGGGACAAAATACTGCATGCTCCGTGTGTGTGTGTGTGTGCATGTGTGTACAGAAAGTTCTCAACAGATTTTGATCAAATTTTTACAGATGATCATTTATTTGTGTTAATTTGCAGAATCACGTTTTAAAACTTTATTGGTTTCAATATCATGTGTATATCGAAAGCCGTAAGAGCTATCGATAATTTGAGATAAACTTGACGTGTAAACCGCCTGGAACTTAAATCGAAAATCCCAAGTTATTAGCTCTTCTAGTCTCAATGATCGACGTAGACAGACGGACATGGTCAAATCGATCTAACTGTTTTTGCTGATCAAAATTAGCTACACCTTTGCACAAAACCAGCATGCGCTTTTTTTCACCGATTTAATGGGTTCTGGATTTAAAAAGGGATCAATAAGGAGATACAACTTTTGAGATTTGGTCCTGATTTATAATTGTTCCAGAGCATGTGCATGTAAATTGTAAGCTAAATATATCTATTAGAGTCAAATTTATAAAGCTCTAAAGACACTTGCCTCCAAAACAGGTAAAGGTTAGAAAGGTTAATACATTTAAAGAAGTTTTAGGGAATTGTGCGCATTTAAATAAGAAAATCTTTGTTTAGCTTATGATTTGTCAAATTTTTAAGGAAGTGATAAAAAAAAAAAGGGTGGATGCTGCCTGATAACATATAGCATGGAAAATATGACAGGGAAAGCTTTAGTTATAAGTATCAACATTCGGAGGCGCATGCGTTGCACATATAAATGGGCAGTTCAATAAATACTTTAGAGCTTATAGGCTTGAAGTCCTCGTTTTGTTAATTACATTTGCTCTATAGTGCGTTTACACGGTGTCTTTAGCCAAACGATTAACATTTCGTCTTAGTCTACGAAACTAAAGGACTTTGCCAAACAAAAATATTTTTTTACGTTTGAATTAGAAATAAAAATTACAAAGATTTATAAAAGAATTTAGAGCCAAACAAACAACACTAAAAGTCGATAATATTGCTATGAAATGTTATTTAATATCAATAGCCAAGTCGATCTAGCCACGATTTAATCTCAGCCAGTACAAAATTTGAAACTAATGCCTTAGAATGTTTGTTCTCGAAAGCAATGCGCCGATCAGTTTAGTAAACACAGTCAAAACATTATCTTCTGAACGTTCAAACAACGAAGGGGCCGTCATCAAAATATACATTTAATAAATACATATGTTTTTAAACAATTCAACTATTTTATTTACACAATTTTTTCCCTTCAAATAAACAGCCCTCGTAAAAAAAGCACTCTGAGCTTTGAACGCACCCGGTTCGCACACCAAAAATAAATAAACATTTATGGGTTGTAAGCTTTTATTCGGTTAGCCCACCAAACTTGTTGTTAAGTACACAAAAAGCAAATCAAGTTTTCGTTTGATTCAAGTTATTTGTTTTGATTAACATTTCTAAATGGTAAAACACCCAAGCGACCATTGTCAAAAAAAAACTGTTGAAAAAATGTACTTTATCAAACAATTAAGCCGAAGTACATGTAAAATATTTGGTTTTAAAAAAGCATCCAATGTAAAGCTTTCATCCTGTTCATTAACCAAATACACGAAAAGCTTTTAAAGTGCAAAGCTGACATTCGGTAAGTCAACCAAAGCCGTTATATTATATGTATAAATAGTCAATACTTAATCCAAAAAGCCTTTTATAATGTCAACTAATGAGCTTATATCAATATATTCATGGCAGCTCTGACTATTGAACAAACATTCTCAAACAGCATAATACAATTTTTTTCGAGACAACACTTTACCGTTGACGGACATTGTAAATTTGTAGTTTGCCAGCAACAATGGCTTCAGCTAAGCAAGGATTGCAAATTCAATCTTCTACCAATTATCGTCCTACTGAAAACCCTCACTCCAGCAGAGCCAGCGGACCAAGTGATGGGAGTCTCGACAGTAGGGAAACGCAAGAGAACACTTTTGGACAGCATGATGAAGTCAAACCGCATGTAAAAAGTTCATCAAACAGCATTTTAAGCGATTTCGGGCATCTTCGCAAACGGGGAAACCTTCGTGGCAAGTCCTATTGGCGAGACGTCATTGACGAGTTGGAGCATGCCGTCCACTGCGTTTCACAGCCACGCTTACCAGTAATCGACTATTCACTAGTCCTGCCACCACGTCTGCGTGAGCGCGTGAAGCAAATTCAAGCCTATGACTACTCCACGTCAGACGACGTAGTTTTCATTCGGGATGAGATGCGCGAGGAGCGTCCACACGATTACGAAATAGGCAGTGAAGAGGACAGCAAGGATGAGGCGCAGAAAGTACCTCCAATCGTAAGAAAAGTGTCCGATTAAAAACTTGATAAAACAGTAGCTCTTTGCGTTTTTTAGATACCAACCACGGGGCGAACCAAAGTGGAAGAACAGTTTAATGAAAGCCAACAATCGGATATTCTTCGCATGGATAATGAGTTTGAGAAATTCGACCTTAGGTTAGATGAACCTGTGGGTCACACGCACCGCACTGTTGACAGGACGAGCTGGTATGCAAAGTTTCTGTGTGCTTCGCGCGAAGAACGGGTATGCTGGGACTCTCGGGTAGAACGGTCCAAGTCGGGTGACGTAGCTTATACGCTAGACGAACAAGCGGAGAACCTAATGGATGCGGTAAGTAAAAAATTGCAGATATTTGATCAATTTTGGCATCTAATTGTATTATTAACAGTCAGCTGAGCGCTTTATTCACTGGCTTAATTCAATCGGTACAATGGATACCTCCATGACACCGGAGAAGGTTAAGAACTTATTTTCTATTAAGGGCGATCGAACGCTTTTGGCATCAGTCAAAACAGACCCGAAAGAAGTTAATGCCATAGCACAAACAGTAGCCGACAAATGGAACAAGCCCCAGGTAAGAAATTTTTATTTTCATAAAAATTTATAATTTGCATAACATTCTATTTATACATAGATGGCAATTGAGCTTAAGTACGAAAAGCATATAAATGACCATGCAATGCGTGTACCACAAACGCCGATTCTAAGCGCCTTTGGTCGAACCGTACCTCTTAAGGAACGGCCATGGGTAAGACGAGCGGATGACAAGGTTATCGAAACAGTCTACCCCAAAGATCTTCTGACTCGCGAAAAAATATTCAAAGGAATTACTCATCTTCGCAGTACCACAGCTCTGATTGATTTTTATTTAAGCAATCCAAAATTGGCACGACCTCCATACTTACTACAAGGTGGCGACTTTCAAGAAATGAAAACCAGCGAATCTATAATAGAAATACCACTTTACGAACATTTGGGCCTGCGGTATTAGTGGCGACTAAACTCACCGATAACTTTTCGTTTATAACAATTTTGAGCTTGCCAAATTTGTTTTTACCATAAAAATTAAAAGTTCGATTTAAGATAAGTGAACATCTTTACAAATCACGTATAGCCGTTTCATGTCTGTCTATCTAAAGCGATGTTTACACGAAGATAGAATGTAGTGTCATCTGTCGAAATTTTTAGTTGCAGAAGTGTCAACACAAGCGACATTTGATTGCGAGACAGATTTGAATCTATTCGTATGCAATATGTCGTTCAATCAATGTTCAACAAGTGTGTTCACATTGCTGCAACTAATGACGTCACAAATTCAATGTTGCGCAATAAAACTTTTTTTATATCTGAATTAAAACAGCCCTTAAGAAATTAAGCTCTTATCATTATTTTGTCTTAATGTACAATCAAGATATTTAAACTTGATTTATGGAGCATCAATTGTTTCCGTGTACAGACATAGCTAAATTAACACAGCTGTTGATGCTGATTAAATGTATATGTATTTATTTAAGGTGATATGTAATGCTTTCTTTTGCCTGTTATAAATAAGCACTTGGACAACTTAATAGCACGTTCCTTACATATTTTTAATAGATTGAATTGTAAATTTCATCCCAGTCCACGCGCTGATGTGGTATAAAACTAACGACTTCCATACAACGGCTTTTTCGAGTTCAATATTGTTTCTTGTCCTTGCACTATAATAATCTATTCCCTGTCACTTTGAATGCCTGGTAAGGTTGGCATAGTTTGATATGGGAAATCACCCTTTAACGAATCATATTGTACTGAAGAGCACCAACAAACATCAGCTGTCCATCGATATAGTCACATGCGCCCTACTTATAGGCGTTTTATCCATGTATAAACTTGAGCAGCAATGAGTCGGAAATGAAAGGGCTTTCCTCCAATTGAGCCTACTTCACAATGTGATAGAGAGCTTGTGCAGAAAACCAAATGAATTTTAGCGTGTCAGTGATCAACAAAATTAACAGGAAAAGTCTGTCTTTGAGTTTATTATTCTGATAAAATGTAAGAAAATAAAGGGAATAAGATATTTTGCAGTTCATTGAAACGCTTGAATGCGAACGACAAACAAAAGTGATTGACAAGGGTAAATAAGAGTAACTACACTATTCTACTTCAAGGCTTGTTGTTTATATTGCAGACTAACTTGTTTATTTAAGTTTGGGTTATAAAAGCGTAATTTTCCGACCACAAAAAAAAAAACAAACAAGTGAAACGTTGCAGTCGGACGCAACCGACTGCGGAATACTTTGATACCAGTAAAAGAATGGATGGTAAGGAGTCTGCTTGCATAGAGGGAATGCAGGGGCGGAAGGGGTGGGACGGGTGGTAAACATCGCCAACTATCATGTTACCAAATTTGGTGAATTCAGCTCAAAAACTTTGGAAGATAACTGAAATTCCAAATTTGAAAGCTGGGCGGCAGAGGTGGGTGTGGCATTCAAGTTTCTGCATCAAATCTTTTTAACTGTCACCATCTATTTTCCTACCAAGTTTGGTGGATGTGAAAGCTATAGGCGTTTCCAACTTCAAAGAGCAGGGTGGCTAGGGGCGGAAGAAGTGGGCGTGGCATCCAAAATTTTGATGCAGTTTTTTGAGGGACGTGACTAGCTATCTTCGTGCAAAATTTGGTAATTCTAGCTGTAAGAATGTGAAAAATATATGGATGTATCGGTTTTCAGTTATCGATTTTATCGATTTCCCAGAATCCTAGTAGGCGTGGCACCAAATCCAGGACACTTTAACTGCCCCGGATATAGATAAACATAATTGCAAAGTTTCAAGTCTCTAGCTTTACGGGTGTCGAAAAAAGTTGCGTTCGAACATTGCACAAAACCAATATACTATGATACTTTCAGTATCAAAGTATAAAAATGCGTTTGTCCTTGATGTCCTGTCAAGTTTTGTTATAAAAGTAAAATGTGTGGAGGCACTAAACCATCTATGTGAACTTTAGGTACTTAAGTATTAAGTGAGCGTCAAAAAAATATTATATAAATATTTTTAAATGAAAGGAAACAACATTTGAAATGCTTTATATTAGATTTTTTACACACTTCAAAATGTGTAAATTAGTTTTGTCATAAAATGTCCAAGGCATAGGAGGAAGCAGTTCCGAGCCCATAAAGTATATATATTCTTGATCAGCATCGCGAGTTGAGTCATGTCCGTCTGGCCGTCGGTTTCTATGCAAACCATTCCCTCAGCTTAAGTGCTATTGACCTGAAACTTTGGGGAGGTTATTTTTATACTTTCATACTGAAAGTATCATAGAATATTGGTTTTGTGCAATGTCCGTCATGCTGTCTGTCCGTCTGTATGAACGCGCGTTTCTCCGACACCCGTAAAGCTAGAGACCTAAAACTTTGCAATTGTGTTTATCTATATCTAGGACAGGTAAAGTGTCTTGGATTTGTTGCCACGCTTACTAGGAGGCTGGGAAATCGATAAAATCGATAACTGAAAACCGATAAAGCCATATATTTCTCACATTTGTACAGCTAGAATTACCAAATTTTGCACGAAGATAGCATGTCACGTCCCTCAAAAAACTGCATCAAAATTTTGGATGCCACGCCCACTCCTTGCGCCCGTAGGCTCCCTGTTCCTTGAAATTGGAAACGCCTCTAGCTTTCACATCCACCAAACTTAGTAGGAAAATAGATGGTGATAGTATGTTAATCATATATTTTAATGTTTATGTTTGTTTTGAGATATCTGCATAAACATAAAATAAAATCTAAGCTTCCGCCAACTTTGACTTTTTGGTTCGTTATTGGCATCAAAAGAAAACCATGGAAATTGACGCTTTGAACGAGCATTGGATCAACGGAAACACATCCAAAAAAAAAAATTTGAATTTTTCCATTTGCAATCGATTTCTGGCTTAGTTTTCGAGATATCAGGTGCCGTTAATACGTTCAAGCCGGACTTAAATCCACATATGTATCTCATTACAATGAATGATTTTTCTAACATCTAACTTTGACTTCACTTAAATATACCGTTTCCGTTGGTATTGATAGGGCTTCCTTTAAAGTTAGGATGTTAGACTCAGGTCTGTAAGGGTTTGTAGTATTTTGCTTACCAATTGTGTTTTTACACATAAATAAGAAATAAAACAGTTTATTTTGATGGGTTTTGCAAATAAAATACAGTCGCACCCATTAGGATATCTTTGTTCAGTTTGAATGTCCCATACTGTTTTTGGCTTAAAGGCATTTTGGCTCCTATTAGGGCAGTGCAACTGGTGTATTTGACCGACGTAAAGACAACAGAAATGGCATGAAAGGAATTCAATTGAAAAGCCAACAACAGTTGTTGGATAAACATGCACAGGCACACACATGCCAATGTCTGAAAACATTGATGACGCTCAATCATTGAATGACTGACTTGCAGGCTGTTAAACTGAGAAAACTGAATAAATCGCACCCGCAACGATTTGAGTTGCAAACAATAGCGCTAACTGGCTGCCAGGTTCCTACCTAGCAAAATGACGGTGGATGTCACAGAGTACAATGAATTTTTTTTTTAGCATTATGCACGTCTACAGGCTTATGCTCTTTTTCTTTGATTCAAACAATTTAAAAAAAATATATATATAATCCTATACCAAGTCTTCAACTTTTTTTTTATAATGTTTTACTTGAAGTTAATTTAAATGGTTCGCAATTACATGATTAAAGAAAGTTTCTACCTTTAACGAAGTTTTACTTGTTGGCTCAAAGCATTTTATTCTGTAAGGGCATTTGGTCTTCGATGTTATTCCTATATTGCCTGACACTCTGCCACTCTTGTTATGTTTGATTTTTATTCTTTTGTCTTATTCAATCGTAGTTGGTCTGCGCATTTTTCAATTTATATAAACAAAACATTTTAATTTCAGAAATTTAATTAAACAACACCTTCAATGCAATGTCGTGATAACATAGGTGTCGTTCATTGTTGTCCCTGGCATTGACGAGCAGTGTGCCAAACAGCCACTTGGTGCTAACGGAGTCAATAAAAAACACAGGTTCTATGCCAAATGCTTGTCATGCACAACTGTTGAATAAAAGTTAATTTAAGTTTACTAAAAACTACCAAAATTTATTACCTCGAGTATTGTCAAAGGTTATACCTTCTGTCTGTGGAAATTATGGAAATTAGTAAAGAAACACCGGAGATATAGAAGTTGAAGTCTAGGTCATCCTGCATGTACATAAGTCTATAGTCCAGGAGTCAAATGAGAATGAGTTTTCAATAAGAAAGCTTGACAAAGAGTGTGTGTGTGGTTGTGTGCTCATTTAAGTCCTAGGCAGTACAAGTTTGCTTCCGATTTTCGATAACTCGATCGAAGTTTAGTCACAGACACATACAGACAATGACTGTAAGCGTTTAGTACGGAGGCTCAGGGTATCTCCTAGTCGGGAAATCTTGACTAGAGCCTTCTCACTTATTTTTTAATTTTCTGAAACAAGTTTCAAAATTTTTTACTACTCTAAATTTTATTGCAATCGATGTCATGTGTATATCGGATCAAGAATATATGTACTTTATGCGGTTGAATATGTTTTTTTCTGCCTGTTGAAATAATGAAAATCTAGAGGATGAAGTTTGGTCATTAAGTATTAGCACACAGGTTGGATGCCTATTGATAAACCGTCTCGCTCATAAATCTTTCAAACATGAACAGCTTTTACAAAAATAGGCGGCATTGGTGTGCACATGTTATTTAAGCACATATTAGTTAAAAGGGCCATAGAGGCTTTCACTTAATTAATTATCAAACTGGAAAATACACATCAAAGTGTTTTAGAATGCACACAAATTTATTTGTAGGTGTTGCCACAAGGTACACATTGTATGCTTGCTATTTCTGTTGTCTTACACTCAAGTGCACACAACCAACGGTGTTGAGCTTGGATGCAGGAGAGCGAAACAAATCCATTTACTCATAATTCATTAATTCCTATATTTAGATTTGTGCAATGGTCTCTTTTGAGTACCGTGCTTATCCACATAGTCACAGCGGGTGCACGGGTGCACGGGTGTGCGGGTGCTGTCCACACGTGAGTATTTGGGGTCAGTTTCTAAAATCGGTCGCGTGTTTTACAGAAGGGTGGTTTATAATTGTTATTAACACAACATTTGTTAGAAGAACGTAAATGTTTAATGAATATTTTACTATGTTCAAATTTCGTTTGCAGTCCGTACTTGAGAGGACGTTAGGAGTTATGCTGATTGTTGGACAAAGCAAGAACATTTCATTTAGATGCATAATCAGTCTTGCAAAAAGTTAAAACTGTAAAAAAGTATTACAGGCAGATGCTATGATGCATTTTGCGGCCGTTGTGTAAGAGTGCAGAACAGTGGTTACATCCACAAAGGCAATAGCAGAGGCATCACTTGATGACTTTATTGCATGTTGCATGCTGCTTGTGGGTTGGGCCGCTAACAAAGTAACAACAGCAATAACAACAACCAAGGCCATTGCTTTTAACGTTAATTTATGCAACTTTTGTCAAACGCGTCGTGTTTGTTCGTGTACGTCATGTTGTTGTGTAACAGTAGCCGCTGTAACGCCAGCGCCAGGTTGAGTAGAGTGCTGTCCTACGAACTGACGATTGCTGCGACTACGGTCCAAGCCCTTAAAAGCAACTGATTGGCTGAGCCTGCTGTGCTTGCTGTACTTCCTTCCATTGCTTAATAAAATTGTGCGTAGATATAGGTGTCATTTTGCCTGCATGTTACCGGATGCACTTCCGTAGTCTGACAACAAACGTAACAAGCTACAAAACTGACAACAATTCAATAAAGCTTTGCTCGCACCAACACAACAATAGCTCGCTTTATTCAAAGCTCTTCTGTTTGCTTACATGTTGTAGTATGTACAAACAAATATTATACAAAAAAATAAAAAACAGTTTAACATTTTAACTAAATAAACATAGTAGAAGTCTTCAAATGGTGCTGAAATAATATTGTTTTGTTTTAAAATCTGATATTGTATTCTGGTTTGTGCAATGTGCGTCATGCTGTCTGTCCGTCTGTATGAACGCAAGTTTTTTCCACATCCGTAACGCTAGAAACACCCTAGAAACTTTGCAATTATGTTGTCAGGGTTGGGGTGAAACGCATACTACTAGGAGGCTGGGGAAATCGATTTAATCGATAACTAAAAGCCAATAAAGCCAAATCTCACATTCTTACAGCTAGAGCTACCAAATTTGTCAAGAAGAAAGTTTTGGATGCCACGCCCACTCCTTCCACCCTCAGCCACGCTGCTCTTTGAAATTGGAAACGCCTATAGCTTTCACAGTGTTTGGGCTGGAGCCACCAAATTTGGTGTCAAGATAAATAATAACGTTCCCCAAAAAACTGCATAAAAATTTTGAATGCCATGCCCACTTCTTCCGCCTCCAGTCCCCGCCTCTTTAAAACGAAAATGTCTGTATCTTCCACATGTTTTGAGCTATGCTCACCAAATTTGGTAGGAAGATATCTGCATGAAAAATTTGGATGCCACGCCCCTATCCAACGACCCACACTTTTACGATTTTTTTAAACGGGAATGCGTGCATCTTTCAGAGTTTTGGATAGCCGATAGGATTCCCCAAACATCTTCACCAAAAATTTGGATGCCACGCCCACCCCTGAAGCCATTAACCCCCTTTCACAAATGGGAATGCATGTATCTTTCACAGTTTTTAAGCTAGAGTCACTAAATTTGATAGGAAGACAGCTGGTGACAGATCCCAAAGATTTGCATTAAAAATTTGGATGCCACGCCCACCTCTAGTAAAAAGATAGCATGCGAGGTATACTACCCAGCTCACCCCTGTATGTATGTATATGTATAAGTATATGAGAAAAAAAATAAGCATGCAGCGAGTCCTTACGAGGATTTCTTTTAAAGCAGAGCGACTTGCATTGATGTGACGATAATGTTATTGTACTATTCTCCGTTACGACCAAAATGGGTGGAAATCTCTTGTCTTCAGCTCAAAGCAGTGGTGCAACACGTGTGGGTTACACTTGTATAATAGCCGATGTCCTCTCAAGTCATGCCAATGTCACCATTCCACCTGCAGTTGCATTGGGTTGACATGTATACTTGGCTGGATTGCGTCCCGTCGTGCAGACAGTTGCACGGCGTGGAACTGCGGTGACAAAACGTAGTACGCTTGAAATTGCATTTCCACTTTATGCCGTATTCGTTGCTTGTGCGCATGACTGTAACCAGTACTAATGGTGAAATCGTGGCATCTGCGGCTACGTCAACGGCAACGGCAACGGCAAAAGTACAGGAAATTGCGATTCTGCTTGCCACAGAACCTGTTGCTAAAGAGTGAGCAACTGTTTAGAATTGAGCAATGTGTATCTCTGGTGGTGAGTTGCGCAGTTACTAACTGTACTGCAAAAGGAGCTGCAGCAACAGGCTGCGCCGGCAACAGGCGACCTGTGTTACTATGTCGCACACTGGTTGATGTTAAACCCAAATATATATATATATTGTGTCATCTTCAACAAACACACATATAAATATATTCGTCAATTTGAACTGGAATATCAATGAAATAACTAATATTGGATTAATGAAATCATATGATTTTGAACAATCCGTTTATAAAGTATACGACACCACAGTACAGACGATAGAATTTTCAGTTAGCTTCCCCTAATGTAGGCCCAAAGCCGAAGGCGCATCAAAAACAACAGTTACACGTCAGCAGCCTGCAGCTGAATATAGAATAGAGAAAATGATAACTTCGTTTATTCGCCGCGACGACCGCTGAGAGACGACGGGTTCTGGGCACGAGTCAAAACTAAATGGCTTATGTGAGTGTGTTTCTGTTCATTTCCTGCGTGCGCCCCTGTAGGAATTTCTGAAATGTGGCAGCAACTTAACTGTTGAACGCGAAAAATGTATCTGCCCTTTTTGTTGTCACAAACATTGTGGAAAACCAGTTTAGTGCCTTATTGCTTAACCCAAAAGCAATCTAGCCCTGACAAAAAACAGTTCACCACATATTAAAGGTTACAGATTTTAACAAAAATTTAATGCCGCTTTACCCCACACACTAATAGAAAATGAATACCGATTGTTGCGGAAACGGATGTGTCATGTGGCACATACATACATATGTACATACCAACGATATAAAAAAGAAATGCGACTGTACGTACTTGCATCATGACGTATAAATGTGTGTGTACGTATGTATGTATGTATACTTCGTGTATTTCTGAAGTATCTCTTGCCTGTTGAATACGGGTGGCAAAATGGTGCAACAGGCTAAAAAAAGAAAAAGTATGGCGCCGATGGTATTTCTAGACATAACAAGAAATACATGACTTACTAACATACAGTACTACGTGCAAATGTGTGTATTTACATACGTAAAAGCAAACGTTTTAAATGTTTCAATGTTTAGTCACTGTGTTATAACCAATTGATTGACTTTTCTTATAGTATCTCTGCATACGTAAAAAATGTCCGATGTACATATATGTGGGATATGTGGGTGTGTCTTTTCGTACTTATTTTCACAGTCTTCGTATTTATTCGCAATTTTAAAAGGGCTTTTGTTTTTACTCTGACCTAACCATAACCCACCCGCACACCCGCAGTTTCATGTGGAGGCTACTGTGACTCCGTCTTTGCTATTGCCACTGCGTTTGCCTGTTGCGCCGTGCCAAGTACATCCCGATGCCGCCGCTAATATATACAAACACGCATACCATCATATATATTAAACTCAACATAGCAAACGAAAGACGTAGACGTAGCCGGCGATGAGTCTGCGTATCTAAGGTTGCAGAATGCAAGGCTCAGTCGTTTAACTGCCGCGTCCCAAGGCAGTTTAGCGCGCTTCTTACAAACTGCAAAAGACGACTGTCTTATCCTAGTAGGTACAGCCACTGTTAGAGTTATAGTACACAACGACAACCTGTGTATGTATTTTCATAGACATGTATAGATATGGCTACTTTATTAGATCAACCAACTCCCTGTATACAAGGAGGTTTATAAGGTCCGGTTGCTGTTCTTGATTGGTTTTTGTTTTTGTGTTTTCATTACGTGAAGTGAAAAAGACAATGATAAATGTAAATATACTACCTTTGACGATACAAACCAGTTAAGCTTGTCGTTACGTGCAGGTAAATATGCAATTCAGTTTGCAAATGCTTTTTTTCCAACAACTTGAGTTTGGTTTTAATACTATTACCCTAAAATTTATTAATTATAATTCGTACAGTAATAATTATATATTTTTTAATTACAATTTTTTAATTCAACATTTTTGTTTTCTGAATAATAAAATAAAAGTATACAAATATTTGTACGTACCAATAAAATAAATAAATTATAGTTCTTGGTGTCATTTGTACTTCAGTACTATTTTGGCAGGCAATTATGAGTGAATTTTGTCTGAGTCAAAATAGCTTGTAAGCTTGATTGGTCTGTTGCCGTTCAAGTTAAACTCTCTAAACTCCTACTTACCAATTTGGGCATTAGCATACGTAAATACATTTTGCACTATGTTGCTCTCTTTAATAGTAGTATATTTGTAAATAATGAATTTTGTTCGCGTGGTAAATTTGTTAAGCTAATCGATAAAACCAGCAACATGTTGTTGCTTTTCGACGTTGTTGATGTAATTGCTGTTGTATTTGCGCTGTATCATGCCACACAATTTTGGTTTCATGAGTGTCCTTTTTGTTTTTGTTATGCAACTGGACAAGCACACTATTGCAAGGGTCCAACAACAAAACGCCGAACAGCAAAAATACGAAACACAATTCTGCGCAAATGTTTCACAATGAATTTCAAATTGCATGCACCATGGATGTCGACGTGAAAACGTCGCTTATGGTTCTCTCTGTGGAGATGACTTCCACGGCCACTACGATTGCTGCTATTAGCAATCCGTGCCCAAATCGATTGGCAACAATTCTAACAGCATTTTATGCACCAATCACAATTTCCTTTTAACGCCACAGCGCGACGCCACACATACACATACATACATTCATACATTCATACATACTCATAAAAGTACATACATATATTGAATCTGTGTGTGTGTGTGTGTATGTCTCCAAATACATAAAGAGAACACCGAGCACGGCAGGGAAAGTCCACGCGGCTAGCACTAAATGCCAAAGACAGCAGTTTGCAGTTTACATTTTGGCATGCTTTTCGCAGCCGGACGTTTTCACAATATGGCTGCGATCATACGCGCCATATGATGCCGACTCCTAACCTCCTTGCCTTCGGTTCCTAGTACGTATTTAGTAGTGAAAAGTAGTAGTAGTAGTACACCTATCCCCCGATTTACACGTTACTCGTTCTACACGATTTCGCTTTTACACGGTTCATAAACTAATGAAATTTGGAAAATTTCCTGAATTTGTTAAGTTTCAGCAGGTACTTTTTGAAAAAATTTTCGTTTCTATTTTTGTTTTCATTTTTAGAATAAGTTCACTAAATTATACCTAGTTTAAAGTTTCTGGATATGTTTTACACGTTGTTCAATTTGAATAAATTACTTAATTGCGCAGCTTTTTTTCGTTTTACACGGTTTTATATAGGAAAAACAAAGATTCCTTTAACACGGACTTGTCTTCAGTGTAAATCGGGGGATAGGTGTAGTAGTAGTAAAAAGTTCGAATAAGTACTACATTATTTATCAGCATGATCTACCGATCAGATGTCTTAGTCTGTCTGACTCTATTGATGTATTAACGTGCCGATCACTAAATTTATAAATTTCGTAGCATACTATAAGCCAAAGGCAGACAACTCTTTTTGAAATGATTTAATGCAAAGTCATACTCCGTCTGTCAGTCTATCTCTTTGTACAAATTCGAATTAATTCGACCTCCTTACCACCTACTATTTATACTCTGGAACCGAAGGTTAAAAGCTTATTGGTTTTGGCAATGTCCGTCGGTCTGTCGCTAGAGACTTGAAACTTTGCAAATATCTTTGTATATGGTTGGGTCACTAGGTGGCTGCAAATCAATAAGCTTGATATCTGAAAGCCGAGTTACCAAAATTAAGCAAGAAGAGAGAAGCGTCCTTCTTTAAATGGCATTGAATATTTTAATTCCACGCCCTCCAGACCCACCGCATTCTGAAAACGGGAAACGCCTATTTTACAGTACTTAAGAGGTGACCTTTTTCTAAAAACTGCATCTGTTGCTGCTGATAAAGAATATGTACTTAAAGGGGTCGGAGATGCTTCCTATTGTCTGTTACATTATACCCCATTTGACCCGATCAATGGGCTCAATTCATAAAAACTACAATTCACACACCAAACACCGTTGGGTATTGTTTATTATAGTTACCCTTTTACTTGGACGCTAACGAAGTGGGAATATAAGAAACTAGGAGATACCCTAAACAATTAATTTTATATTATCATTATTTGTATTAATGCGTGCACGTTTTGTAGTGCAGTGTTTTGCACCCATTTTTGTAGTTTTAAAATTCAGGACTTTACTGTTATCGATAATAGTATGTGTTGAAACATTTCTGTTTTGTCTGTGGCCTAGGATGAACTAACTTTTTAATTTTGAAGTCTCTAGTTTTCATTGTTTTTAACATGCTATAGGTTTAACATTATGAAAATCAAACTTATACATTTAATTCTTAATTTATAATTTAAACATTAAGCTTGAGATACACAATTTTTCTTTATTTATTTATTACAAATATTTGAGGTAATGTATTGTAAGTTATGAGCATCCAAACATAAATTAACTTCGACGAACTCCGAACTTAAGGCCACAAGCAATCAACCTTTTAGTAGCTGCGTGTAAGTATATTAGAAACAAAATGTCATTATTGTATTATATGTTTTTTTTACAGTTGAGAAAAAAACACGTTCAGATACATAGTTTCCTAAATTTAAGGTGAATTTAACGTACGTAAACGGACTTAAAACGCTTGACCTCACCAGACAAGCAAAACTGACTTTGCCTGGAGTGCATTGCTAATAAACGTGACAGATTTCTCGGCTACTCAAATGACAGTCACATACACACACACGCACACACACACAGACAGGCACACAACCGCAACAACCACAACAGACAGTCAAACAAGCAGTCAAGGACTTAGAAAAGGTGTCTGCTTTTAGTTTCCAAGACAAGCCCATGTGACCTACAGTGAAGCCAAGAAAAGCCCTTAAATCTACATCAATCAATTGACTTTTTGGATAACTGAAGCAAAATTTAATTTATATGCACGTTTACTCCGTCCGCAAACGTGCACACATTTATATGGCCGTAATAACCAAATTTAATTTGATTCTTATTCGAATTTAAGCTATGGTCAAATACATATTTCCAAGTTAATTTGCAATAGTGAAACAGCTTTTGGTTCCATTTGTAATTTCTAATGCCTTATTTATTTTAAGGGTAAACAATAATAAACAATACCCAACGGTGTTTGGAGTGCATTGTAATTTGTATACTCTGATAACCAAGGTGAAAACCATATTGGTTTTTAGCAATGTCCACAATTTGTTCGACACCCTTAAAGCAAATGGCTGAAAACTATGCAGGTGTCTTTGTCTGTGGGCTGGCCAAATAAAGTGACAAGATTGGGGATATCGATAAAAATCAATAACTGAATATCGATAAAACCATATATTTGCAACATCTTTAGCTGGAGCTACCAAACTTGGCAAGCACCTGTTCCTGCTCCAGCCCCCTGAACTATGAAATCGGGAAAAATCGAAGTCGCCCATATCTTCTATAATTTTTGAGCTAAAGTCACTAAATTTGGTAACAACTTAGATGGCGATGTACCTTAAAGTTTTGCATCTTTCACAGTTTTTGAGTTAGAGTCACCGTAGTTGGTGAATTGTTAGGTGATGACCTTCCCCAAAGCTCTTTATTTATTTAAAATAATTTATATTCATATATTTATTCTTATTCCACTTCATATTTATTCACTTTACGCTCGTCTTCACTAGATATTACCCTTATTTTTTTTGTGTGATCTGCAAATCAAACTTTCACTTGTCCAGACGGCGAGACACTGTAACGGAAGTCCCTTAATTTCTGTTCATTTTCCGCGTTCACAATTCATATCCGTTTGCGCTTTAGCTTTTAAGGGTTGTCCGGGTAGAAGATGGGGTCACTTGTGTCTAAGCGAAAAATGTGGCAATGCTGTAAATAGCGTTTACAACTCATAATATTAATATGTATTTTTATACCCTAAACCAATTGAAAATGGACGAAATATAACAGGATTGCAAAAATGAATGTTATAGGCAGAGTTTACATGGACGACCCATTAAAGCAACCAAAGTATAAAAACAAAGAACATACTTTAAATACTTTTACTAAGTGTTGATTATCTGTGAAGAATTCAAAAGAGTCGGTCACGAAACACCAGAGATGACATTAAGAAATTCATCATTACATAACTCGGTTTGCTTAAAGTCTCGAATTTAGGGTATCTTCTAGTAGAGCTTTCGCGACAAGAGCTTTTTTCTTATTCACAACGGGTGATTTTGATTTTACTTTTACTGTCAAGCTTTAAGTATTAGTATTATAATTGTAATAAATACACAGCTCATTCCGTAAGAAACTTAATAGTGAAATATTTACAAATACAAACTATTACTTGAAACTTGAAAAAAAAAATATCCTTTTAGTGTCTCCCATACCAAGTTACCAACATTAAAGAAACAAGGTATTGCCATTTTACACGCTGTGGCTTTTAAAATTACGAAAACGTCAAAAATATATGTACATGTAAGTTTTAGGGAACGGAAATGCATCCTTCTACCCTCAAAACTAAGGCTAGTATATTAACTGTCATGTGTATTTAAAAGTACGTTTTTATATACCATCAACCTTCTGCATTATTGCGGTTTTATATTAATCTCATTTTGTTAAACTCCACTTGAAAAAGTTTTTAATCACTTTGAAAATGTTGTCAAACATGTCTGCACACTTTTAAGCAGCTTGAAGTTCAAGTAAAACACAAAAATTAAAGGCTGCGTTGTCTAGCTGCCGCTGTTGATGTGGTAGTAGTCTCTGGTGCTAGAATATATTTTCACCGCAAGAGCTTTAATTTTAAAATTTTTGGTTTAAGTTTGATGTCAGTGGTATTTAAATGGAATATTCTAAATTATTAACAAATTAAAATATCAAGACAATGTTACATGGTCTGCTCAAAAATAATACATATGTTTGAAAAACCAAAATATCAAACATATAACGAAAATATATACTATGTACATACATATGTACATATATTGCGGCCTTAAAAATGGTTGATGCAGTTTTATGTCGGGTTGATTCTGTCTTTTCTAAGGTTGTGAAAATAAATGGTTTTAATCGACTTCTAATTATCGATTTTATTGATTCCCAGCCACCCAGTAGGCGTAGCACCCCAATTTGGTCTATTTAGCTAACCAACCGAAAAACATTTGCATATACAGATAAAAATGGATTAAAATCTTTCTTCGAAACGTTTAAAAGAGTTAAACGTTTCGTTAGAAAACTCAGAGCTTTTGCACAAGCGAAAAGTTAAACTCTTTCCAACGTTTCGACCAAAGATTTTCTCCCATAAAGCAAGTATTTTTCTCTGGGTAGCTTCAAGTCGCTTGCTTTACGGGTGTCGAAAAAATTGCGTTCACACAAACGGTTGTACAAAGCCAATATACTCTTTTAATTTAAAATCCTGTAAAATTTGTAATTTTACAAAACTAGTTTTAATTTTCGTTGTTTGTGTAGATTGAATTTAAGCTCAACATGTTTATAATACAAATAGATAAGTCACGCGTAGCTTCGAGTATAAAAACAAATTCAAAACGCCAATATAAAAAGTATCACGGAAGTTATTATTACTGCTGTTTTTATTATTGGAGTACAAGTTTGGCCCCCGACATTGCAAGGCACGCTGCTTTTCCCATTTAAAAACTAGGTAAACCAACAAGGAGCAGCGAAGCTAAATATAATTTTTAAATGGCTTGCGGTTCAAGTGTATATCCCGTCTCAGGCTGTTACATATTTTCTTTAATTTCAGTCAGGCATCACAAGGCGTCGTCCTGGCATCCCTGTTACTAAAATGAAATGTGGCAGGTAATTAAGCGGGCGGAATTGCTAAATTATTGCAGCTTATAGCGCGGGATCCAGGGATTCTCATGCTTCTAGACACTTTGTCTGCTTTAGTTAATGAGATGTTAAAATGGAATCTCTGCTCGTTGGTTGGCCGCGTTTTATTTTCCTAAGCGTTTGAATTTCACATTTTTTCACAAGCTCCTTTGGTATTTTTATACCCTGAACCAATAAAATGGCTAAAAAGGGTATAATGTTTTTGTGCAAAAGTATGTAACAGGCAGAAGGAAGCATCTCCGACCCTAAGCCATGCCCGTCCGTCCGTCCGTCTGTATGCATGAACGCTCTAGCTCTAATAGTCTCTGAGATCGGACTATTAGAGCTAGAGACTTTAGATTTTAACCATAATCTCTTCCAAGTCCTAGGCAGTACATCCGATATACACATGTGATCGGTAGCAAATGTGAAATACGTTTTAGTAACTGAATAAAAATAATAAAAATCTGTGAAAATTTCATCGAAATCGGTTAAGAAACACCAGAGACATCGAATATTGAAGTTTAGTCACAAATGCATGCAGACAATGACTGTAAGCATTAAGTATAAGTTCAGGGTATCTCCTAGTCGGGCAATCTCGACTAGAGCCTTCTTACTTGTTTCTTAAATTTTTGTTAAGTTAGCAATCTTTTTGATGTGTGCACCTGCGTTGGTTAGGGCCAAAACCATTGCTAATATGC
Organism: Scaptomyza hsui; assembly: GCA_018152825.1. NCBI lineage: Eukaryota > Metazoa > Arthropoda > Insecta > Diptera > Drosophilidae > Scaptomyza > Scaptomyza hsui. Next base: position 13,136,447 of record JAECXO010000001.1, read on the forward strand.
GAAGGAGACGCAAAACGGTCATATAAATAAGATCAACAATAAGCACACTATTGATATCTTAAAGCTTAAATAAGTATTTGAGTTATTTTAATACATTATAACAATCAACTGGGGAATAGATCACGAAGTCTACTAAGTAAAATAGTTTCTTAACCTGAACCCATTAAATGGTAAAAAAAAATAGGTTATTAGGTTTTGTGCAATAGTATAACAGGCAGATGGAAGCCTCTCCGACCCCATAAGTTAAATATACTCTTGATCAGCATCAAATACGGCTAAAGGAGGTAGGAGACTTCAAACTTTGAATAAAAACTCTTTAATACCAAGTGCAGAACGATATTAACGCTAACTTTCCCGATTTCTGATATACACATGTAGCCGATAACAATAAAATCTTGTATTTGGAAATACTTGTTTTAGAAACTATAGACAAAATAATGAAAATCTGCAAATCAATATCGGTTGAGACAGAAAAGAGTTCTCTAAATGTATATTCGAAATTTACATTTGTTAATTTTATGCAAATGGCCCAGGTGCCCCAAAGATGTTGGTTGGCTTTGTTGTACACCCGACCAGCAACATAATAAGCAAGCGCGATAAACTGGAACTAATTTAGTAAACAAGCTACGAAAACGGCACTACTAGTATTTATGTATGTGCTAGGCAGCCGAACCTGAACAAAGTTTTTTGTTCAGACCCCACCCCACCCTTCGTATGAAGCAAATCATGTGTGTGAGTGTGCACTTAACGGGTGAAATAGCAGCAGCCCATTTTCTAACATATTAGGTAGTACCCCAGATGAGCAAGCTATCCTTTTTTGTTCAAATTAACGCTTATTTTTATGTTATTTGAATTTTTTGTAAAACCACATACATATTTTCCAACTCAATGGTAAATAAACATATTATTTTTAAATCTTTGCATAGCATGTTTTTACAGTTTGGCGAAATTTGCAACGCATTTCTGTCTTATTGACTTTCGTACTATGCAATCTAGTCTCTTAGTAGTACTTGTATGAAACATAAAGTCAAAACTCCAAAACACAAATAAATTATTAAAAGCCATGTTGTTTTTTTTTTTAAACTCTTTACCGATTAAAATGGGTTAATGTAGTTGTATTAATGATTGTAACATACAGAGAAAAAACCTAAGAAGATTTTGACATGTCCGTCTCCATGAACGTGTCGATCTCAAAGGCTATTAAGGCTAGACATTTCAGTTTTAAAATTTAAGTTATTTTTCTCTATCATTCCCCTCACCGATTTTCAAAACTGTTAGGGTATTAGGGCATCTAAATCATTTTTTTACTTTTATTCCAGTTGATGGCGAGTTTGTTTACATTAAAAGCTAAAATCTTGTGTACTGTTTATCAAATTATTATATAGCAATCAATTTTCAAAATATTAAAGGGTTTTTTTTTGAAGTTTTTAGCCATACGTATGGAAAGTACACAATTACAAACCCTTGACATACTTTAAAGTTTAAACTGAATGTAAAATATATATCTTTATATTGATACTCGAAATATCTTTAAACGGGGCATCCCAGAATCTGTGGTTCCTTTAACAAAAAGTAAGTATATTCTATTTTTTTAAGTCACTTTACTATCTGTGGTAAAACTAAGACATGCACAATGGGTGCAGGCATTTAATAAAGGTTACAGTGAAGAGAGATTTATGTCGTCTGCTCAACGTTTTGCTCCCTTTGGTTCGTATTTATGCGGGAGGCCGTTTGTCTGCAAAATATGCCGAAAAAAGATGGATTTTCATACTTTCACGCTTCGTAAAGTACTGTTGCTCTTGCCTTGCTAGCTTTCGTTTTGTCCAGTCAATGGCCCTGGCAGCGCAAGCAACAGTTGAAAAATTGAGCGGCGTAACACACAGCAACACACTCACAGCGCTGTCGACGTCATCGTCATGCCCGAGCGCGATGAACAGTAAAAAGGTAGACAGCGGCAGTGCAGTGTTTCCCCGCCGGCACGGGGCTCGGCTCGTGACACTGATTTAGCCGAGCAAGAACGAATGTGGAGGCAGAGGTATAAATAGGGTTCCACTGCCACTGCCACACTGCCACTGCCACTGCCAGAGTCAAACAAAGCAATCTGAATGCAAGGCGCTAGAGATTTCTCCTGCTCTCACAAACACAAATTTATGCAGACAAACACACGCGCAATAACACCCACCGCTTAAGCGACTCGCCCTTGCTCGTACTTTTTCGGATTGCACACTCGTGTTGGGGGTTGGAAAAGCATCGTTGCCGTTAGGCTCACCGTCGTGTTGGCTTTACTGCTGCCCTGTAAAGAGTTTTCATTATAAATGGAAATCAGTTGTTGGCTCATTCGATTCGTGACGTTCAAGTCGGAAGTACATGCCGTACGCTTAGAAGCGGCGGCTCAAGACTTTCAGTTTTTGTAGCTTTTGTTTAGTCAGACGGTCTGAATATCGTGTCCGCGTCAAGCAAACGGTTCTCCTCTTTAGTCACTTTTTTTTTAATGGTGTCTAGCATATTTTTTTGTTTAAGTGTAAATACAAACAAAACAAAAAAGTGCAGCACTCAACAAAAATGGGATAAAACTATTAATGTGAAGAGCAACACTCTAGCTTGAATGCTATCAAAAGTAAAATAGTTTCTATAAATAAGTTACAATATTACTTAACAACATAAAATGAGTTCTAGGATTCTCACACGTGTAAGTACTAACTAATTAATCTAAAAAATCAAATCATAGTATTAACTATTTCTATAGCGTTAACAGGTGTCCATTCAACAGTAAGGCATGTGAATTACTGCCGAAATTGTGGTTGAAATATAAATTCTTTTTTATTGATCAATTCTTATTTTGAATTTATAAAACAATTCATTTTAAAGCTTTTAACCTTAATTTGTTAACATTTGTATTTTAGAATTAAATTATACTTTACTTTAAATTCTTTATTTTTAACTACATTTTCATTTTATGTCAGCTGTTCGTAGTTGACAATAAACAAACAAATAAATAAGACACACAGAGACAATTTACGTGAGTCAGCATTCGGTAAAAGCCTTTTGATTGTTTCCGTCTACTTTAATTCTCATTCCTTAATCTACAAAGTAACCATATAGGGCGAGTCCTCTTGTCCCCTGGCTACTTAACTCCACACATACATAAGTTAAGCGCAAATTACCACTTAAAATTATCCCAAAGCGATTCTGCTAAGCCAATTTTTATGCTGTCTCTATGGTTGCAATTTTTATATTTGTACTTAAAAAGTGTATATTCATTTTGATACGAAATGTGTAACGCATATTGGGCAGCAGCTCCGACCTCATTAAGTATATATATATATATATATTTTTGATCAGCATCGCGAGCGTCTGTCCGTCTTCTTTTAGTTGCAGTTAGAGCATTTGTTAAGAACGGACAACTATATCATACAGCTCATAAAAAAGTGCACCTATTTTTCGGATGACCGAGAAGAGCTTCCTTACTCATCTTATTTTTTTTTTTTAAATTCTGTTTGCTACGAAATGGAACAGAGGACTGATAAACTACATCAAATAAAGTTAGCTTAAACATTACAGGAAATCAGTATCACTCGTTTGGCGAAGCGCGGTAAAAACGACCCAAAACCACTCAGTCACTCAGCAAGTCAGTCAGCCGAAGCTTTGTTGCACAATCGTCCAACTCGTACGTTTTAATGTTACCTCACTTGGCTTTTGTGTACTCATTCTTTATGTTTATTGATGCACAATTAAACCGCATTTGGCCAGCGAACCAGACATTCAGACAGACTGTTAGTCTGCCATCCGGCCAACAAACTGACTCTTTGTAAACTGTCATGGTCTATTGCCAACCAAATTTACTAGGAGTGTGTTTAAATTCCAGTGAAATCAGCCATAGGCAAAGGTATGACCAACAGCTAATACATATGGGAATAAAACGATAGATGTACGTATACTATTTACATTCTTGATCAGTATTAACAGTTGAGTTTGTCTGTCTGGGAGCTAAAAGCTAAGGATTTCAGATTATAATAATAATAACATAAGCTCTTCCAATTTTATTTTAAGTCTTCGCTTTTCGACATACACCTATTATCGACAGCAATAAAATCTTGAAATTTGCAAATTCACTATCCGAACTTTAACATCTATATACATATATATGATTAAGTTTATGTTAATAGACAAGCAGGCTTTCACTTTGGTTGTTTCACTGGTTAAGTAATATTGATCAGCTGTAAAAAATTTGATCGAAATCAAAAATTGAATAAAAATAATAATCTAAGCTCACGGAATTAATATACAGAAGGCCGTCTTGACTGTGAACTGAAAATAATTGAATGCATAAATTCTTTTGTCGTGCCTTTTCGACTGAAGCCGACTAAATTACACAGGCCGACAAAATCGCAAAAAATGAATAGCCCAGGAACAAGGAAATACTTTTCTAAAGGCTTTTAGTGTGCTGTATGCAAATCCGACCACAGAATCCTTAGTGCAAAAAAACATGGTTTTTGGCTATGAAACAATGGGTCCGTTATCACAAATTTTGAATAAAATCTGAATGCGAGCAGAAAAAAAATTAGTCAAATGCTAGAATTCGTCAAATGAAATTAATAATGCAAAAAAGTTAGCTAAATGATAACGTAACCATTGTCGAGAGAGGCGGCTGTGAAAAGACAAGAGTAGTACTTAGACAAAAGTTATGATAGACATTTTTGCCTTTCAATGCAACAACAAACTCGGTTATTAATATAGCTGATAAAAGTACTGAATACGAGAGACAGCAGAATAAGCGGAAATGTGCAACTTTCAATATACACACAGATAGATACTACACACCCTCTTAGCGATAGCTGACTGGCTCAACTAGTGGCTGTTAAGTACTGAGTTTGCCTACTTCCGTTTTCTCACATTGTATATGTCATGTTGTATTTCTGTGAGAGCACATTTTGCCACAACAAAGAGGTTTCACTGCATCCGCTCCTACATCCGCTTAGTAAGAGTAACTGTCGCATTTTACCAAATGAAGTAGAATAAACTTTTGGCTTTCAACTCTTGTTGCGTTAGTTTTAGACTCAGTCAATCTCGAAGTAACAGCATAAAGTTAACTTGTTTGGTTCCATAGCTCTACTTATATTCAATGCACCTGCAAGCGCTTTGTGCACTCGCTATCTTGGAAGCTGCACAATGTATTTACTTTTATCGATTTTATACACATAATGAGAATTATTAATAGAACATAAATTACTGTTTATAGTTGACTTTCTGGGCCAAGTGTTTTACTTAAATTTCATACGATCAAGTGCGCATCAAAACATATTGTTTGCAGCGATTTTGATCGGACGAAAATTATATTTTATACAACAAAGCTTTAACAAAACTTTTTACCAAAAAAGGATTTCAGCAAAATGGTAAGAAATGTTATAATTTTCAAAAATTGTACAAATTTATAAAACGTCTGTTCGATCTTACACAAAATATATATTGTTCTTTTACCAAAACACTGAGTAAGAAAATAATAAGTACCAGTACTGTCAGAGTCGGTCTCAGTTTTTGTCACTTTTGTCATAAAATGTTTTAGGAAAACGCATATGCATTATCACACGCCTTTGTTCAGAGCTCAGGGTATCTCCAAGTCGAGATTTCTCGACTAGAACCTTTTACTTGTTTTAACCTAAAACCGTGAAATGGGTAAAAGGGTATATTGGTCATGCATAAGAACCATGAAAAAGGTTGAAGCAACTATATATGAGCCCATAAGGTATATATCTTATTCATCGGCATGAAGTGAAGTCAAATAAAGTTTATTTTAATTTTTATTTTACAGCTTAAAATAAAATGTTCGCTTTTAATATATCAAACTATTTGTCGTCGAAGACTTAGGCCGTAGTTATCCAAAGAGTGTATGTGTCCGTGTGTTTGCTTACGTATCGTATTATACCTTTGCTTAGTGGCAGGCTTTGTGCTGTATACAACTCTAATTTAATTGTTTTTATTTGGTTTTTTTCATTTACGGTCAGCTGACATTCAATCAATTCCGACTTTCCTCTGCCTTTTAAATGTGTTATTTTAAATTGACCCGCAGCAAACTTGTTTTATTGTGTCTGATTAGCAAAAAGCACTTTATCACTTAGACTAGAATTTTTTTCCATATGCATTGAAAAAAGGCAGGCAGTATTTGTCATGTACACATATTGATACGGTTTTACATAAAATATCGATATTTATACCATAAACCCATGAAATGCAAAAGGAAGTTACTCCGATCCCTTAAAAACATATATTTTTGATCAGCAACAAAACCCTCTTGGGTTTAGGAAGTACAAATTTTTTGTTTAAATATCCGTCTTTTGTTCTTATTTACATATGATACACAAGATATATACAACCCATTGTTTGAAAGTTGTAATGTTTTTCAATGCAAACAATTAATAGTAACTAGAGACCGCAAATAACAGTTATGGATTAAATAAATATCCTCATCCTACAAATTTTTCAAGGACACCAAAAAGCTTATTATAAACTCAATTGTGTAATAAACTTTTGATTTTGCATTTTTAATGAAAAAAGTTAGAAATAATAGTTATTTTTCATTTTTTTTTGTAAAATTATTTATCAGTATAGTTAAAAATTATAGTTATTATTAATTTTTATAATAAAAATTAAAAATTGCTATAATTTATAATTTAAAAAAATATCTAATAACGGTTATCAGAGACTTAAAAATATAAATAAAAAAATATCAGTCAAAAACTTTTATAACAAATATAAGTCTTCTGAAAAAATAAAATTCTCAAGAGCTTTCATAAAAGTCTTTGCTTAAAATCCCGCATAAAAACACTTAAATTTATTATTGAACAATTTTATGAAATTAAATTTTAACCCGTTATAAGTTCGTTTTAGAGTTTTTGAATTTCGTGACTCTATATATTTTAGCTCTTGAGATACACAGCAATGGCTTTAATAAATAATTTCTGAGACTTTTATTTTTAAGAAGATTTTGTTAAAAAAGTTTTTTTATAAAAGTTTTTGAGTGATTTTTATAATAATAAATGAATAAAAAAAAGTCTTGGGTTTGTGAAAATATATGTAACAAGCAAAAGGACGCTTAATGTCTAGGGTTCAGTGTATCTGTTATCTCGAACTTTCTCGACAAGAGCGAGACTTCTGATGTTTTTCCAACGATTTCGAAGAAATTTTTCCAGATTTTTATTATTTGTATTAAATATGTGCTAATTTAATCGACATCGGGTAAGAAACACTGAAAAAATGATATCGAAGCCAAGTTACAAATGTATAAAAATAATGACTGTGCGAGTTAAGGGTTCAGTGTATCTCCTAGTCGATAAATCTCGACTAGAGCCTTCTCACTTGTTTTTATATTTATGTATTTTGTTTTGTCTCCAACAGCGCAAATGCGTAGGCAGACTATTATTTAACTCCTATCGTAGTATACTTTTGCAACAGAGTTGTTTTCCTCCTACTGACTTATACTATGATTTTGCAGTTTCCTCAATATCTATCTTTTAACGTTCCTATTCTGTACACACCACAGAAGCAAAACACACAAACTACTAACTACTAAAGTGCCTTTCCGCGAGCAGTGGACATTTCTGTTGAAATTCAATTATTTTTTATTTGATTTTAAGTGAATTATTTGCTGGCTTGTTGTTCGTGCTTTTACCAGCCAACATTTTGATATTTTTGGTTTTTTATTGGTGCGTATATTCTGCAAGAGGGCTTTAGGTTTCTTAATGTTAGTAAAGTTACATATTGTACTTTATGTACATAATTAATTCCTTGTTATCTTGGTATTGCAAGCTAAAGGTTTTATATAGTTAAACCGAACTCCGAGAAATTAAGCAATTATATGGAGTAAAGATTTTTCTATGCAACGAATTTCTACTATCGTCTCCAAAAAATTACATCATATGAAATTTAAAAAAAATTATAATTGCTTTGTTTGATTAAATTGGGAATTTGCTTTTAAACTATGACATAATATTGTGCAATTTTTATTGAAATCGGTTTAGAAACAACGTAGTTGGTGAAGATTGAAGTTGACCAAACCCATGCAGAAGAAATTTCTGTATACACACACACTCACTCGCATCCATCCAAATAATCAGTATGTGGCGAAAGTCGAGGACTTAAAGTATCTTCTTAAAAGTTGTATATTGTTTTGAATTACCCTATACCAATATGCATACGAAATGTGTTATTTTGAAAGTGAGTTAAAAGAATACGCCAGCAATTGCTTAAGATATTCACAATCGTTTTAAAATTTTAATCTTAAATTCTTATTAATATAGGGGCTAAAAAAAAAATGTATATGATAAACAAAAGTTATGTGGTTGATAGTGACATGGTCACCTAAAATCCAAAGGAACGTTCTATTTACAGATGATAGAAAAGATGTTATATTTGCTGAATGAGTTTTAACGAAGTCACAAACTCCACATTGAACCCGGGTTTCGTCAGCAGCGGGCTGTGATAACTAAGAAAAAAAACAAGTTCGTTGTCGACGAAACCTGCATACTGTGTGGAGAGTCAACTAGTTTTACATTGAATAAATAAAGAATTTAGAGCTAGCAAGTAGCAACTAACAATCAACGCAATCAAAAGAAAAGAAAAAAAAACAAGTGCAAAGGCTCTAGTCGAGAAAGCTCGACTAGGAGATACCCTGAACCCTAGACTTTACTAAACAGTCATTGTTTGAAGTCTCTAGCTTTAAAAGTGTGGAAATTGGTTGCGTTCAAACAGCGGGAGACAGGATGACGGTAACAGAATATCAAATTCCGTGCTCCAGCCAAAGAGAGACATTAAACTGACGGTTAATTTTTTGATTACATGTGTGTATCTGTACATTCATTTGTCACTGACAAAAGCTGTGTCGGATCGCAAACCCAAGTTAATACCTATGCATTAACTATAAACAAATAACACACACTATTAAAGAGCGTCGCCAATAAAAACCATTCTGCTACGAGTCATACACAACTCTACCCACTATCTATTTCGATAAGAAATTATTTCAATAGACATTCGTATTTTAGTTTTCTTACATCAGCAGTGGTAAATGGGTTTTTATTTCCCCCAAAAAATAAACTTTTTGTGTTTTGTTTAAAAGCGCAAAATTTACTAAACAAATTAATTGAGAGACTGGATTTAATGTGCGAGAACACCTTAATTAAATACGAAAGAATGCCATCTGTAACATTTAGGTAAGAAAATCCACCTGATCTAGATAACACTTTAGGTGCACAACTATATTAAATTGTGTTTCTGACAATGCACATGTAATTAAATTGTAATATTAAAGCAAAAACAAATGTTTATAGACACGCAATCAGGAAAGTGTTAAAAGTTTTAATTTTTCTGCTTGACGGACCTGTTTTTGGGAACCTAAAGTAGTACACTTTTGTTTGTGGAATGAAAGACCTTATGTTTAAGCATGTGATTACGTTAAAGTCGGACGCAACCGACTGCGAAGTACTTTGATATCAAAAAGCTGGACTCGAATATACCCTGAACCCTAACATTCACAAGTCCAGTCATTGCTTGTGTGTATGTGTGTGAGTGCACTTAAGTTTGATTGTTATTTTATCTATAGCAAGTTTAATGTTTCAAAATTCAATATTGCATTGTTATCGGAAACGAGAAGATTTTACATTAACTTGATCTTATATTTTCCGAGAGCGACGCGTTCATACATATGAATGGACGAACAAGTTTCTGCTGATCAAGAATACATATATGAACATTCATATACTTTACGGGGTCAGAGGTGCTTCCTTCGACAGGAACATCCATTTAAATTTAAAAGAAATTTGTACTGCTGGTATTTACAAACGATTTTAAAAGCTTACAAAATACTTTTAGGTATTATACTGTAACTAATAACATGTAAAAATCGGAAAATGGAAAAGCTATATGGGTTACAAAAACTTATATTGCCAATATTAGACTAATGATCAAAAATATGTGTGTATAGTATACATTGTATACTATATGGGATCGGAAATGCATTGTTTTCCCTGTATAATACATTTTAACACAACTATATTGTAAACTTTTTTTTACATTTCAATGTGGATATAACAACCTACAATAATTTTCTTTGGAAAACATATTGCTCACATTCAAAGCACAATTTTGTAGTCTCAAGTCGCAATTTTGTTGGTCTAATATTCAAATATGTGTTAATCTGTGTGTTAACAGTGGAAGACAGAGAAAGCACATAAAATCGCTAATCAACTACTCAAACGTTGTCTGGCGGCTTCAGTTTCTGACACAGATATTTTAAGCATTCAGTATTACACTCAACTTACTGATGTATAGTTGTTGAAAATTCATAAGCCGCGGTTTCAAGTCATTAAACATATTTTCTAACCAAATTTTGCATATACTGCATTTCAACATGTCGTTAAATAATTTGAACAAAAGTGTCTTTTATGAAGAGCCAATTACATTGTGGAAGGCAAAGCATCGGGTTCATTACATAGATGATATGGCGCGTGCTAAAAAGTTTGTGGTTTCTATTTAAAACAACTACTTGGAAATGTTATTGTTATAAATTCAAATTACCACACTTTTTCTAGAAAACATTTAATCAAACCTTTAAATGGTGTTTAAGTGCGTTATACATGTGTTACAGAATTTAAAAAAATTTCATTTTCAATATTAACTTTTTGTTTAGCGACCTTTCAATTGATATTGTATGTTTTGACGATAAAAACGGGAGGCACGCCATAAGCGTATATCTAATAAAAATTAGCTAAAATTAAGTCTAACTACATTAAACGGACCGTGAGCCAGCCAAAACATTCAATATTAACTTTTATTATTTGCTAGAAAAAAACAGTGATAATAAAAAGACTTTTTTGTAAATAAAGATAAAGACTTTTGAAAAAATGTCAACCAAAATAAAACCCTTAAGCAGGATATCTCCGAAGTTTTAGAATCGACTTCTATAAGGCTTTCACAGGGTTTTGTATAAAGTTCCTAAAACACGTTCGACGACTTAGTACCAATTCAGTATTTTATTTGTTTCGATTCTATGTGTATCTCGGTCATCGATTATTTGAAAGAAACATGAGCTGCCTATAATTTAGGAAACGATACATTCTAAAAAAATTACTCTCTAGCTTTTTTAGCTGCAAACATCTTAGCTTAATCGACTCGGCTATTGTTGTTGATCAGAGATGCCTTCTTCTATTTGTAACATCATTTGCACAAAGCCATTATACCTTTTTTTTTCCCCCATTTTCAATGGGTTAAGGGTATTACAAGTAACAAGGCTCTAGTCAAGAAAGATGAACTAGTAGATACCCTGAACCCTATTTGTGTGTCGGTGCACGCGTAGTTGTTTTATTTTTAATTATTTATGACACTCTTTAAATAAATGAGCGATATATGACCATATCGACAAGGATATCAATGTATATTATACATATACTTTGGTGATGCTTTTTCTGCAGAACACCATTTTACCTATTTTTAGCCGATAGAATTGCGCAAATAGACTACTGCAATTTAGAAAAATCTGTGAACCACTTAAACTGCTTTAGCGAGAGCTTCTCTTGAGCTAAAAAGTATATTTGAGTTATTACTTAGCTAATTTCTGTTAATCACATATGGACATCAGGTGTAAGATTATTGTGAAAAATTAAGAACAATTTGTTATATACACTTTTCGCTTAATTTTCGCTTCTATGAAAAGTCCATAACTCATAAGTATAACAGCTTTAGATACAATGCCAATATAACTAAATTCCCACATTAACTAACATAATTGTCCCCTTTTTATACTTTGATACTGAAAGTATCATAGTATATTGGTTTTGTGCAATGTCCGTCATGGTGTCTGTCTGGCCGTATGAACGCAACTTTTTTCGACACCCATGAAACTTTGCAATTATGCTTGTCTATAGGCGCGACAGATAAAAGTATCAAGATTGGGTGCCACGCCTACAAGGAGACTGGGAAATCAATAAATTCGATAGCTGAAAACCGATAAAACAATATTGTCAATTCTTACAAAAAAATTTGCACGCAATAGCTATGTCCCTGAAAAACTGCATCAAAATTTGGATGCCACGCCCACCTTCCCCATCCCCCGCCTTGAAATTGAAACGATTTGTTTTAATTCTGAGCTATATCTTGTGTCAAGATGATAATGACGTTCTTCAAGAAAGCTAAGATCGCATCAAATCTTGGAATCGGCTATATTTAAAGATTTTTGGTGCCACCAATTTAAAAAGATTTGATTAAAAATTTGGATGCCGCCTACCTCTCGCCCACCTTTTGAATTTGGGAGTTAAGTTATCTTCCACAGTTTTTGAGCTAAGGTCACCAAATTTGATAACATGATAGCTGGCGATGTCTACCACCCGGCCCACTCCTTTGCTAGCAGACTCCTTACCATCCGTTCTTTTACTGGTATCAAAGTATTCCGCAGTCGGTTGCGTCCGACTGCAACGTTTTCACTTGTTTTTACATAAAGATGTAAATTTTCTCACCAAAGAAGCGTATACAACACTGTAAAAAATTCCTGCCAGAAGTTTGTGATACATTTTGGTAGTGTGCGACGAAAAAATGTTCAGCGTGATCGAAAAACAAAATAGAAGGAAAATGTAATTTGCCACCAAATTTAACCCTAGCTTAAAAACTGTTAAAGGTATCAATTATATTATGTCAAAGTTTCTAAAGCATTTTGAAAATTCGTAATATTTAATATTGTTATTGATTTTATGTGTATATCGAAAACGGGAAACGAAACCACAATATTAAAATTTGATATCCCTACCCATATTAGCCTCTGAGGCAGACAGTCGAACATGGCTAAATCCACACGGCTGTAGATGTCTTATCACACTGCAGGCGAAACGGTGGGAAAAATTTGTTGGTTTTTTACGCAAACATTTGTTTATACTTGCGTATATACCATCCAAAAGCCCAAAAGATATACAATGAGGGAACCTTTTCTCGTATTGGTTTTTATTTTTGCAATAACGTTTGATAAGTAGCGCACGTTAATTGTAAAATTGAAACAAATTATTTTAAATAATTTTGAAACAACAACAGTTACAAACATCCGGGCTGATTGTGATTGATACGAAGCTACTACATTTTTGTTATCAGTCGGTGATAGCTTTGTAGAGTTCACCACCCATGTGCTACATATTGGCTAATTATGGGTGCTTCAGTGCCACCTAAGACCCTACCTCATTTATGAACGTGCAAGCACCAAGTAAATGAAGCGACAAAATCAATCAAAAACCAATCAAAAACAAAAGATATGCATGTATGCGCTTGACCAGTTCAAGCAACATCCATCTTTTGAATTAGTCAACAAAAAGTTGTGCTGATAGTTGACAACAACCAGAAAATATTCTACGGCAAGTTAGTTGAAGTTGAAATTTTTAGCTGACCAGAGCTTGTGGTTTCCCAGCTTGCATTTAACTTGAATACCCATTGTGCTTCCATATGTAAACGTGTATGCGCAAACCTTTGTAAGAGAAGCGATGTGTTCACGCAAATTGGTTAAGTAACACCCGATCTTACGTCAGCAATCAAGTGTTTACCGACAGCTGTGAGATTATAACAATAAGGCAACCGAAAAAATCGATATCCTTTTCTCGCCTTACACCTGCAACACCTACGCCACCATCGGGATCATCTCTCAACGTTAATACATCGATTGTCGCTACCTCCAACTCTATAAAACGTTACGCTCGTACCTCATGTGATCATTGCGGTCATCATAACATACCAATTATGTCACATCCCATATCGCCGCTAGCGAAATCGCAAAATAATTTGGAGCTGATGGAGCATAGCAGCCAGCGGCAAGCACTTTTGCCACTGCCAACAATTGATATACATCGTGACGACTCCGCTTGCACACTTCAGGTGTCTCGCCGCCCTTCCATACTTTTGCAGGAGATCCTGACCCAGCGACCCCCTGGTCTTGGACGCAAGGATGCCAGTAATTTTCTACATCCGCGCAATTCCAAAAATGCAGGGTATAGCTAGTTTTTTTTATACAATATTTTACCCACGTAATGATTCATATTTTGAACAGTTGTTACTACAATTTCACTGTCTCTTCCTTTGGTTTTCTGTTCTTTCCAAAATCAGAAATCCACATGGAACGGTTAATGGGAGTTCGGCGACCATCAATTTTCAAAGCGGAACTGCAAGTGCTCGCAACGGATCCAGTGCCAACTACGACAGCGGTGCAAAAAGCTTTCAGGCCAAACAACAGAAAGTGAAAAATCGAAGAACGGGCAAGTAAGAACGATTTTTATAATGAACACCTACCTAAAATACTACGAAATACATTTATTTTTGTTTTTATTTGCAGCGATGCTATAAGCTCGGCATTATCTGCTACTTACTGCAAATTACTCGTGCTCTTAGGCGTATGTCTGCCCATTACGGAAGTGATTTCAGACCAAATACCTACCTATGTGTATCAAGGATTTTATGTTTATTTATACGCTGGCAGCATATTTTTTGTGATATTTCTTTACATAAGTGCGTTTCGTAATCGCTCGCTCTTTAATGCACTCAAGGATTTTCGTAAGTTTTTTAAACACACTTACATTTATATAAATAACTTTCTTTTCCGTTTCACATTTGATTTGAATCTTTAATATGAAAAATAAATACACTTTATTTTTTGTTTACATTAATATCTTGAAAAATAAATTGACAAACTTAAACTGTGAAACTGAAGAAAGCCTTATTTTTGTATATAATTTTGTGTAACATAAAACTTTATTTCCCCAATTCTTTTAGATGAAAAGAATAGCAACATACACCTCAAGCATAAGGTGACGCATTTCGGAAGTTTCTATCTACGCGTAGGCGCTATTGCTTTTGCTATTGGCACAATGGTGTATTCGGGCTTGGAGTTTGGTCAATTCTTTGAACTAAATGGTCATCCTGGATGCCATGACGTCTTTGTAGCAATAACTCCCATCTGCCGAATGGTGTTGTGCATTGCACAGGTGCAGTTTATTTTTCTAAATACCACGTATATGGATATGGCGCGTCACAAGGTTACCTCGCGATTCGGGCTAATGCACATGGTGGCCACAAATTTGTGTGAATGGTTATACGTACTGGTCGAGGAGACAAAGCACGAAATATTTCATATTAGCCACCACGACATTGATGTGGCCCTGGATCCGGTATTACACAACGGAACACACGGCGGTCCCGATTGGTCGGCTGTTAATAATTCTTTACACTTTAATGGTCCCCTTCGCACTGGAAACGTGGCAAATCACAGCACCGGCGACATGCTTCACAAGATACTTGTAAATATGACGACAAAGGTCATTAATACTACGACAACAGCAGCACCGCCAACATATGCCACTTTTACTGGATGCTCCCGTACAACTATCATGGGCGCATTGGTTCAACAGTTGTCACCGTTTCTTTTTCCGTGTACCATCGAATACTCATTGATTTGTGCGGTAATACTATTTGAAATGTGGAAAACCGTTAAGTCCATACCAGACATCGACAAGACACGTAAAAACTCTGTTAAGCCCGTAGCGCAGAAACCAGCACACCAATTTTCTGTCGATTGCTCCCAATCCCACAAGGGTCTGTTTTTCGGCATACTTATTATTGTTATGACAATCATC
The DNA here is from genome assembly GCA_018152825.1 of Scaptomyza hsui. NCBI lineage: Eukaryota > Metazoa > Arthropoda > Insecta > Diptera > Drosophilidae > Scaptomyza > Scaptomyza hsui. The sequence continues at coordinate 13,152,094 of JAECXO010000001.1, forward strand.
TCAATGATTATGTACTTTGTACTGTATACACAGCCTGGCTACGAACTCATTGCAACACAGGAAGTTACACTTTGGGAGACTTTTATGTACTTTATGTGCGCATCCGCGATAATAACCGGTGTGTACATATTTATAAATCAAGCAAATTTGTACATTTTTATGCTATGTATTTATTTTTTCACAGGCATGATCCTAATGCGTGATCTAAGGTATATAAAGGATACCAGCGACGAGCATCATTCAATGGACTTGGATAATCTCCTGCTGGTTGTGGCCCAGACAGGCGTCTACTTGTACGGAATGTTCAGCATTCTTGGCAGCTACTTTGCCAAATGGGACACCGTACCAGACCGAGTCGAAGGCATTATCGCTGAGGTTTTTGGTGTGGTGCAAACATCACTGCAGACGATGTTTATACTACATTCAAGCCATCGTCGCTGCAAGGGATCTAAGCAGGTCCGCCGCAAACCAGGACGCGAAATTATTACCTTCCTCTTGGTCGCAAATATTGCCATTTGGTTTGTCAATACTCTCATTAAGGGAAGAGCTGTGTTCCGTGAGTCTCATCTTGAGTTTTTCGGCGTCTGGGGATGGACGATTATCACACATATTTCGATGCCTCTGGCAATTTTCTATCGCTTTCATTCTACTATTTGTCTGTTTGAAGTATGGAAAATTACTTATAAGGCCAAGGCACATTAAGTTATGCTAAATTAATTTAATTTTTTTTTTTGCTTTCTCTTTTTTTTTATTAAATATTTGAGTATTATTTTGTGTTGATTATTTATTTAGAGTTTGGAAAATATTTAACGAGTTTTAAAAACTTTTAAGGGTCTCACACACACCAAACATACAAGGGATCAGTGCATCTCTTAGTCAAGCTTTCTTCACTAGAGCCTTCTCGCCAACGCCCAGACTAAACTGTAAGAGCACCGAACTAAAGCTCAATTTAGCGATGTGAATAGATAAATTGAAATAAAACATTTGCTTTCTAGTTATGTGAAAAGGTTTAATTTTCCACAGTTTACAGTTTATTGGGGCTATAATATATTAATTGTACAATTTCGAATTGTTTATATTTTAGCTCAAACAATTAATTAAAATTAGCAGCGAAACTAAGATTTTGTGTATTTGTTTATTGTTATTTGAGTTCGTATCCGCTAAAATATGAAATTGTATACCAGTAAGAAATGGTCTTATCTGTTTAAGGATATACAACAACAATTTCCCAAACATAACCATATATGAGGATATACTAGCTCCAAATGCATACATTATTATAGAGCAACAATTAGTTTTACGTTAAAGCGTTTAGATATTTCTTTACGAGAGTTCTGCTCACAACTTTAAGGACAAGCAATTTTAATATAGAGTCAGTTGGTTATTCAAACTATAAGTCCTAGAACACTATGTAATTAATATTAAATTCATTTTATTTGTTAAAAAGTGTTTTATAGGGTAAGTGAGAAGTTTCGTGTTAATTAATACATTTACTTACTGTTTAAAAACACGTATGTATATATAGGGTTTTAAACAAGGTTATTTAATAACAGTATAAACAAGGAAAGAAAATGTCAGTCGGAATTTTTAGATTGGGAACTAGTCTTTTCCAACTAAAATATTTATGGACAGCCGGAATGAAGTTTCCCCCTTTTAAAATTCATATTTTATGACTTGGATAAAACGGTGTAGCCAAGGGTAAGTGGCGGATTAATATTGGGCGTTTCAAGGTTTAGTTTTAAGACAGACCATTAGACTCCTTTAACCTTTGAAAAACGAGTGTAAAATCATCAACCGGGTTTATGTATCTTACTGTTGCTAAATATTGATTTACAAAGTAGAACTTAAAGTTTCTACAGAACTAGCAACGAGCGGAACCAGTTCAATATTATTATTTAGGTTTGAGGTGATTTACGTATATATGTATATGTAAGTATATTAGGTTGACTAGCAATGGGCTATTGGGCAAGTTGAGTTTAATTTATAAATCGGGTACAACCTTACCTAATTACGCTAATTAAAATCACCTATATAATAGGCACACTATAAATTTCAGTAATACATAGATTGGAACCCAAAATAAAACTTGTATAACAATTGCAACAAGCTGTGCACACATTTGCCTACAATAAATGTTCGACATTAGTATATTTCTTTATATACTGATTTACAGTGTTACATGCAGCTATTTATTCTAAATATTTAACAAAGCTTACGAAAGTTGTAACATTCTTAATACGCTTTAGAAAAAGTTGCTTATTTGCATTGATATTGATCTTGTACATATTTATATGCTGTGCGCTTTAGATAAAACAAAATTCCGGCGTCATGTTATATATTTCTGCACTGTACATGAGTTAATTGTCTCTACAAATATAGCCCATCAGACAAAGTTTTGTAATTTAAGACTTAGTCATTGAATGTTAAAAATTATAAAGATATGGTTATGGTTCATTATTGTTTTTCGTGTTAAAAACTATAGCTACTATTTATTTAAATCTGAATGATTTATATGAAAAAAAAAACATTATTTTAAGTGTCATCTAAATTAATGAGATGCGTTTTGTTATTTTAATTTTATTAAGTCAATTATATTTTCATGTATAGATAAAAAGACTCATTAGGTATATATATATATTTAAGATATCCAAGCAAATGGACATTTTTTATTGATAAAACATATATATGTTTTATATGTCATGTACGATGTATGTATATATTTTTTGTACCTCCATACTATAAATGAGAAATAGCTGTCCGTTTTTTTATCGGAGCTCCGGAAAAAATTTTGTGAATTCAAAAATGATATAAAGCGAAAGAAAATTTTTTAGGCAAAAAATATCATCTGGGAAATACCCTGAACCGTTTACTTTCCGCTTATAGTCGTCGTTTTTTATACCAGTGACTAAACTTCAATCTTCGGTATATTTGGTTTTTTAAGTCCAGACGGGCAGACGGACATGGCTATATGGAACCTGAACCCATAAAATGGGTAAAAAGGGAATAATGGTTTTATGCAAAAGTAGAAGGCAGTAGAAGTCTCTCCAGCCCCAAAAGGTTATATATTCTTGATCATCATCAACAGCTGAGTCGATTAAGCCACGTCTGTCTATATAAGACTATAAGAGGTAGAGACTCTAGTTTTTGAACATAAGCTCACCTAATTCCTAGGCGGTAAAAAATTGTTTTAGATCATCGATATCTCTTTTTGTTTCGATATACACATGCAATCGATTACAATAAAATCGTAAATTTTGAAAATGCGAAACACGACTTAATTCAAACCTAGTGAAAATCTGTAAAAATTTGATCGAAATCGGTTGAGAAACACCAGAGATATTGAAGTTTGATACAATGACTACGGGTTCAGGATATTTCCTGGACGGAAGATCTCGACTAGAGCTTTCTTACTTATTATTTGATGAAACACATGAAATGGCTAATTATAATGGTAAATATGTATATTACAGGCAGAAGGCATATTCGACCCAATAAAGTAGTATATAACTGCCGAGTCTATTTCGCCATGTTCGTCTGTTTGTCCGTTTGTACAAGCGCGTTGGTCTAAGAGACTATTGGATACATATAGTACGTGTATATCACACACAGCTCATGCTTGTTTTAAAATATCGACAACTGTTTCGCTTTTGATAACAATAAGATTTTGAATTTAGAATTTAATAACTTGATTATTTGTGAAAATTTATGAAGTTGAAATTAAGAAGCAACGGATATTCTAAGATTAAAGTAAAGTAAAGTAAAGTTATGAATTCACTACCTCGTGCTGTGTGTACACATGTGCACTTACACATATATACACATTATGACTGTACGCGTTATGTCTAGGGATCGGGTTATTTCCTAGTCTATCTTTTAGTCTAGACTCTAGAGCCTTCTTACCTGTTTACCTTTACTTCGCATATATGCCATAAACGCGAAATCATACAAATAGCTTCTTTCACAAAGGAAATACTAACAGCATTGTACAACTCTGTTTATTTTGGGTACTAGTAGGTAACGGTCTACTTTGTATTGTAACTTTGCATTTATGATATTTAAGAATGAATAAAATGCAGCTATGCTGGAAGAGCTAGTCAAATTTAATATCACAGTATTTTATGTACGGTTAAAATTTGGTTTTTATATGTATATATTTTTATGCAATTTAAATTGTTCAAACTCAAAAGTGGTCTTTGCTCATTGTTGAAAAAAAAATGATATATATATTTATATTTGTAAGCATTGTTAAATAAATACTAAGGGAAGGCTGGGGCAGGCATGGCCTAAAAATATTTAATGCAGCTTTTAAAGGGCGTCATAAATTACTTTGACACCAAATATGATGAAAGAGAAGATGATATGGGCATTTATAATTTTCAGGGCAGTTGTTCGCGTAAAAATTGGCAACTCTACCTCAAATATGCAAACAGAATTTAAAAAGCCTAATAGGCTGATGTCGGAAAAGATAATATTTAACATGCGGTACATTAATTTCAATTAGCTTTAATTACAAATATAATTAACTTTATGAGTTTCATGATGTTATTTTTATATTTTCTCACATTGTTTTGTAAAGTCTGTAGTAATTGTTGTTTACCGATTGTTTGGCAGCACATAAAGGGTTAAATTTGGTAAGAATTTTGTATGGAACTGTCTTTAAATTAAAAAAAAAGAACAATAATGTGACCCTAATCAAATATATTTGTATGCCCCTGAAAAGGTAAAAAGGGAATAATAGTTCTATGCAAATGCACTTGAAACCGATAACAATAGTTTTAAATTTAAGAATCTTGGAACAAATTTAGACAAAATAATAATCAATTGGTTGAGAAGCATCGAAGATATTAAAGATTGATGTGAACTTGCTATTTAAGCGTGAACGCACATTCATTCATACAAATTATGACAGTTCGCGTTGCGTTATTGTTTAATGGAATAACCGATAAACATTTTTTCTCACGTAATATACTAAAATAAACTTCCATATACCAAAGTATATTTTCATTTTACATTAAACTATTCGCCGACAAAATTTGTTCGGAAACAGCAGACTGGTTAAGACATCTGCATCGTTAACAAGAGTTCTCAGGTTCGAATCCCGAAGTTTATGCTAAATAGTTTGAAGTATTTTATTTTACTTTTTTAGCAGTCGCGTTAGAATCAATGTAACATCTGCTGTGTGTTATGTATGTAGTAAAAGAAAACAGTAAAAAAATTGTACGTTCATTTTGGAATTGTCGTTGTCATGTCAGCATTTATATTGTGTTGCCTACTGGACAAGTGGGGAAACGAACGAACGAACGAGCGGATGTGCGCACCGGGTGAAGCCGGGTGTTTTAAAGAGAGGAACGAGCAAAACGAGTGATGATAGCGGACCGAAGTGCGGACCGAGCGAATGAGTAGAGCCGGGGGTTGGCAAGTGAGCGAAGCGAATGAGTAGAAAAGTTCAACCGTTTGGTAATACCCTAAACCCATGAAAAGGGTAAAAAGGGTACAATAGCAAAAATATGTTACAGGCAGAAGAAGGCGTCTCCGACCCTATGCGTCGATCTCAGAGACTATAAGCACTATAGACGTCAGATTTGGCGAATTGGCTGATTTCCATATAAAAAAAAATTAAAATAAAACAACGCAAACCAAAGTGTTTGCCTGATAGCTCAAAAAAGATGTGTCACATATTTTACGACAGTTTAAATATTTGTGGAAGTCTAAGGAAAGTGAACGTCTTATTACTCTGTACAAATAGGGAATTTTTCGCAAGTGTTTTAAATACGTAGTAAAAACTTTAAAACTTTAGATATTCCGTAAGAAAACAGACTCATAAATAGAACTTTTGTACAACGAATACCGGCTTCTTCTATTTTACAAAATGAAAAATTAATTAATAAATAAACATTTAAATAAAAACAAACATGAGCCTTATGTATTGTATAGCACCCAAGGGAAATAAATATATTTACATTTTCATATATGTAGTACATATAATGTACATGCTGCAAATAGCTCTGCTGCCTAATGGAATAAAGTAACTATTTTGTAAAATTTTACTGTTAAATTTATTCTTAAGCAAGATAATCAATAGCAATTAGAGTAGTGCAAGATGTATCTTTTAATGAAGTCCAGCTGACCCCTTTTGTTTATATATTAACTTGGTATATTATATTCAAGAGTTTCCATAAGGATCTTTACAAACATTGTTTTTTTTTTTTTAATTATTTGATAAATGATAGCGAAAACGTCAATCGCAAATTAAATACAATACCATTTAAATGAAAATTTGACTTTCGGCCACATTGTTTATTATAAATAATACAACTAATACAATAATGTATTTCGTAAGATAAGATCAATGAAAAAATTAGTGCGACATAATTTTTATTTTTTTTTTTAGTATTATTTAATTAATTTCAAGTCTTTAAGGTTTCAATTGACTAAGGCCTGTGTGTTTAATGTTCGGCTAAAAGTGATCTTGACAATTATCTTACAAAAAATATTTTTATTGACTTAAAACTGCTTTGATATTTGCAAACTGACCTCAAAACAATATGTTTTTACAAGAACTCTATATATTTACTTGCGGAAAAAGTTCACAATTGGAAGATTTGAATCTAATGCCTTTTATTTTTTAGTTACTACGATTAAATTAACTTGTAACTAACCATCCCAAAAGTTTTATAACATGATGGCACTGAAGCGGAAGTGTTTTTGATATACTCAGTACATACGGGGTAAGTTTACGGCAGTTTTAGTTTGTGGGGAATAATAAAATCAACCCTTAAAGGGGAACCTCTACTTAAGAATTTCCTCAAGCTATTACATTAAAATAAAAGTGAATTGTTTAAAAACATAAGCGTTTAAGAGGAAAATTCAAGGCATGCTAACTTCATCTACATTGAAATAGAATTCAAATATGTATTGGGAAACACCCAAGACCCTTACACATTTTGGGGCTGGATATTTTCTACGTAAACAAGGTTATATAAAAATTCATATTTTTAATTTTTTAAACAGAAATAAATAAATAAATGAGTTGTCACTAACAAATAAGACTAATATAGTGATTATAATCTTTGGAACAATTTCTTTTCTATCCATTCTTTATAAAGCATAAGCTACGCACAAATTATGAAATATATGGTATAACCACGTACATATATGTATATTTTCAAGTGCTTTTTGATTATTTTACTAGGTACAATTTAATAATATATTGTGGAGGCTAATGTAACTCTCAGTAAGTATGCATGCTTAAAAATGAATATACATACATATATGTACATACATATGAAACATTTACATATATATGTATTCTTTATTTATTCGATTTATTTAAAGATTAATAGATACGCAATAGGGACTTGCCCGTTGACCGATTTCAAATGAACGAAGGAAAGAAATGAACTGAAAAAAGACCAAAATACAACGCAAAGTGGTTATTGTCCTCGAAATTGTATTTTCGAAAAACTTGTCTTGATAGCTTATTCGTGTAACCTTTTATAGGTACAGTTGCTAGTTCATACATGTAAAATCAATTATTTTAAGTAAAACGCCATAATACTTCTTCACTTAGTTCCAGCATAAAACTACACTCTATTCTAGAAATATTCTACTGAAAAATCTCATTGTTCCAATATTTGAACCTATGTTGTCGTTGTTGATCCGATGCTTCATCGGCAGAATATTAAGGAAAATTAAATGATTTTCATTAGTTTGGACAAAAATAAAATTGCAGTGTAAATTGCAAGATTTTATATGAGCTATATTATCTAAATCTATTAATTGCTTGCCATTGTTGCTGTCTTTTTTAGAAAAAATTGGTGTAGTACAAATGTGTCTGGGTCATTGTAACGCTGTAGTATGCAGTCATTCCACATTCCCAAACTGGTCTTGCTCAATTGGCTTTTTTAGCCAACTGCCAAGATCCTCTCGTTTGAATGCAGAAAACAGCTCCTGCTTGGCCGTCTGCAGAGCAAAATAAATACAATTTTAGTACATTTCTAAAAATAAATAAAAATAGATTTACCTGGTAGTCCTTAACATCCGCCTTGGTTTCTCCGTAGTCCTTAGTCACCTTGCGATTAGGCATGCCCGGCAAGTTTTTCATTAAATATCCATATTTATCAAAGAATGCTTGCTTTGTAATCCTTGATACCTGACCGCCAATCGTCCGTCCGGTCAGTGAATTCACCACCTCTAGTTCAGTATCCCCAATGGTCCAATTTATCCCGAAGTTCGGAGCTTTAGCCTGATTTCGTGGTTCCGCAGAAGTAACCAGCGCCAAACGTGGCTTGTTCAAGTGATACGGAGGTGGCAGACCTTGTATAGACTTCTCAATACGTCCGCACACTGCGCGATACATATGTTCTGGGTGCAGAAGACTTCCCAACACAATGGAATGCAGGTAGACTGGTTCGATAATGGAAGACAATAGCGAACCCTGAATACCCACAATGTTCCAGCGCGCAATTTTATCTGAACATGACATCGTCAGCAGGCGCTGTCCCTGTTCATTTAAATTACAAAAAAAAAAAAACACTTTGGTTTAATTGAGCGTTGAAAGTTATTTAATTACCTGTAGTACGCCATCCCAGGTTTGTATTCCATCACTGCTCTTAACAGGTATTGTTCCTTCGCCTGATTCGATTTTTGTACGCAATTGGCCGCGTGCTTTCCTATTCGTTAGTGGTTATAAATGTGTATGTTCCCAGTTAATGGGTTTGGTGACGGGGGTGAAAATCCAAAATCGGTTAGTTGCATGTTTTATTGGCAAGCCGAGAAATGACAAAAGAGTAAATTATAATTATAAATTGAGCTTGATTATCTGAACAGTACATGGCACCACAAAAAAAATGTTGTCGAAAAAACATTAAGTAATCAACTCTATGTATATAGTTTACCCGTTTGTATATAAGCACCTATAAACTTAAGTTTCTTATACTCTCACAAAAAAGTTGAGCTCGGACTTATGTAAATAGAATTTTACGAAAATTAAGCTTACAGAGAATACTGTTTACAGCTTTGTCCGTTTCTCACAAGCTCGAAAATTGCATAGCTATATATGTTAAATGCTTCCTCGATATATATATATATATATAGATATATATTTTCTTCTTTTTTTTATTTAAAAACTTTTTTACTATATGTGAATTTTATAGTGTTCTTTTATCAGAATCTCTATTCATCGTTATGGATGTGTAGCTTTGCTTTTTAGAATTTATACTTGGGATCCTAGCCAAAAGCTTTCTCATAGAAGCTATTACTAAGTCTGAGATTTCAGCAATCAGACAGACGTCAGTAATAAAAACTGGCGGACAATTTATAATTTGTTAGTATGCTTGTTATGATAACATGAAGCGGCTTATTTATCATAAGACAATTGCTCGCTCATTCGGCATCATATTCAAAAACTACATACAAAAGAGCGAGACAAGAACAGGTGATACCAAGTGTTATTATGCGTGATTTGTATGACAAATCACAGCCGCACCTAAAAAAGTTTTAAGGTATGTATTCGTACAAGTGTGTCGTAATTAAAGTTTTACATAAAATAAGAAATGCAAATGTGTGTAACGGGTAAAAAACAAACAGTCGAGTCGATTTAGTCAAGTGGATGAGTGCGTCGACCTCGAAGACTATAAGAACTACAGATTTCGGATTTGGCACATAAGTTCTCATAATGTTTGTTTTTTTAAACCATCAAAAACTCTTCCCGTTTCCCAATATACACATAATATTGGATCAAAAAAAAATTTTTAATTTTGAAACTATACAATGATGATTTGTGAAAGTTTCATTGAAATCCCTTGAGATGCACCGGAGATATCTAAGGTTGAAATATATTCATGCACGCACACACACAAACATAATGTTTGTGTGTTTATAAGCGTTTAATTATAAGGTACCTGCTAGCCGAGCTTTCCCGACTTTTCATTCTGACTTATTTAAAATGTAAATTGGTGAAAATGCATTTAAACGCAAATTCACTCAATAAACTACTTTTATATGCGCTTATAGTTTACAATTGGTATTTTGGCTCAGCGGGCTTAACATTTTAGTCTTTTTCTTCAAATCGGACTCCTTAAAAACAAAATTCGAAAAGCTTGTTTGTGTATAAAAAAAAAAAAAAAAATAGCTTACTAACAGACCCAACTAGTTGAAAGTGATCCCTTTTAAAATTGTACACATTAGCACAAAAATGTTAACATCGAAATTTGATGTTTAGAACTAAATTTAGATGCGCACTTGTTAATTCCGATATGCAAAGGTACGTTATCTTCGGAGTGCCGAAGAAATCTGTTTATTTTCTTTCTTTTTGTTTTTGTGGTAGTAATATTTAGTTATTGGTTGTACGAACCTATTTGGATGCTTATCAACACCAGTGTCGTTTTCGTGAGGACTAAATATCCGTGCATCCCCACATGGTGCTGTATTTATATACAAATGGAAATGTACCCCGGATTTTAGTTTATAAGGGTATTGCCCGTCTGTATTCCTCACGAAAATCGACTGATATGCTGTTGCTATAATTCAGAAAAGAGTAAATTAGAATAATCAAGTATATATAAATAAAAGTTAGGTTTTGTGTTTTTGTAGGTTTCATTTGATGCTGGTCACGCATCGGAAATATGTTAATATTTCCATAAACAAATATATATATATATACATATACGTAAGTATATGTATATATATATATTATTGTTATATGTAACTATATACAGTCGTGTCTGGATATAGTGAAGGCCTGTTCACTATTCCCAAGTTGTTTCGAGACTCCCATTTTTTGCTCAAAATACACATTTATGTATGGAAATGCTAGAGTTAAAATCAATTAATAAATTTGTAAACAAATTCAAGTACATATGTATCTTTATTGAAAGCAAATTTTTTTTTGCATTCGAAAATTTTTATATTGTATGGAAAAACACGCTTTCGCTCAGAAACGATTTGCACTCGACAAATAACAAAACAAACGCTGACGCTAACGAACCGCCTTTGTTGCAATTAACAGCAAAAGTACAATTAATGGGAATACCCGATTTCATTTGTAATGCTTTTGTGCAGGGTTCCTCAACCCCTAATACAGGGATGTAAGAAAACAGCGAGCTAGTCAAATTAGCAGTTAAAAGTCGTGGGCACCCCTGCTCTTATCCGACGGCGTAATGTCTATAATTTTATGTATACGGCGATTTAGATTTAACTTTTTGCACCGAAAAAATACATTTCATAAAAGAAACAGATTTTAAATAAATATAAATGCTATTAAGTTTTCTCAAAGAATGGAAATTGAAAATCCTTAATAATAGCAAGATTTTTAATTTTTGTCAATTTCCCGTGGTAGTTTTTTAGTAGTGTAAGTGTGAGCAGCCCCTTTGTGTGTTTTTGGTTCTTTTGTGTGTGTTTTTTATCTTTGCTTTCTGCTTGAAGTTAATTTAAAGATTTTCCTCACTATTTCAAGGTTTTTGGATTGTTCACTGTTTAGGGTACTTCATGTATATTTTTGGGTGTTCAATGTTTCGAGGTGTTCACTATTTAGGGTGTTCACTGTATCCAGATACGACTGTATATACATGTATATATATATATATATGAACATATGTCTTTACATACATATATACACATATACATATACAAATTATTGGTGAATTTTGCTGTTGTTTTTTTTAACGAAGTTTTAAAACTGTAAAGACAAACGAAAATATTTGCTTCGAATTGGTCACTATACGAAGCTTAGGAGTTGCATTTGTCCCGTTATTTACATTTAATTAGGACTTACATTAAGATTTCAAGCTTTGCTCGTATTGTCCCTAAAAACTACATAAACGTTATATTAAAAAGATTTTAACAATGAAGTCTGTGTCATTTAAACTTAAAAAAAAAACCACAATGTTATAGATAGTCTTTCGAAAATAAAAGTCTAAGTAAATAAGAAACATTTCGACTTTACATACTAGATTACATAAATTAGTAATGTAAATTTTTGCTATACAGTTTTTATGTTTCTTACGTGTTACATGTATGAAAGATTTTTTTAATGTATTAGAAAATGCAGTAATTAACAATAAGGTAACAACATCTATGTCAACTTAAGCAATTTCCATGTAAGTGTAGTGATTCCTTTATAAAGGTGCACATTTTTGTAAGATGCGACGTTGCTAGTCCTATTTGAATTGTGTGGACATAACAAAAGCGTTTAAAGGATATGTCATTGGCCATTTTAAGGCGAGTTTATCTAAAGGAGTTCAAAACGACACCGTGTCATAAGTGCTTACAAGTTAGTTCAAAATTAAAAGACATTGTATCATATTTATATGCTAGTACAATTTTATGTTTTCGGTCTTTGTTACTTTTGAGTATGTGTACTAAAACATAATTTACGAAAAAAGTTAGGTAAAGAGCCATTACTTACTAACATGCTATTTTCAGACTTTTCTATGCTGTTTAAAATTGATATACAGATATGTAAATAAATGCAAGCATTTAGAAGATGATATATGGGCATTTCCAGGGACAAAAGTTCGTTCGAATTTAATAATCATACTTATATTTGCACAGCTTCGGTTTATTTTGCGGAAATGCCCATATAAAACTTGATTCATAAATATATATGTACATATAGTGGTATATACAGCAAAATTAAAGTTAAAAAAAAGAAACATACAAAAAATATATCAAACCATACCCTGATTACACTGAAGATCAAGCTGTGCATACAAATACTTTAGAAGGCAACGCCTGGACACTATTTCAGCATGAGAATCATTGAGAACAGCACCATTCACACTCATGTGCTCACCGCTGACACACTTGGTGCCCGTTGAAACCGAAATAACCTAAAAGAAAACTAAGTTTACAAAAGTTATTAAATTTATTTGGTTTATAACTTACTTTGGCTTCGCAAAAATTCATGTTGTCTGTCATAACTATCCCCGCTAGTACCTTTCGCCGTGAATACGCCTCTTGGCCTTTAATAACCTCCATGAATTTCTCTAAGACCAAGCGTCCAATAGTATCTGCATGTATTTGCGGCAATTCCATTGATGAAGATTTGTCATCGATAGGTAATGGCGCGTTTTTTTGTGGTGCCATCATTGGACTGTAGGAGATATTGCACAGTGAGGCAAGCGCGGCCTTAGCTGCTGCATTTTTTGCCAGCTTCTTAGAGGGACCTAAATATCATCATTTTGTAATGCAAATGAGCGCAAATAATTAACCAAAAAATACTCACCAGTACCATCAAACTTTTTGTCATTAATAGTGACAGTCATTTTAAAGCGACAGTTGTTTTGGGCGCCGTCAATATTCATGCATTCAAAATTAACGTCATTGAATAGCTCGTACAACAACATCACTGGTCCTTTATCTGGTACTTTCTTTTGCCCATCAACGGAAATTGAGCTTTTTGAGGCATCTTAAAATTAAAACAAAATAAATAATTGTTTTAGTTAAATATGTGCGTCTGGATAACAGGACCTATCTTAAAACATCTAATCTTATCGAGAAATTTTATGGTAAAAGGGATGTTATTTTTTAATAAAAAAAAAATAAAAAAAATCAAATAAAGATCATTTAAACTTAATTTAATAAAATCCTTTATCTATATAGCTTATTAAAAATGTGTATGTGTGGACCGTATTTTCACTCAAATATTATGCTCAAAGTGGTTTTCCAAAATATGTGGCCACAAAAAAATTAACAAGGGGAAACAAGTTTTTGAACAAAATAATTGTTACCAATTTAAAAAAAAAAGTGCCAGTAAAGATACCTTCCTTATAATTTTTACTTACAATTTAAGTAACGCAAACACAAACATAAAGACAAAAAAGGTTGTCAGTGTGCATTGAGCCGCAAACACAACTTTACAAAAAACAAAAAATAAGTTAAGAATACCAAATAAATATGAATAAATGAACACAAGAAATTATAAAAAAAAAAAACAACATAAAATTCTAATACTTGCTGTGGCTCATGCAAAAGACTTGTGGGCGCAACGTGGGTTGTTCAAGCGAGGTAAGGTTGGATATGTTTTCAGGCAACATCAACGTCCCAATAAGTTCGACTAATTCTGCTTTGGACACGTTTTCAATACCATTTTCCAGGTGTTCATCACTGGTAAAGTCCAAGTTGCCAGCAGGCTTCAATGGCGATAAGACTGCGCCGTCTTTAAATTGTATAAAGCTGCGTAACGCTGTGGCTGCAGCCTCAATACGCGCTACCTTTTTACTGCGTCCTTGACCCATGTATTTTTGCCCATCAACCTGTAATTAACATTAATTGTAAAAATGTCGGTTCGCATATTTCAAGCTAAAGGTTAATGGCTATTTACACTAACCTCAACGGAGATCGTAAATAACGGTGCGTGCACCGGACCAGTCTGTGACTCCAATTTGTATATCAGTCCATGCCGCAATTCATTAAGCATTGCCACCGTATTCTTTGGCTGTGGGACACGCTCCTTGCATGATTTCTTTTTCGGTGGCACTGTAAAAACAGTAAAGTATAAGTATTTAATTTAATTCAACTAAAATTAATTTTATTTATTCATAACTTTCGCCAAAGATCATTACAAAGTTCTCCGTTCAGGCATTAACTTATAACTACTTATTAATACCCATCATATCAGTACTTTAAAACTGAATTACACTACCTAGTATAATTGTATCATGTGCTTATGGAAGAGCTTCATTAACACAAATGCAGAAAATACACTAATACAAATAAAGCAAACTGCGTATACGTGAACTGCTCTTCCTATAAGCAATGGGAAATACAAGAACAATTTTGCGTATTCTTTTTTGTTCGTCTGTTCGCTGCCTATGCTCAGCAGCAAAGTGACGGGGCTTTCCTATTTTTGTTGTTGCACTACGAAATTGCAAGGGATTTTGTTGTTGCTTTACAGACGAGAGACTGCACTAAGAAAAGTGTTTGTGACAATCGGTTTACGCACAAAGCCTACATGAGTGAAGGTCATTATTATTACTTTTTCTTGTCATTCAAATGCGTATAACATTTTTTCAGTGATGACTGCTTTATTTGTATTAGTTTATTTTCTGCATTTGTGTTGGTAAAGCTCTTGAACACTTTATAACGGTACGTCTCGCAGCCAAAACTCGAGCATTTGCTGTGTGTTTGTTGATTAGTTTGTTTTTTGTTGTTGTTATTGTATTTAAAAGAGTAAGACGGCTCTATTCCAGAAGCTCGACTAGGAGATACCCTTAAGCCTAGACTTTACGCTGAGGGCTTGACCTAACTTCAATCTTTGATATCTCAGGTGTTTCTGCACCGATTTTTATGAAACTTCTAAAGATGATCATAATATTGTCTAAAATTTCTTAAACATTTTTAAATATAAAGCATTTTCCCATCGGTATCATGTGTATGCGGAAGAGTTATCAATAATTTGAAACAACTTAAACACTTGTGGTTTACACTAACTAATACTCCAAATCTCACTCTCTGAGATTGACGCTCTCAAACAGACGGACATGGCCAAATCGACTTTAACTGTTAATATAACTGTTTTACCAAGAGAATGATCAAAAATACCGATTTGAAATGTTTGGACAATATACATTCTTTGATACTGAAAGTATTACATGTAGTTTATTGTTTTTGTGCAATGTCAGTCATGGTGTTAGTCCGTCCGCCCGTATGAACGCAACTTTGTTCGACACCCTAAAAGCTAGAGACTTGAAACTTTGCAACGTTTTCACTTGTTTACTAATGACTTTCGTAACCATGTGATTGGAGATGTTCCTTCTGTCTATTACATAGATATGCACAAAAGCATTTTAACCTATTTTAATCATTTTCAGTGGGTGTAGAAAGGTATAAAGAGGCACTAAAAACTCTGTGTTATCAATATTTAAGTCAGAAAAAAGAAACACAATTGTACTCACCAGCATATTTTGGCATATCATAGCGCCGTTTTTGGGGAGATTTTCGATTGTAGCCGTTCATATTCCCTTCAGATGATGAATTCACTACCTGAACATTTCAAAATAAAAATAAAAATAATTTAAATACAGTTTGAAAATATGATTAAGTCATATAGCATTTTATTAGGAACGAAAAGCATTACAACACAACATAGACAATTAGGCAGACGCTTATAGATTCTTATCTTTACATTAAATATAATATACATACACACACACAAATACATAACAAATGTGCCATAGTCAGGACTGCTTATCTAAAAAAAACCCCTAACACATACACATAATGATGAATGATTATACAATATATATGTATCTAATAAAGTTCATAGGTAGTACGTACATATTGATACGCCCTGCTCACATTATATTGGGATAGTGGCCTAAATGAAACACGTTGATAGTTGTAATCTTGGTACAGCTGTCGTCGTTGAAAGCAAATTGCAGATCTGGCTAGATGCATGTCACGGTAATGCGATTTATAAAACATACGTTTTGCATTATACGATTTCAAATACATTTTGTTTAATGTATAAAAAACAACGACAGCGATAAACTAGTTAGGTCAAAAAATAAACGACACACAGAAATGCGGCGAAAAAAAACGTCCCACTCGGTCAAATGTAAGAATTCAACTGGCTACAATTAAACCATGGTGCACCAAAACCAATTAAAGCACAAAAATAATTGAGAAATCTGTGCATATGAATTTAAATACATTGCCAGGCTGCCCGCTAAGGCGTATATTTTGTTAACTAAACCAAATGTTTTTAAGTGCACTTTAGCATATGAGCTGTATGGCAATTGCTGATGCTTTTTATCTGATAAAACAAAAAATATGTGTTTTTTTTTTTCATATGTATTTATGTCCGAAAAATAGACAACGCCAAGAAAGCAATTTGAGCAAATAATTTTAAACTATTTATTTTTAATTTGGCCTAATGAGTTTTATATTTAAATTTAAGTTTCCACAAATTGGCAACAAGTATACAATTAGACACAATAAATAAACGAAAAATTATGCCCTTTACTTTTTAATAATCATGCGTACATACTTGCATATTGCACATCGAAGTGTAAACCACAAACATTTTGCATTTTTCGTATTTGCGAAATAAATATATTAACCAAAAAAATATTGTTATGCCTTTTTCTAACAAACGAAATGAAGATCAAAATTTTTACTAAATTTGCTTAGAATTTGTGAAAACATATTTAGGGTAGGGGTCATGGGTTTCACGGCTTAAAAAAATCGATTTTTTTTTAAATGGTAAATTTCAACCAGCGCCAAAACTTTAAACGCGTTTTTCAAGTTATCTCGAGAACCGCTCGACCGATCTTGATGAAATTTTGCACACGTCTTCGAGATACTTTTTTACAGGACTGGGACGAAGGATTTTTTTTTTTTCGACTACAAATATTTTTTTAAGTGCAAAATTTCTGGCAAATTTTGAGTTTTTTAAAAACCTTTGCCAAAAATCCAAATTTCAATATTTATTTTTAGCAAAATAACTTATATTTTCTTTTTCACGGAGATGATCCTGCTACAAAAAACATGGGCTCACCGGCAATGGCAGAGTTTTCAATATTTTTTTCTGAAAATTTCAGCAAATTTGTTAATAAAAAAAGTTGGACAGAAATATTTAATTTTTTATACAAAAACTTTTTTTTTAAAAATCAGTTTTTACTCTGGCGAAATCCATGTAACCCCTCCTTAAGAAACTATACAATCGCATAAAAGAGAACAGCTGAACGGACTGAAATAAAAGGGCATGCATTCTGTGTAAGGGCGACAGAAAATATACATTTAATTTGCCGTTATGCTGCGATGCTTTTCAACTGCACGTCCATGCACCTGCACGCCAAGTGTCAGCTGCCAGCCGAGCGACAGCCGTCTGCTCTTCTAAATGACTAAACAATAAGCCTATGCTAAAATAGACAACATTAGCGGCAGCACCTGTTTTTTCTTATTAATGCAAATGAAAAATCAAAAAATACTTTAAAGAGCATGCGCCGCAATATATACAGTAAGCCAAGAAAGTGTTTACACAACTTACTTTATGGAAAGTATGGTATCAATGGAAAGATCATTTAATTTCCGTTTGAATGATACAATACTCTTCTTAACCCATTAAGTACCCATTGAAAGTTTTCAATTCTCGTAAAAGTCTACATTTGAAACTTTTTTTCCCGGACTTGAACAAAAAATGTTTTGATGCAAAAAGTTACTTCTAATTTTTCCTAAATCTCTTCGCATGTATTTACTATGATTTTTCGAAGATTGCTAATAATGACTAAAAATTACTATTTGGTAAGAAAAGTGGGTAAAATTGAGGTAGTTGAAGTTATGGGTAGATTTATTTTTAAGTGTTGTGTAAACACTTCCTTGGCTAACTGTATGTCAACATGGTAACTAAATCATGTAGTGAGAAAAAAAATGGTCCCGAGTTGATTTTTGAAACACCTACACTAAGTTAAAATACTTAATTATTGATTGTAAGCTCTAATGTATTGTTTGTGTTCTTTATATCTATTTATATCTTCGATATTTCTGGTGTTCTCAATCGATTTCGATGAAACTTCTACAACAACGAGGAACTTTTACATATTTCAAATTCACGATTTTATTATTAATTTATACTAGTAGTTATCAATTATCTGAAACAAACTTGTACAGCCTAGGGCTAAACTGAGATTTTGTTCCAAATCTGGAGTCTTTAGATCTGAGATCGACAGCTATATTTACTCGGCTGTTGAATTTGATAATAAATATATACCTTACTTTTAGCTAGTTATAAATATGTAAAGTTTTACAAAAAGTATCTATTTTTATTATTCGTTATAGTCTTTTTTATGGCACTTTTATATCGACTCAAAAAAAAAACATTTTAATTTGCTATTTTACAAGTGAGAGGCGATTTTTTTTTCAAGACTCCGTCTTTTTAAATTACATTCTGGTAAACATAGGCGAACATTCTGCCATATACAATTTGGCACGTTGCCTAAATCAATAGAGCTTTTGTAATGTTTCCCAACGGGTAGTGAAGTGAAATACCTGTCAGCCTTTGAGTGTAAGAGAATCTTTTGTGGTTTCTCTCTAGTCCGGGTTCTGTATTTAGCATAGCGGCACTTTATTGACATTTAAATGCCGATGCCGGACAGCCTGCGCAAATTTAACATTTTTTAATAAGTGTACAATTCATTCATGACCCATTTACGGCTATTTTTAAGCCTTTTATTTTTTTTTAAACCTGCTTTTAAATTTAATAATAGACGCAATTTCCATTAACTACCCATAAATAATCCGTTAAGAAACACCAGAGGTTTTGAAGCTTTGAATTAAAATCCATATCGAAGTAAGACTTGTAAAATTTACATTTTCTAAAGGCAAAAAAAAACAAAACACAAATTGTGTCTAAAACAAAAAAGCACATATATTACTAAATTTGGCTTCTTTCGATACTAAAAAATACACATATAAACAGAATAAACAAAATGATGGTAAACAAAAAATAATTATTATACGTTTTCGAGCTATATTTATTAAATTTAAAAAAATTAAAAAACACACGTAAACATAGTTATGCACATTTAGATGTTCCAAATTTTGTTAAATACAAGTTACGTACACATAAAAAAAAAAAAGGAGAATTCACGCTTATGCTACAAATCTTGCAGATTATATTACGAATGGCACATTTTACAAAAATTGTTTCCAATTTATTTTGCAAAAGCAGCATAAACGTTGTTAATGTTAATTAAAAAAAAATAAATATTACGTCTAATGACGTTTTGTGTCTACTTACATGCTGCACAATATTGTTATTGGCGCTGTTTAGCATGATTTTTCCAATTGAAATTTCACGTACTTTGATCGATTCTTTGTTATTTATTTTACTGTGGTTACTGCAATTTTAGAGAGGAAACTGTCCGCTCTTGAATTTTTCGTCTATGATACAAATGGTTTACTTCTAATTATTGTGAACTTAAAAAGTTGAACTAAAACGAGGTAAAAATTAAAATAATAAATGCATTTTTGTATATATGATATTTATATTTAAAAACAAAAAAAAAAGTGCATAAAATGTTTCCTACATACTTGTATATTTCAACACGTTATTAGATAAGTAATTTGTATAGTTCTTTGAATACTTTAACTGACATGAGTACGTATCCACTAAGACTTAATGCCTGGCATCAAACAAATGTTTTTGAAACATTTTAGTTTATGAATAACAATCCAGCAGCAGTTTCAATACAATATAAATGTACACATGCATAAACACGCTTATGTATATACATATGTACTTAAATTCATACGTAACTTCAGTGCAAAGAGCAAAGCAAACATTTTGAAGTGTAAAAGGGTAGTGCGAGAGAGCAGAATTGCCTCTCAGAAGCCCGCACGAAAAGAGAGACAGTTGCAACAGCATCTATTATGCGGAAGTCTTCACTGAATAGAAGAGTCGTCGTCGAAACAAGCAGGTCGATAGAAATGTTCATACAT
This sequence comes from Scaptomyza hsui, assembly GCA_018152825.1. NCBI lineage: Eukaryota > Metazoa > Arthropoda > Insecta > Diptera > Drosophilidae > Scaptomyza > Scaptomyza hsui. Next base: position 13,172,536 of record JAECXO010000001.1, read on the forward strand.
TTATATGTACGACACGTTTTGGTTTACGGTCCAGCTCGCAGCATGGAAACTTTTTTTGCACCATCTAAATTACAAAAAAAACAAATGTTTTTGCTGTTTTTTCCATGTAAAATTAATGCACACAACTAAGATTTCACAAATGTACATAAATGGTTTTAAGAATTGTTATTATGCTTTGTATTATCTAGTTCAACAGTTTAAATGTTTTAAACAAAAAAAATGCACACACACATGGAAACAAACTTATTGCGACGGCGATCAACTCATTTGTAATTTATGTACATACATAAGTTCTCACTTGTATATAATTGTTTTCTTTATAGAGGATGCAGTTTTCAAATATTTTGAATAACTACATGCACAAATCAACATACATACATACATGAATGAATGTATGTATATAAGTGTGAGCAGTTTAATTTTATGTATGTACACATACATTTATATACTTTTGTATAAACGTACTTGATTTGGTGTTCTTTTTTCTTTGCTGTTGCTACTGCCTACCTTACTTGGTATTATGAAGGAGCTCTAATTATTGATTTTTACATCACTTCTTTTTTGTTTTGCTTATTGTTACTTGCATGTTACTTTAAATTGCACTAGACAAATAAATGGCAAAAAAAAATATCACACACACCTACACAAGCAGTGCAACTCTGCTGTATTCGCCGCGAAGTGCAACAAACAAATTTACAATGTTCAACTATTAAAGTTGCTTCTTCAACACTTAACACTCTGGTATCCAACAAGAGGCAACACAGACTTATAGTTTATCTAGACTTTTTGTTTTAGGTTTAATGGTGATATATAACACATTCAAGGAAGACTAAAAAGTATCAGATTATTTGTATCGATAATTTTATATTGTCACTCATAATGTTGTTCTTAAAATTTATATCGATACTTAGGTATTCATCGCTGTCCCAAATGAAAAATACTAGATTGCGCAGTTAAAAGTTTACAAGACACTTTTCTGCGCAGCTACGTCAGCAAGTCCCAACGCTATTGACAGAGAGAACTAAAGGTAGAATAGGAGAATTTTCGCTCTTTTCATACAGTTGGCGCTTTCGACAAATAGCTTGGTGTGAGCATGTCGATGTTTTTACCCTTCATAAGCACCGATTTCGATGTGGTTGTTGTTTTTGATAAAAAAAAAAATAAAAACAAAATATACTTTTGCTCTGTCAATAGGGCTGATTTTGATTTGTAACATTTCATTAACCAGAAAGGATGTTTTTCATGAAAGCATCAGATACTATGCTCAAAAATAAAAATCAACATCTTTAGATAGACCAAACAACAAAAAATAAGATATTTTTCTGACTTACAAAACGAAAAATTATTACTTTTTTAACAAAACACTAACGTATATTTTTATTTAAATTGGTCATAATTTTGTCCTTTTATAAATGAGGTCTTTGAATTTTATTTTCAGCCGTACCACGAAATAATTAAATCAAATGCTCTCAGTGACAGTTTTAGTTTAATTCACATAGAAAGCAGCTTAATCAGTAACAAAGCTAATGTACCTGCAAAATGTGCTCTCCAATTTATTTTAGCGCTTTGAGAAAAAAAAAAAAAGTATGCCTTATCGATAAGAACTTGTAATAAGGATAAGCAGGAAGCAGGTTTTGTCTCTTTATTTATAATTACCACGAAATAATTAAATCAAATGGTGAAGTTTTAGTTTAATTCACATAGAAAGCAGCTTAATCAGTAACAAAGCTAATGTACCTGCAAAATGTGCTCTCCAATTTATTTTAGCGCTTCGAGATGCAAAGAAAAAAAAAAGGTATGCCTTATCGATAAGAACTTGTAATAAGGATAAGCAAGGAAGCAGGTTTTGCTCTCTTTATTTATCTCTTCTTTTGGTATAAGTGTGAATTGCTACATGGTGGAATGGTTATGCTTTTATTAATTGTTTCAAATATAGGTATCAATACAAAGGTAAGACAACAAATATTCACCACATTGAATTATTGCATCATGTCATGTGGATGTGTTTTCTATTGATGTTATTTGTATGAACATGAGCATGGATTGAAACTCACGTAAGTACATTTTTAGTTGATGTCACCAAAGTATTATATTTTATTACACTTATACACCCGTTATACACGTCTGCGCTAAAAAATTGGATCATAAGAAATATCAACTTGAAAAAGTATATGCTTCTAGATGTGGACTATCGTTAACACTTTCAAATGCGCATGTGATAGTTTTGGACTATCGATTTAAAATTAGTACTGTCCAGCAGCACCAAATATGATGTACGTAAAGAAAGCAACGGTCCGCCAGCACAAGATGTATTTAAATACATCTTGCGCCAGCAACGAAAATAGCTTATCGATAGTTTTAAAATTATGAAATGTTTTTTGACATGAAATCAATTAAGTAATGATGCAGAATTGTAGAAAATTGATTTATTTATTGTTTATTGATTTATATACAAAATTGTTACCATTTCTCAAACATCTCAGCTCAGAGATAATCACCCAGAAATGGGCAAATGCACAATTAAAGCCTAATACTTCACCTTTATAATGGTTAAACTCTTAGATTTGCACATTTAGTGCATTTTTTGTAATTTTAATTCATAAAATATGAAAAGACCACGACCATTTTCATGTGTCAGGCAGCATTTGTTTACTTTTGAAAATACATATGTTTTGAGCTGCCATAGCTCCATAGCCCGCTCCATATCATTTAGCTTTCTGTTGCGCAGTAGTTCAGTTCACGTTAGAACTGCCAGTTCAAATTTGAACTATCTTAGGTTAATTTCCATTTAATTTATTTTTCTCAAAATCGAAGGGGTAAATTTATCTAAATTTAATTGAAATAGCTTCTCCAAAAATGTAGCTTGAATATTGCATATACCGCGTTTCAGGCGATTATCTGTAAAAAGAGATATTAAGGGCTAAGGTAGCTGCACTCTTTCAATAATATCTTCAAAACATAGGGGGTAAATATTAGGCTTTAATCGTGCATGTGGGGTTCTCTGGGCGATTATCTCTGAGCTGAGATGTTTGAGAAATGGTAACAATTTCTTCAATAAATCACTTAATCCACCCATTCAAAAAATTGAAATTGCCATAATTGCATCATTCCTTTATTGATTTCATGTCAAAAAACATCTCATAATTTTAAAACTATCGATAGCTATCTTGAAGCACATACAAGCACGAAGGTTGTGCTTTGACTATGCATCAGTGATGTTAGTGCTGAAATATTTATATATATTATTTACGATATATATTCTTGCAACACATATATGTTTATGAAAAAATGCAATGCTATCTATGGTCTGTGACGTCACAAAAGCAGCGATGTATGTGAATGCATGACAGTATAACAGTCGACTAGACTATCGATAGCTTGTAAGCTCCTTAAGGGCGCTGCCAGACGTGAGCTAAAACACGTGTTGCCGGCTGTTGAAATAAACACTACGTTCGGCATTTCATTTCTTGATTTAAGTTTTATTTTAAAGCAGCAGCAAATCAAAACTAATTTCGAGCCATGGCACGTGGAAAGAAGCAAAACCCTTTTGCGGCAAGAAAACGACAAAAGCGTGCTAATGTAATTTCAACTCTTAGCAATGTATATGTGTTTATATATGCAGTTCTGATTTTGTTTTGTGTTTTACCCTTTTGTTTGTAGGGCGCCCCGGAAAGACAAGATCGACGATCGGAGCCGTACAAGGAGATCGAGAGGGATAATGCCTTCTTCATAAAATACTATCATCTGCAAAAGATCTGTGACACTGAGGAGGAGTGGACACAATTTCTGGCCAAGATCCGTGAAAATCTGCCAACCACATTCCGTGTAACAGGATTCAAGGACGAGGCAAAGGCCCTACTCAACATAATCAAAACTCAGCTATTTGAAGAGTATGTGCGCGCCGTTGCCGAACTCAACGAGCTGCCAGCCCTCGAAGTGGAGCGTCCCCTGTGCCTGCCCTGGTATCCCGATGGCATGGCCTATCAGCTCCATTTGACGCGCAAGGATATCCGCCGCTCCGAGCCGCTCTGCCGGCTGCACAACTTCCTGATTGTGGAGACAACAGCCGGCAGCATTAGTCGCCAGGAGGCGGTGTCCATGATACCGCCCCTGGTGCTCAATGTCCAGCCCACGGACAAGGTATTGGACATGTGCGCAGCGCCCGGATCAAAGACGGCGCAGCTCATTGAAGCGCTGCACGCCTCGCCGGAGCAGCACAAGATTCCGCCAGGCTTTGTGCTGGCCAACGATGTGGACAACAATCGCTGCTACATGCTGGTGCATCAGGCCAAGCGCCTGAACTCGCCCTGCCTGCTGGTGACCAACCACGACAGCAGCGTCTTTCCCAACTTGGTGGCAACGAATGCCGCCGGCGGCAAATCCATACTGAAGTTCGATAAGATCCTGTGCGATGTGCCCTGCTCCGGGGATGGCACGCTGCGCAAGAATCCCGACATCTGGATGAAGTGGAATCTGGGACAGGCGTACAATCTGCATGGTGTCCAGTATCGCATTGTGCGTCGCGGTGCCGAAATGTTGGCGGTGGGCGGCCGATTGGTGTACTCCACCTGCTCGCTGAATCCCATTGAGAATGAGGCGGTGCTGCAGCGCATCATCAAGGATGCGGAGGGAGCCTTGGAGATTGTGGACGCCACACATCTGGTGCCGGGCCTCAAATACAAGCCGGGCATGACAGACTGGAAGCTGGCCACCAAGGAGGTGGACTCCGTCTACTCCAGCTTTGAGGAGGTGCCCGAGCATCTGCATACGATAATACGGCCCACAATGTTCCCATTGCCGCCGGCAGAGATGTCCAGTATTGGGCTGGATAAGTGCCTGCGTGTCCTGCCGCATTTGCAGGATAGCGGTGGCTTCTTCGTCGCCGTCCTCGAGAAGCGACGTGCTTTGGGTTTCGAGAAGAATGATTTGCAGGACTTGCAGGAGCCCGAGCCGCAGCCGGAGCCGGAGAAGATGGACGAGGACAAGGATCAGAAGAAGAAGGAGGAAGAGAAATCGGCACCATGGGGACCACAGCGCAAGCGACGTCGCCTCCACGGCTACAAGGAGGATCCGTATGTGTTCTTTGCCGAGGACGATGCCGACTACGAGTGCATCAAGAGGTTCTATCAACTGGACGATACGCTGAACAAGCGCTGCCTCCTGACGCGCTGCCAAACGGAGCGCAAGAAGAACATATATTACTGCTCGGATCCCATACGGGATCTGGTGCTGAACAATGAGAAGAATATCAAAATCATAAATACGGGCGTGAAGACATTTGTGCGCTGCGAGAACCGCCACACGGAGAATCCGTATCGACTGGCCCAGGAGGGATTGCAGACATCGAATGCCTTCATCGGCGAGAGTCGTCGCATTCAGGTGGAACGCGATGATCTTGTCCTGCTGCTCAGCTGCACCGATCCCACAAAGCCGCCGTCGACCCTCGATCTGAGTGCGGACACACAGCAGCGCTGCAAGGAGCTGGGTGAGCTGGAACAAGGACTTCATTTGAATGTGGCTCTAAACTAATCTTTCCATTCTTTGCAGGCATTGGCAGCTGCATTCTGAAGTATGTGGACGAGGCATTTACGCTGTTTATAGTCGGCTGGCGGGGCACCTCCAGTCTGCGGGCCTATGTGGACCGGGATGAGACCGTTCACATACTGCGACTACTCGGCGCCGATCTCAGCAAATTTGAGGTGAACAAATACGAGAAGGCCAAGGAGGCAGCGGCTGCGGCGGCGGCAGCCGAAACAGACAAGGCGACGCCAGAAGAAACTTCTAAAAGCGACGTGATGGAGGAAATGCATAGAACCGAGGGCTCGGTTGTAGAAGATACAGAATTCTAGCTGAATGAATGATTATGTGCAGCATTTTAGCATAAGCTCAAATTCACAATATTGTGAACACATGAAGAATCAAAACTGTTAATTTGCCCGCCCTGTTTTTACAAATTATAACCGATTTAAACTATCTCCCACTTGTCTGTATTATTGCTGCTAATATTAATCGACGATCGCAGTGGTATTCGCCCCGAACAGCTCGATATTTTTTATGACTAATCGATGTGTTGCAAACGTGCGCAGCAATCAATGACCGGTTATCGCCTAATCGAGATTTAAACATAAAGATCTTGATGGGCTGTCCGATTGCTTATAAGTATGCAGATTAGTAATTTTTCATTAGTTAATGAATCATATATATCTAATCCATTGAATGATTAAAACTTCAAAGTTTTGTTACAAAATGTTACATTTATGGTTTTATTATTAAGTTGTTTTCCCAGTATAAATATATCATATATAAAGTATATAAAAAAAAGTTTATTAAAAAATTACACATATTCTTTTTTTGTATTCGTTTTTTTTTTTTTTTTTTTTTTCTTCCTTTTTTATATATAAATGGTATCTCGCGTTTGCATTTGTCGCATTTATGCATAGTTAATTTTAATTTGTTTTTCTCGTGTTTTAAAACGTCTTTTGCGTTGTTTCGTGTGTGTTTTTTGTTTGTCTTTTAAAAAGTACACAGAAGATATAGTAGTATAAAAATGTAAATATTTCAGCGTATGAGTCTGCTGTGTGTTTATTGCATGTCTTTATAGATTGCGAGAGAATTAATTATATGCGATGTTTCAATATTTAGTAGGAATGCGCGTTTTTAATCGCTAATTTATTGCAAATGCATTTGACAAGACTTGGAAATCAACTTGGCAATACAAAATTAACCCCAACAACAACAACAACAACAAAATGTAGTCACGATTTCACTAACAAAAATGAAACGCGTATGACGCATGCGCAAATCTCTGACATTGGTTATTCCTAAAAGATTTGGTTGCACTTGAATACATTGTTGTTGTTGTTGTTGTTGTTGCTGTTTGTTGTTGTTGTCGTCGTTGCTGTGGAACGTTTGTTAAATGGATGGAGTGTCGTTTGCTTCTCCTATTACATTTTGCTTTTGAAAAGAAAAACAAACAAAAAAAAAAAACAAAAAACAAAAATGAAAAACAAATCTGTATAAACTAAAAAAAAAAAAAAATAAAAACAAACTCAAGAAATGTAGTATAAAGACTGAGGAATTGAGTGTGTGTGTGTGTGTGTGTGTGTGAGTGAGAAGAGTCGTTGTTGGCAAAATGCAGTTGAATGCTGAATAGCTTTATTGCTAGCTTAATGCCAAATTTGATGTTTGTTGTTGCTGTTATTATTTAGGCCTTCTTCTCGGCCTCGATAACCTCCTTGGTTGGCAGCACATTCTTCTCGGTAGTTTCGGTGTGCTTCAATTTTTTCGCATCAAAGTTCTCAATGCCGGCAATGAATTGATTCTTCTCCTTCTCCTGTTCAATTGCTGTCGAGACGAACACACATCAAGAGAGACAAAGAGAGAGAGAGAGAGGGGGGAAAAAATAGTTGGTTTAAATTGTTGCACATTAGTTGCAATTGCCATAAATGGCCGCAGCTGGCTTTTGACTTGCTAGTCTGGTCTCAGTACGCACCTTCCTTATCGGGCAACGGGTTCTTCTCCTGGGTCTCCGTATGCTTCAAATTGTTCTGATCGAATGCGGTAATGCCCTCGAATATGGACTGTTGGGTCTTCTCAGCGGCAACATCTAAACGATCACATCAAACAACATTTAACATAATAATCAATCATAAATCAGTTTTTATTTTAAAAATGTCTCACCCTCAGCGGTGGGCAAAATGATCTTCTCCTGGGTGCTGGCATTCTTCAGTTTCTCCGTATTGAAGCCTTCCAACTCACTCTTGAAGTTCTCGGCCACCTTGGGCAAGTCCTTGAGTGCTGGTGGTGCTGGTGCTGCTGGGGCTGCCATCTGCAAAAAAAAAAAACACAAGAAAATTGCCATAAAGTTAATAGCTGTTAAATATGTTGGGTTAAGACAAAAGCTTTCTATCATGTTGAATAAATAAACACACTTGTAAGAAAGTGAGCTTTTAAAATGCAATCGATGCAACTGCTTGAAACAAAATACCGGATATCGATAACGCAACAGTGGACAAAGGCTTCAAAGCGCTCTCGATAAGACAGAAATGAGCATCGATTGCGATGCACACACACATAAAATAAATATCAGCACAAATGTATATACATACATACATGTCTTTGATTTCGTTTTGAGAAAACGTTTGCGTTGTTTACCGTTGGGTTTATTATGCGATTTCTCATTGCGATTACGCCGAAAGGCGCGACTTATTGATTAAGAAATAAGAAAAACACAAAGCAACAACATACTCATACAAATTTGTCATACAAGCTAATGAGTCATGCTGGACAGCAAGGACGCATACATGCACACATATTAAGAGTGTACGATATGCACGCATACACATACATGTGTACCCGCAGAAATATGAGAGAGCGTGAGTGTGAGTGAGAAGTTCAGCGAACCTACCGCAGTAGCTGCGGCAGCAGCAGCAGCAGCAGATTAAATTCCAATTGGACAAGCACAGCGACTTGAGGCGAGTGTACCGTTATCAGTGCTTTGTTTTGCTAGTCGCCGCAGTTGTAAACTGCATTTTATCACGTTTATTTTTAGTTGCAAATCACCCAAAATGTGCTGTCCACAGTTCGTGCTTGTTTTCTAGCAAAATCGAACGAAAAAACAAGCAAAAAGTTTCCATGTCTATACTTCATAAGAAATAGATTGATCGGTTGAATTCTATTTTAACCCTCCATTCCGACCAACTTTGTTTGGCTTGACTACCCACACAATGAAAGCGTTTCATTAATATCGATAACAAGTGCATATATTTGCAGTATCTAACATGCATGTGTGTTTCTTAAAAAAAAAGTAAATTGCAAAACAAGCGTTACAAGGGCGGCAGCCTCGCCAAAAAAATAAATAAATGTACATAAACATAAAAAAAAAAAATGAAATCTACGCTTAATAGTCGTCTGTATTTTTCTGACTATATATGGTTATTAAGGCGCGCCGAACTCGCAGTCGCCCCTGTCCGATAGTTTGATGATTGACTAACGTCGGCTGTTAAGCGCTAAAGTCATTCTTCCAGTAACTCCTTTTTCAAGCTTTTTCAATAAAAAAAAAAAAAAAAAACAAAGGCGAACATTGCAGCAGCGCAAACATACATATACACACACACACACACAATTGCGTTCTACAATACATCTGTACTTATACGGCAAATTTGTTTTTTGGGTGGGTTGGGGGGCGCCGGTTTAGTTTGCATGTTCTCGCCTTGTTTGCCATGAATCAACTTCCAACTTCAAGCGAATTATGGTTGCGATGAATCATGAATACGTCTTTGCTGCTTCAGCCCACACTTGAAACGCTCTCTCTTTCTGTCTCTCTCCCTTTTCTTTCACTTTGATCGCTCTTTCTGAAACTCCGCTTGTTTTTTTTTTTTTGTGCCTTTTGTTTTGTTAATTTTATATCTTGGTTTTTTTTGTTTTCGGCGTTTTGTCGCTGACTACGCTGATTGGAGTGTTTGCGGGAGGGAACGGGGAAGGGGGATCATTTGGACGGCGCCAGCAAACCGCAAATGCGCCGTTAGGCCAATTTTGACATTTGAAAGCGTCGCTGCCACAGCTGGGACAAAAGGCCGCTCAAGTGTTAAAACCGCCTACGACGCCAACGTCGCTGATGCATGGCGCGGTTGGGGTGGAAGGAAAGGGGCGACGAAGAGCAAAGCGAAAGCAGTTAAAATGTACAGAACAAAAGAAGGAAGACAAATGACAGACACGTCCGTTTTACACCCTCGCCTCAACAGCAGCAGACGTTGACTCATGGCTTACCCATACATACATATGTACATATCTATATACACATGCACGCATGCACAGTGCACGTCTGGCAGTTGGTACATAAATTTCAATATGTGCGCCCGCGACACAATGTGAATTTTAAATATGCCCAGTTTAGTCATCCTCAAAACGCACACTCATGCGTACATACATATACCATAAATACATATGTATGTACATATATGTATGTACATAAATGCCTTCTGTTCACTTAAAATAAATGTTTGCATTTTTGCAAGCCGCCAGCCAGCGGCGATAAATTAAATGCCAATTGGATATTATCGATAACAATGGTTGGCTGTGTCGTCTGCGCCACGCCCTCGCATGAGAAAAATTTTTTTTGCGACAAGCATACACATACAAAGAATGCAGCTTGAATGCACAGCTGCACGCAGACTTACATATATGTATATGTATGTACAAATGTATAGTGGGCACGCGCAAGCACACATTGTGGGGAGGATATTTAACAGCGTCAAACGCCCCGCCCAAACAGCAGACATACACACGCACATAGATACAGGCACACGTACGAGCAGCAGACGAGAAAAAAAACGAAACGAAAAAGCCGGCCGGCAAAGCTCTAACAAGAAAAAAAACCAAAAGCGAAGGAAAAACAACAAAACTTCTCAAGTCCATCGACTTAACAGCTGCCGAAATAAACGAAAAAATAACTAACGGGACAGCAGCGGCGGCCGTGGCCGCCACAATAAATAATTTATAACAAATGTAAAGAGACGACTCTGCCATTTGCAATAAATGAGAATGAAGCGCAGCTACAAGAAATACCAACAACAGCAGTACAAGAACAGCGGCGCAAACAAAAACCAGTTAGCGTTGACTTTTGCAGCAGCGCTTTAGATACTTATGTACATGTATATACTTTTTCCAATTTTATATTTGCAGACTTTTTTCTTTTGCTTACCCCCCCTTTTTTTTTTTGCAATAGTGAAAAAAATAAGAAAACGTTGCAAATATTAAGATTGAAAAAAAATGTTCACATTGAAGAAAAAAAAAAGAAAAAATAGTAAGCTCAAACTCACCTCAAAACTGTGGTTGGTTTTCTTTAATTAGGATTTGGGTTTAATGGCAAAAGAATTGCGCACTTTCAAAAAATAAATGCGGGTGGGTGAGTTGGCTGGTTGGGTGGATTTATATATATATATATATATATATATCTATGATATAGTATATATGTATATGTAAAATGTCAGCACTTGGCAAATCTAACACTTGCTACTAGGTAACTGCTATATCGCGAAAGCTTACAAGCAAACAGAACGACACACAACTTAATACTGCGCGACAATTGTTAAAATACAGAAGATGAAGGCGTACGAATTGATGTTGAGTGGTTTGAACGAACGCGAAGTTTGTTGCTTATCGATAGGCCTCATCGAATACGCATTTAATTACAAAACTGTTGTTATCGCATGGCTGACCTATACAATTCGCAATGGCGTACGGTATGTTTTTATACTATCGATAAATGTGTATTAATTTTTAATACAAATAATAGCAAAAGTCGCTTGTAGAATGTTTTGAACAAAAGTCAGAAGGTTTCTATTTTGTTACAGCTGCAGTATTTAAATATCCTGTTATGCTGACATGATTGGAGCATTAACTTTCATTAATTTATTTTAACTGTTGGTTCAAATACTGCGGGCAAACACTGCGTCTGTAGAATAGACGAAAAGCGTTAACCTTTTCAAATGGTTTTATTTAATAAATAAAATACTTGAATAAGGCATGGTGTCTTTATCTATGTATAGGTATGGTACATTTAGGCACATTAGGCACATTATCAGGTATCACTACTAAATATAACAAGTAAATATTGCTACGCATAATTAGCCGAGCGACATTCGTTCCAAATGCGCTCCATTTCCACGGGATCACTGAAGCCATGTGAGGCAATGACGTCACTATAGCTATCCGGTCCGTAGTAAAAGGGTCGATGAAAATGGAAGTCATCACAGCGATGCACGGGTATATGCGCCTTCAGAGCCACCATGCCCAAGAAGACATCATCGAAGCGAAAAAGTGGCAAACTACGTCCCACTGCATACATGCGGAGAAGGGCATCGCGTGACAAGATGAACGCTCCTGCTGTCACATACGGCGGCCACTTGTCAAACGGGTACTCCTTGAGGGAAACATACCACTTGCTAAACTTATGCCGCAGAGGAGCAGTTTGAAACACAAAGCCAGCAAATAGCGGACTCTGATGCGGCGTTTCTCGACCACGCCCCAAAAATCGCAGCACATTCTTGGTGGAGACGTAATAATCATCGTCGACAAATAGGTAGAAATCACTGCTGTTGAAATGCTCGCTGGCCCAGCGCAGGCCCATCATTGTTTTGATGGTATTATTAAAATACGCGTCCACAAAATCAGCTTGCAATATGTCTTTATAATGCTTGGCTTCCGTTTCTGTTGCATCCTTGCCATGGGCTAATTCTGCATCAGGGTTCACGCCCAGCACGAAGGCACGTCGAATGTGAACGTCGGAGAAGCGTGACTCGTAGCCCCAGGTTTTGCGTATGGTTTGACGACGCTGCAGGTTTCCAATGGCGCTCTTCACCAATATTGTAAGTCGGGGCGGATCCGTTTCCCCAGTAAATGCGGGCATTTGTAGGAACTTACAGTCCAACGTGACTGCCGTGGAGGAGCTGTCATTGTGAAGAGGATAGTAATAATGCGTCTCAAAGTCCAGTTCGTACAGATGCGTCAGAAGGCCACAAAAGTCCACCAGAAAGATAGCGGGTATTATGAGTGCACATTTCAGCAGCAATTTGTTATGTTTTTTTAACATTGCGCGATGGCTCCCAATAGTGATGACAATAACAGCGATATATTTTCTTTGCCTCGTTCAGCTATCGATTGACCGCATAAAAATTATGGTTCGTTTGTTTTTAAATACCACCTAAATTCTCTTGTTAAATCAATTTAAGTGAGCTTTTCTAAAATGTCTCTCAAACACCTACATAATAAATAAACTACTTATTTTTTCGTAGCCGATGTATCGGCATCAAAAAATACCAAACGCATAGCAAGTGGTAAAGTAAAAGAAGAAGAAGAGCGTGTGTGTGTATTGAAATAACAAAATTGTGTGAAATGAGTTTTGCGCTCAAAAATTTTGAAAATGTCTGAAGAAATAATAAGCGAATCAAAACCAACTGCTGACAGCTCAAAGCTGACAAATGCACAAAAGGCGCGCATCGAGCGCAATCAAGCCAAAGCCCAAAAACTAAGGGAAGCCAAGCTGGTCTCGCATCCCTACAAGAATACACAGAGGTAAGTGAACGCAACACAAATATATGTAGGCAAAATAAAATGACAACTGCTTTATTACGTTTACAGCATTACGGCATGCGAAGAGCGTCCAATGGGTGGCCAGAGCAATAATGTTATCAAAGTGCAGGGCACCAAATATATTGACAGCGGCGGCGGCTTCCTGCTGGAGCAACCTGTGCTAGCCAATAATTCGAAGGGAGCGGAGACGGAGGCTGCAGTGCTGCCAATAATCGATGATGCCATTGCCATTCCGGTTGTATATGAGGAGTGCCTGGAGTGCGGGGATCAGTATGCTGATTCGTATTTGTTAAACAATTTCGGGCATTCTGTTTGCGATAAATGCCGCGACACAGAAGATCGGCATGCCCTTATCACACGCACCGAGGCCAAGGCCGAGTATTTGCTAAAAGATTGCGACTTTGACAAACGGGAGCCGGTGCTGCGTTACATAAGTCGCAAGAATCCCCATAATGTGCGCTGGGGCGAAATGAAGCTCTATTTGCATCAGCAGGTGCTCAAGCGTGCCATGGAAGTGTGGGGCAGCGAGGAGGAGCTAACGCGTCAGCATGAGCAGCGCGAGGATAAACGTGTGATGGGCAAGGCTCGCAAATACAACAAACAAATGAAACAGTTGCGCATGGAGGTGAGAAGCAGCATATATACGAAGAAAACAACTGCAGTGCATGAGCATGAATTCGGGCCGGATACCTACAACGAGGAGGAAGACAACTACACGCATGCCTGCTTGCATTGTCCCTACACTGAAACATATGAGAAAATGTAAATCATAAATCCATTTCAATGTTCAATTGTATTAGTTTTTATTAGTATTAACTCAAGTATTATAAGTTTTTTTTTTTTGTTCCGCGCGCGATTATTTTGTGTGTTGGCGACGCTATCGATAAGGAGGCAAAATAAATTGGTCTATCGTTTCTTTAATAAGCGCTACTTTTTAAACACAATTTGAAGAGCAGAAGCCATGTTGGGAGCTTTCCTACCCCAGCCCCCCGGGGTTGTTAAAACCCACTGTGGTTCAGATGCTCCAAGAGAATATTCAATATTTTGTATTGTATATCCAAAAGTGCTGTCGGCTATTATTACAAGAAAAAACCAATGCGTATGCGTATTGGGGTGGCATTCGCGATGTACAAATTTGCATGTTATCGGCAAAGAGTTCCATCACTAAAACAAACGCTAAACTGCGAGTGCAGCAGCCATTGAGCCAGTGTAAAAAAATAATAATAAACAAACTGGCTGTGGAACGAGAAACGAAGATTGCCCGCAAAATGGAGGAGCCATCAGATGATGAGAATTTTGAGAGCTTGACGCCGAAGAAGATCAAGCGCGATTGGCTCAATAGCTATTGCTATTCAAACAAGGCCATGGGTATGATGAAGAGAATGGGTTATGAGGACGACAAGGGTCTGGGCAAGAGCAAGCAAGGTCGTTTGGAGCCAGTGATTGCGGTGCAGCAAGATGGACGTCGTGGCTTTGGTCTCAAGCTGGACACCGTCCATTGGTCTGCAGGCAAATGGGATCCCAGTTGTGAGGATCTCGAGATACCCGAACCCGTTATCTGGCTTAAGCTGACAGGCAGGAACTGTAGTGGCTATACGCTTGAGGAGCTAATGGGCCACATGATCACCGGAGCGCGCAAGCTAACCCTTGATGATGAGACGCAATTCTGTGACCCCGAGATTCTACATCACATTCTCAATGCGAAAACCGTGTTCGATGATCTCAACGATATTGAGAAGCGTCGCGCTCGTGCTCGCTGCAATCCCTTCGAGACCATACGCAGCTCCATATTCCTTAATCGTGCCGCCGTCAAAATGGCCAACATCGATTCCATGTGCGAAAATATGTTCACTGAGCCGCGTGATCCGCAGGGAAACACGCTGATTGAAGACAATGAATTGCTCTACTTTGCCGACATGTGTGCCGGTTGGTTTATCTAATATTATACAATAAAATAAATACACAAATATATTGTACCCAACTCTCCTACAGGACCTGGCGGCTTCTCCGAGTATGTGCTCTTTCGCAAATCGTGGGAGGCTAGAGGATTTGGTTTTACGCTGCGCGGCGCCAATGATTTTAAGCTGGATAAGTTCTTTGCCGCCTCGCCGGAATCCTTTGATGTCTACTACGGCGAGAAGGATGATGGCAACATATTTGACCAGTGCAATCAGGACTCATTGAACGATTATATACGCAAGCATACGCCACATGGCGTCCACTTTGCCATGGCCGATGGCGGCTTCTCCGTGGAAGGGCAGGAAAACATTCAGGAGATACTCTCAAAACAGCTGTATCTGTGCCAATTTGTGACGGCCCTGAAGATACTGCGCGTCAATGGCAGCTTCGTTTGCAAGCTATTCGATTTGTTTACGCCATTCAGCGTCGGATTGGTTTATTTGATGTACAAGTGTTTCCATCAGATTGCGATCATCAAGCCGAACAGCAGTCGTCCTGCCAACTCGGAGCGCTATATTGTGTGCAAAAATAAATTGGCCGATACGGAAGCGATTGCCAACTATATGAGGAACATTAATTACATTCTCAACCAGGAGAGTGATAAGCTGCAGCAGGATCAGCTGGACGTAATTGAGCTGTATGATCGCAAGGAGATGCTGCAGGATGAGCCGTTCATGAACTACATCATTGATTCAAATAATGCCATTGGCAGAAAGCAAATTCTGGGTTTGCGTAAAATTGCCGCATTTGCCCAGAATCTGGAGCTGAAGGAGACGCGTCAGTCGGAGGTGCGTCAAGAGTGCTTGAAACACTGGAAATTGCCGGACAAACTGCGCCAGGCGCCCGAGGTGAAAACAACGGATCGCCTGCTGGAGGAGCTGCTGCGCGAATGGTTCAAGGATCGTGCCTGGCTCAACACGCCGGCGGGTGAGCTGACGGCACAAACGCCCCTACACAGCATCATCCTGAATGTAATGGATTGGCACTTTATGCCAATTGGACGCGGCGAGATCAACATCAATGGCTGCACCCTCTTCCTATGCAAGTCACGGGGCAACTTGTTGCGCTACACGGAGCACCGGAAGTGGGAGCTGGTCGAGTCCAGTTTCAATGTGCAGCCACGTTCCATATTCTTTGGCGAGATCGTGTTTGAGTACTGCGGCGAGGGACGCACCTCCCAATGCGTTTCGGCGCTGCACATCATGGATGCAATCTGCTTGGGCGGCATCGATATACGCCGACGGCCGTTCCTCGAGCGCGTCGCCCTGTGTGTGAAATATGCGCGCAGTTTGAATAAGCCGTTCAAGAAGGAGCGCACCTGTGGCGCCATACGGTGTAAGCCAATATTTCGGCTGCAGGACATGAGTCGCTTCTTTAAGGAGATGCGTCCGTACGTGCTCAAGGATAACTCACAGCGATTTGGCTATATACTGGAAGATCAGAAGTTCTTTGTGCCCGGCGGCATTATTCTGTTCTGCGAGCTAACCCAGAACTTTGTGACGGCGTATTCGAAATCGCGCCAGCAGATCTATTATTTCAATACCAATACGAGAGTGTCACAGTTCAAGGAGATGATTGAGCCGCGACGCTTCAACGAGGTGTTCGCCTCGTTCCGGCACAGCTATACGCGAAGGCATGTGTGGAAATGGACGAGCACGTTGCAGGTGGAGGAGCATGCCACCGAGGAGAATCCAAAGATATTGTTTCGCAGCCACTTTGAGTACTTCATCCGAAAGAAATTAGAGCCGACTCCTAACTAGAACAACTACCAATTAAGGCACTTTTTTTTTTAAATGATTGCTGTACAGATCGGCGCGATTTCAAAAACGGCCATTTTCTTTAGATTTAGTATGTGTAACAAATTTTTTTTGCACAACTCTTGACTTAAGTATATTTCTGTGTGTGTGTGTCTCTTTTTCTTTTTTTTTAAAATTTATATAAGAAGATTGCATGATGTTTATAAATATATCAGGATATTTTTAAGTATACATCTATTATTAGTTATTATCCAAAAGTTATTTGGACTGTAAAAGTGTATCTAAAAACAAGAACTTTTGTTTTGTTTATTTAAAGTGCTCTTATATTTGTTATTATTGACTTTCTATTGCGCCGATCTGTTCAACTATCTTATTGTTACAAAAAAACATAATACAATAAATTTTAATTGTGTAATATCGATGGCTGGGCCTACCCACAAAATACACCTTACAACACAACACACACATACACTTACACTCACACACGCACACGCACACTGCTGATATGGCAAAAAATATGATAAAGCCCCATCTATATAAATACATACTTAAGTTATTGACAAAAACATTTATTTGCCCATTATTACTTACTCTTATAAATCTGTATAGCTTTCTTTTTCTGATCTGTGTAAACGTCTATTTGCAAGGATTATGCGCATTTCACGTCCTATGATCCAAAGGACTCGCACAAGGTCGTCGATAAGCTTTAAAGCTGTGTTCATAGTTTTTAACATGCAAATCTTTAATTTCCGAGAAAACTTAGGTTTTGTGACTTTATCCCATTTGTCTATTGCCAGCAAGTTTAAATTTAACTTATTTGCTTATAAGATAACCTTTGTGTAGGTCCTTCTGCTTTGAATGCACCATGTCCTTTATAATGCTGCAAGGATATGGCAGTTGAATCATATGATCTTCTTAAAAGATGCTTACATTTACAAACTTTCAATTTTATTGGCAAGGAAAAGCTTACTGGTTTGTCTGTAGATTCAATTCTTATCCGATTGCTACTTTAAAAGCTTCAGATGCTTTACGTATTTGTGGACCACATCCTTAACATAGGGCTTCAGTGCTATGCAGGTTGGTATATTCTCTGGTTGTTCGATCCAAAGTTTATGCTTGATCTCGTTCTCCTTGAGCTTCTCGCTGAGTTTCATCAGCGCCGCCTCGTCCTTCGCTTCCAGCACCACTTTATGCATGTTATCCAGATCCTTGAGGTACACCTGCGTATCCTCATCCTCAGTGTGCTGGCTCATTACTGCCGCCGTTGCGTGACAGCATTGAGCAATCACAGCGCCCAGTGGCCAGCTCAGAGTGGAGCGCAAATCACTTCGCACCACAATATACTGCACAATGTTGCTCATTTTCGGTGTTCTCTTGTGTGCTGCAAGTGCTTTGTAAAGTAAGGCAAATATTTTATGAACAGCTGGTTAGAAGCCGGCATTTAGGGTGGCCAGATTTTTTCTATGTTTTTTTAAATAATGGATCTGGTCAGCTTAAAAGCTAACAATCGATATGTTTGGCGGGTTTCTTTAAATGCTTTTATATCAGTAATTGATAACGGTGCAATAAATTTAATAGCCATTTTTGAAACAGATAATTTAATGTTGTTCCTTTTTGTTGTTACGTCTCGTTAAAGTCTAGTCATCATATAATTGTGTAGCAGTTGTATTTACCCCTGCCAGAATGTCCCAGAGCAAGCGGCTTGTCAGAAACAGCAGATTGCAGGGTTATTTTTTGTTTTGTTACACTTGCAACTTAATTAATCACCCAACGTAGAAAGGCGCGAGGGTTTTTATAACATTTTTCATATATTTCTTAAACTAGAGTTTCTAAGCAATAAACTTAAACATTGTTTGTGGCTTGGAGTGCGTTCAATAAGTAATAATGTTAGTCAATGACTAGAATAATTCATAAGATACAATTTAATAAAATCTTTTCTAATATTATGGAGCTACCCTCGCATTTTTTCAGTAGGATTGGTACGCTACGTTTTGTTTTTCGTTCGACAAAAAGCAAATAAGTAGTTTATATATATATTGCAATCACTTCAGCAGTGTCTAAAGCTCTGAGTTTGAAGTGTTAGTATAAATGATGTAGGATAAAAGAGGGGTGGGAAGGGAAGGGATAAATGTACTGTTTGCCAGCGCATGGTGCCAGTGACATGCGCTCGTAATTAACGTCCCATTTTGGGTTAGATTATCCATGAATAAGTGGAAATGATGGTCGCGCCTGTTCTTCGACCATAGCAGAGATTGGCTGTAGATGCACTGAGGGGGCAGCGTGGAATGGCGGGGCGGTAAAAAGTGAGAAGTATGGTACAACTGCAGCAGATTGATGATGGCTAGCAAAACAGCAGCAGCACAAGCAACTACACTGAGAGACAAAATGCTGTTTAAAGAAAAGTTCTTAAAAGGCAATTTTTAAAAAAATATTTCTTTATCGTAACTTAAAATTATTGGTAAATATATTTTCAATGATGTCTAGGTAATACACGGATAGAAAAACATCAGGTATTTCGTACTTAAAGCCCAACAAATCTACTTCTCACTATGTACGGAAATACATAAATCTTAAAAAGGGTATTTTTTTTCTTGATCCAAGAATTTGTGTACTTAAACTTGATTAGACTTGAGTCAAACTCCAGATTTTGGCTTGAATTATGTTTAAGCTAAAAATACAAAAAATTATAAAAAATACCTTTACAAATTTATTTGCTGAAGCTTTCCGTGACGGGGACTCGAATCTGAGTCCTCTCGATAATACGGCGTGTGCAGTTTATTTTAATCTTAAGCAACCCTAATTTCGTATTTTTATGCTATTCAATGGCTTCTACAAAAGTAAGCAAAAAAAACTATTAACATAAAGTCCCTTTTAAAAGCGAAAATAATAACACTACAAAAAAAACACATTTTAAACCGCGACTCGTACTTGAATCAAGAATATACAGAATTCAAGTTCACTTTCTTACTCATTTCAAGTATTTTGTACTTAAATCAAGAGTGCTAGAATCACGAATACTTAATTCATGTTGATTTGTACTTTTACCACGGCTTTTTATACCCCGAACCCATAAAATGGGTAAAAGAGACTTCAGATTTTGAACATAAGCTCATCTAAGTCCTAGGCAGTACAAATTTGTTTCCGATTTTCGATAGCTCTTTCCGTTTCCGATATATACATGTGAGACACGTTTTAAAAACTTGATACAAAATAATGAAAATCTGTGAAAATTTCTTCGAAATCGGTTAAGTATGGAGTTCGGGGTATCTTCTAGTCGGGAAATCTCGACTAGAGTCTTCTTACTTACCTTCTTACGTATTTGAGTGGTTCTTTAAATTATTTTTTCCCAGTGCAACATCAGTGTTGCCATTTACTGATGTCCCGCACAACTCTTCATACACTTTTAGCCACCTTGCTGCAACCCTCTCTATCGCTTCTGCTCTGTCTGCTGAAAAGTTTTGCTAATTGCTTTTTGGCCACATTGGCCAAGGCGCTTGGCGACGACAACACTGGCAACACTTACTAACGAATTTCAGTTATGGCCAGTTTATCCAGCATCCAAAAATGCCATTTGCCCAGTTTGCCCATTGCATTATGATACCTTGTACTTGAACGGACTCAAATCGGCTATATTGAATCTTTATCTTAGCCTATGCCCTTCCAAAATCATAGCTTCGACAAAACTGTATTAATGTTTAAAAGAAAAGACTTTTTATTAACTTTCTTTCTTTTTAGGGTGGAATTTTGTAACTGATCTTAAACTAACTTACCAATAAGCTAGAGACCTAATATTTGGACCATAGCTTAAAAGTTGAGGGAAGCTTATAAAAATCTGAAAAACGAGAAAGTTCGTTATAAAAACTTGGTATAATTGTAAGTTACTTCCTCCATCAACTATTTCTAGGGCATTTTCAAGCTCATTCAGTATGTGAGAAAACTTGATTTGTCTTTGTTACTATTGTTGTTGTAGTTGTGCATTTAATTGTGCCTTTTTGTGACTCGGCCTACAAATCGCCGACTCAGCACAGAATTAATTGCACAGACAAACAAGCGAGACATACACACACACACACACACACACACACACACACACAGAGAGTGTGGGGGAAGAATTTGAATAGATAGTTTTTCGCACTTTTGGCGTTCCATAAATTTTGCACTCACTTCTCAATTGTCAAAACAAATTTGCCAAATGTGCCATTCATTCGTTATGAGATTAGGGCCCACATTCACATTCATACAAATAACCATTCACATTTTGCACCCACATTCACAAGTACACAGAGCGAAAAGAATTGTTGTAAGAAAGTCTGTTGCTTATATAAAAAGGAAACAAAATAAAATATCTAAAAATAAAATAGCTTTTTTGGTCATTAGTTTTAACTTTTAATAGTATGTATTTTAAGCTAATTTGTGTATTTATTCTTATTTTATATTATAATAACTTTTTCTCTCTGTGTCAACATTCATCCTCGTTCACATTCACATCCTTTTTCCAGGTTCACATGCCCAAGAAGCTCCCCGGGGTCCAGCATCTGAGCCGCAGCTGGAGTGCTGGGACATGAATATGAGTGAGAAGAAGGGGCCAGGGGGTTGAGTGAGGTACTAGGAGGCAGGGGTCTGGTAGTGACCGCTGCCCAAATGCAAATGTCATTTTGTGGCCATTCGAATGAATAAACGAAATTAAATGCAAAGAATGACCCAAAAGCGATCGACTTTGAATGGCAGCTCAACTAGCCTGAACAATGCCACGCCCCCCCACCAACCAACCGCCCACACACATGGGACCGCATATCAACCCAACGTCAATATGTATATATATACATATATGAATTGGTAAATGCGCAGGGTTGCAAATTGAATCGAATTTGAATCGCAGTTCAGTTTCAGTTTTTTTTTGGTGCCCATTAATCAAAATCCTTTGAATATCAAAAAATTACTAACAATCGCACCTTAAGATGAGATATTAGTTTTTTTTTATGGTATACTAACTAGCTAGTAGGTACTTTTAATTATTTGTGGGGTGTGTAGTGAATAGAAGTATTTATATTGCAAACTAGCTTTCATTTTCTTTTTTTTTTTAATTTTTTTTTTATTTATTATACTAATTTGGTTGGTTGACTTAATAAAAAGAAGCACAATTCAGTTTTAATGCTATGCTAGTCTCTGATCGAGCTCTCGTGCAATAATTAATCTTAAGTGTAATCCTTCTTTAAAAAAAAAAAATAGTTTAATTATGTACTAATACAAACTATATAGCTTCTATAATTTGAAGACTTCCTTTATGAACAAAATGTGAATATAAATATATGTTTAAGTTTTTCAGTTTTATAGAAGTGCTTTTCTTGCAAGTTCCAATTTTACATTGAAATCCTATTTAGTTGTTAATTTGCTCAAATATACAGTTTATAAATTCAATTGAACCTATTTTTAGCTAATTTATTTTAAATGAATTCTAAGCAGGTGTTTCATTCTTTAAAGATTAAAGTGCAAACATTAATATATGGGTATGTGTGTGACAGGGTTGGTGGTTAGGGGTGGGCGGGTTCAGTTAGATAGTCCTGTTGATTGAGGTCATTTGCTTGTCGAGGGGGGCTGGGGGCAGCGGGAGTTAGTCTAAACGTGCAGTCAAAACGTATTAAGAGTTCTGCTCGAACTGGGACATCTTGTAGGAAGAAGAAGTTGGGTAGTTGACAGGGGAGGGGTCGTTTACGAGAGGGGTGGCTGCACATTCGATTAGCGCATGTGGGTAAAACTCGATGAGTTTTATTAGTAAATAATGGCAAATCATTTGGCAGTTGACACTCGTTGAATGGTCGCCAAAAAAGGGAGAGAAAGAGATCCTTGCCGACAAAATGTCAGCAGCAGGACCAAAAGGACAAACACACACACACACATTTAGCTACTGTGGCTGCTAATGAGCAACATTAATGAGCGCTATTTTTCACCGAAAACACACACACACACACACACACACACCCACACACACACAGGCACAATCAGGATGTGGGTGTGAGGCTGCTCAAGTCTCTTGGGTATTTAAGCGTCCAAGAATGAGGCAAGTGTATAGCAATGACAGCAGGTGCACCAACACAACCACACACACACACACACACACGCACACACCGAGCGAGGGTTTTTTTTTTTTGCTGGTAGGCACACACACACACACATGAAAATTTAATATGAATGCAAAAGAAAGCAAAGAATTTGTAATTAAATTAACCATTTGCGTCAGTTTCAAGGCGGAGAAACAGGAAATACTCTCAACGTCAGTACAGTGGTTGCTCTGAAAATGCAAATAAGGAAAGTGACTTAAAACACACTCAAAATTAAGCATTTATAAGTTTGTCTTTATACATTTAAATTCTTGTCTGTAAACATTGTTTAACTATTACTTTGACTTTAACTGAAACTAATCTCTCAACATTCCAATCGTTCTTATATTGCGAGCGTTTACTGTTATGGTTGTTTTTTTTTTTTTTCGTTTGGACAGGCCTGACATAACCTCAAATTCCGCTCACGACCTGTCGGACATTTTCATTCACAATGGCAAAAAAGGGCTCAATCAGTTGCTAAGTGGCTCTGAGACCAGGGATTCAAGACCAAGGGACTTAGCCAAGAGCAGGTCCAACCTCGAAAATGTGTGGGGGTGTGGGGGGTTGAGTGCTGGAGGTAGAAAGGAGCAAGGACTGGAGAAAAAGTCATGAGAAATGTGAAATGAAAAATCGACTCGCAATTAGCAAACATGAAACACGTCGCGTTTGTTTGAGTGGGAGGGCAGGACACACACACACACACACACACACGCACAGCCCCTCAAGCTATCCTTACAAACACACACACACACACACACACACACACACACATACACGCACGCAAAGAGTAAAGAGAGATACAGGAACTGGCAGCGTTGTCAGCATGGTTAATAAGTTACTTTTGAGATACTTTATTACTTCCTTGGTGCCGTACGACAGCATGTGAGTGGGGGCTGGGGGCGTTGGGGAGGCGTGGCACGGGGCACGCACATTAAAAAACCAGGAGCTCCAAGCAAATGGAAGGAGACACACACACAAAAAGCAACAAGAAAAAAGGGTTGCCAGACTGCCTTTCATTATGCACACACACACACACACACATGTGTGTATGTGAAATTTTTTTAATTTATGCGATTTTTGACTAAGCGTGTAAAATGCCAACGGCAGCGGTGGGGGTTAAAAAAGTGTGTGTACAGAGTGTGTGGGAAAGACATTGATTGTCGCGCGCACAAATGTAGGCAATAGTTTTTTTTATTTTATTTTCTTATCAGACTCCATGTACATATATGTGTGTGTG
The DNA here is from genome assembly GCA_018152825.1 of Scaptomyza hsui. NCBI lineage: Eukaryota > Metazoa > Arthropoda > Insecta > Diptera > Drosophilidae > Scaptomyza > Scaptomyza hsui. Next base: position 13,196,679 of record JAECXO010000001.1, read on the forward strand.
CGCTCATTGGGTGCCACGCCCACAGCCCACAGGAGCAAAACCAAGATATTTGCACTCTCAAGAGTTTTATTTTTCTGACAGCACACCCAATGCACTTGAAGGCTTTGCCAAGCGCGTAGCTTTAGTTTGAGTGAATATAAATGTTTACTTTTTCTTCTTGACTGTTTGAATTGATTATAGTTTTTGTTTTGCTATTCTTATATCAATAAAACTGTAGGAGTATTGAAATGTAAATATGTATAAATATTCAATATTGAAAATATACACGAAAGATCTAAACTCAACAAAGTAACATAAACAAGTTGATTTATTTATACCAAATATTAGCTAGGGTATTTAATATTCAGCATGCTAATAAACCTGTTTTTTGCTCTATTTTTTTTTTTTGAGATTTATTTATGCGAATGAAATCAATGCTTGTTGATGTGTGCGCGTGTGTGTGTCAAAAGAAAAGAATTTTTCATTTTAAATTACACGGCATGTGTGTGTGTGTGTGTGTGTGTGTCTGTGTGCGTAAAGAAAACTTTTGTTCGTTTATGTTGTTGACGAACTTTGCACTGGCGTCTAACCCACCAACCCCCTGTGCCCCCTTCACCCCCTAATTTTCTCTCTTTGGAGATTTTTGAAGTAAAACGCTGTCGAACCACATTAAAGGTAACTATGCAAATATTTTTGCGGCCCACACGAACAAACAACGGACCTTTTTATAGACCACACACACACACACACACACACACACTTGCGGCCTTTGAGTTGAGCGTTTAACATGTAGGTGGCAACCAAAAATATTCCATACTGGTCAATAGCCCAAAAAACTACTCCGCACTACTCGACTCGTACCACAAAAGCAAACCAATTCCAATTGTCGAAACGGTACGCTACCAAACAAAACCCATGCCATTTTCCCCTCTCCCTTTTCCTTTCCCTTCCCCTTTCCTGTGCTGATATGCTGATGTTTGCAACCCGTTCTAATTGTGTGCGTTTTAGTTTTTAAATGTGTGTGTGTGTGTTTTTTTTTTTTTTGGCAATCACTTAGCTTATTCGTAGATTTTTGGCTATGTGCGGAATGTCTAATGAAGCCACATAAATCAAGTGGCACAAACGCAAAAGCAAAAAGCCATTTGCCCCCATTTTGTCACCTCACACCCTACCCTTCCTCCCCTGCCCTAGCGCTTGACCAAACCTCCTTGCTGGGTTCCATCCCTTTGATACGAATCCTTGATTTCAACTTTAGCTTTGTTGTCGCCGTGCTAATTGAAATTAAAAACGTTGCCAAAAAAAAGCACAGCGAACATTTTTTGGCGAATTGGCTCAGTTTTCATTTTTGATTGTCGCGTTCTTCTTATTCTTCTTCTTGTTGGTTTTTTTGTGTTGCCCAATTAGCGGCCTAGAAGCGAGATTGTGGCTCTGATTTATGTGATTTGCGCTAATGCAATAAAATTCCTTTTAAGCGTAAATAAGCAGCCAACTTTATTGAGCTTCAATGAAACTCGAAAGCTTCTTTATTGTGTTTCCTTGTAAGAAGCCATCAAAAACCGCCTAGCAGGATTTAATCAAGAAGTGCAAAAGTACGTTGATGCATCTCCGATGTTACATCTAAGTCGATTAAGCATTTTTCTTTGGTTCATCTCTTTGTCTGTCAAGCAAGACAGTTGGTTAGGAATATTGTACAGTTTGCTGGACTTTATCGCCAACTCCATTCATTTTACTAAATGTATATCGACTAATCGCTTATCGCTTATCTTTCAAAATCTGAAAGATGCAGCTTTTTCTATGCAAACCTTGACACAACAAAACAGGAAATATATCGCATAATCAAATTTTACCTGTCAGCTTCAGCACGTCGAAAATATTAGTTTAATAAGTTAAGTTATCAGCACAATCTTTGACTATAAATTCGTACAGCTCCATTAGCTCTAGTCTTAAACAATATATGTATGTATATCTTTCATTCCCTTTCCAACAATATTTTCTAAAGTTTCTACCCCTTCAATATTTGATACATTTAGATATTGAGACTCAACAATAAAACGCTGATATTGTGTATATCCTTTATTTGTATTTGAATTATTTATTTCTTGTAATATTATTTAAAAAAAAAAGACAATGATCACATAAAATATTTTGTAAATTACAGAATTCTTGTTATACAATACATATTACATATATGTATAATTATTATTTTATATTTATGTTTATGTTTCATATATTTATAGGTTTTTTTGTTTTAGTTATTTTGTTTTTGGTTTTTTTTTTTTTTAAATACAATGATTTTTAAGCCTGCTATTTTTTTTTGTTGTATTTTTTCGTGTATTTTCTTTTTTTGGTTTTGTTTTAAAATTCGTCTAAATTTCCTTTCGGTTTTTTCTTTGGATGTTTGTCCATTTTTGGAGTTTCTTTCCTCTTTTTTTCATTTGTTAATAGTTATATTTAGTTATACATATATTTATAAGTACGTAATACAATACAAAAAAAAGTCAACTACTTTTACTTAAGTTATACATTTTCATTTTATTAAATGTATTGCACTGAACATTTTTTCACTGTTTTATTATATTTTTTTTATGTGTGTGTATGTTTATTTTTTCGTATTGTTTTGCTAAGTTTTTCTGGTTGTAATTTTCTTTTGTTTAGTTTGTTGCTTTTCTGTTGCTTTAGCTGCTTTTCTTCTCTTAACGTTCAACTTTTTCTATTGATACCGAGTACAATTCATTATTTTAATTAGTTTTAACATTAAAACTTATCGTTCCTAAATATATGTATATATATGTATAAGTTTATACGCATATATATATTAGGTGTGGAAGTGTTTTTGTGTGTATGTGTGTTTGTGTGTGGGTGTGTGCATGGAGTGTTGTTGTTGTCTTTGTGAGTACTTAGCATTTATAGTTGAATATAGTATAATTTAAATTGTGGGCCTTTTCGGTCAGCCCATGGAATTTATGTTCTAGAATTTAAGATTACCCCACACAAAAAAAAAAATCATTTGGTTTAGTTTACTGTTGTTGGTTGATTACATTTGCATATTTTTAACTCTCTTGGTGTTAGACCTTCTCTCGTACCGCTAACTAAACTTATGCTCCAGTATTTTACTTAGTATTTTTTTATGTAGCATTCAAACTTTATTTTTTTTTCGTGTTCTTGTAATACAAAATTGACCAGACATCAACATCAAACAAATGTCCTACCATATGTTTAGTATATATATATTTAACTGCTAGTTAGTATTAGATACAGATACAGATACAGTTACTAATACAAAAAAAAAAAAAAAAAAAATACAACTAAAAGCGCACATTTAGTTTAGTTTAGTTTACTTTCTTTTCGTTTAATACTAGAATAATTTATACAATTTAGCAACACGACAAGCGCCTAGGACCTAGAACGTGGAACAGCTAAGGACATCAACGTCATCTCTGAGGATCTAATTCTATATAATATGTGGCTTATATATAGGTTTTCATACAACATTATCCTTTTGCATATGAGTAAAAGAAAAAGTGACGGTAAATAAACTTTAACAAATCATGAATCCATTCATTGAGTGCTTTGAATGATACTCGGATTATTATGTAATACAATATTATCGGCTCAAAGAGAGATATGTTGAGCTATTCGGATTCATGCATGTTTCACTCATGAACTCACCCATCATAGATCCAGTTCATAGCTCCGACAATTAATTCATTATAGTACACATAGTACACACTCTCAATACAACGATAACTACTTGTGTACACATATATTCAATTACAATGTGAATGATTCATAACCTATACGCATACTATATGTATATGTACTAATTATGTATATGGTATGTACTATTTACAGAGTACAGAGTGAAAGAACCGCTGCTGGACGGTATTCCCTGCCCGCCTCAACCTAAATGGGCGTGGGCATCAGTTTGCCGTAGTCCTGGTGCATGCTGGGCTTCACCGAGTTGTAGACGGAGGGACGAACCCCATCGTCCGGTAGGGCATACACATCGGGTGGCACGCACAGCGACTGCAGCTTCGAGATGTACGAGTCGAAGTGTTCGTGCGGATGTGCATGGTGCGGATGTCCGTGCGGATAGCCGCCCGGATGGTGCACCGTATAGGCGTGATGTGCTGCATGTGGTGCGTGTGGTGCATGTGGCGGAGGTGGCGGTGGTGGTGCTGCGGCTGCTGCTGCCGCTGCCGTTACAGCCGACTGATGGCCGTACATGGCCGACGTACCGGGCACCACCGACGTACCGCCTACACCCGGTGGTGGCGGCGGCGGTGGTGGCAGGAGCGTCGAGTATGCAGCCGCATGCTCCACACCACCGGCACTGACCAGTCCACTGGTGCAGCCAGTCGTATCCATGCTCGACTGCAAGCCACCAGCCGGTACTCCAGCTCCAGCTCCAGCGCCAGTTGTTATCCCTGGTGGTGGCGGTGGTGGCAGACGCACATGCTCCAGCAGCGTTATGACATTATTCCTCAGGCTCTCGTAGTAGTTGTTCAGATTGGCATTGGGCGGTGCTCCGCTGCCATCGGACACGACGTGCGAGAGGTCGCCAACGGTACCGGGGCCGCCCGGACCGCTGCTGCTGCTGCTGCTGCCAATGATGGTCGCTGTGGTTGAGGAGACGCCGGCAAATGGCGAATGGCCGCTGGGCGAGCCTAAAGAAGAGCTTGCAACACGTTGTTGTTGGTGTTGTTGCTGTTGCTGCTGCTGCTGTTGTTGTTGTTGTTGTTGCTGATGTGCGCTCAGTGGAGAAGCCTCCTAAAAAAGTGAAAATGGGGGAAAAGAAGAGCATTGCATTTTAATGTTGTTAACAATTTAACAAGTTGTGTTTGTTTTTTTTTCGTATGGGTTGCATAAAAGAATAGTTCAAGAAAAGATAGTCTATATCTAGATATAGATAAGATAGAGCCATGAATGCATTTTATAATTGGTAATATATATTTTGTTTGTTATTTACTTTGTTTTAAAAGAATTTTGTACAGAAACAACTTATTTCAGTGGTTTTTATGTAGTTTTAAAAATATTTGTCACTGTCAAAACATAAACCTAGCTAAAAAACAATTTTCTTTTAATTTTAAGTTTTTTCCCATGACAAAACTCATAAAGGTTTTTAAAAAAAATACTTAAGTATTTGCAAAAAGTTTCCTTATTGAAAAAATCGAAAAAATTCGATTTCAAAACACACACATACATACATATGTATGTACAACATGCACAATGAAGCGAAATTAACGATTTGGCCAATAGTCAAAATGGGAAATTCGTGTTTGATTATTGGCTGTCGCTTTGTTTGATTGTATGAATGTGTGTGTAGGGATCGCAATTTGATGCATTGATACATTGAATCATTTTTGCTTAAATTCAATTTGCTGTTGCCTGCGTATATAAAGCATGTAACACACACACACACACACACCCACATGTACATATATGTGTGTATGAAAGCGTTCAAATTGAAATTCCAATAAGAACGCAGCAGCAGCAGGAGCAAAGAAAAAAAGAAGAGAAACGAAAAAAAGAAAACGATTCAAACGCAAAGGAATGAAACAAACAGAAAAACTCGCACACACACAGAGAAACACGAACGTGTGACGAATGCACACGAACACAAACAAACTCTCTTTGGCCTCGTCGTATGCGTGAAGCAAGCGAGCGAGCGAAAGAGACAGAGATAGAGAGTGTGGGGCACTGGCGAGGCAGCCAACGACGGCTGCTGCTGCTGCTGCTGCTGCTACTAAAAAGTGCCTCCCCACATTTTTTTTTGCTTCGTTCATAAGAATTTTTTTCATTTTTTTTTTATTTGCTCATAGGGAGCACAGCTCCAAAACGGGCGTTCGTGTCGAGGCCACACAGAGGTTAAGCTGTTGACGTCGACGTCGACGTCGCTGCCAGCGCTGTGACGCGTCGTAGCACAGTTTTTGCCTTTTAGGAGCAAAACGGGCAAAAACGTTTGGCGCCCTGCGATTTGCTGTTGCTGTTGTTGCTGTGGCATCGACTGCGGCCAGACGGATGGGATGCCAAGAGACCGACAAATTGACTGGCTGTGGGTGTGGTAGGTGGATAAGGTGGGGAGTTTGGGTTCTGCAGCTGGCTGCGCATGACCACACACACACACACACACACACACACACACACACACACACACGTGTGTATAGGGACACGGTCTGTTAGGGATGGTGCTGCTGCTGCTGCTGCTGTGTGCTGATTCGTCGCTTAATGCAGTCGATAGCGACTGCAGCTGTTATGCAAGCCACGCGGATTGGCTGCTGTGACGCCATTTTGAACTGTGGTGGACTGCATCTCGGAGTTCATAGAGGGCGCTGCAATAGATCATTGGTCGTGTGCAGCAAAGCAATGGCAAAGAACTAAACAAGAACAAAGAGCAATTGCCACTAATTTTCAAGTGAAAACGGAAGTTAGTTGGCCCAAAAACAAAACGTTTATAGCAGCAATAACAACAACAACAACAACAACAACAACAAGTAGCGGCAGCAGGCCAAGGCGCGATAATTTAAATATAATAAAAGTTTGTTTTTTAACTAGCAGACGTCGCCCAACTTTCTTTGGCCATGTTTTGGGTTAAAAAGCACAAGAACAACAACTAAAAGAACAAGAAGTAGAAGAAGTAAGAAAGTTAACAGCGACGACGTCGTCGGCGGCAGCAGCAGCGACTTTGGCGGCTGCTAAAACTTTTGTTGGCGACTTTTGCGCCGAGTTTTCTTCATATTGTTGTTGTTGCTCTTTTTTATTACATATTTTTGTGGTTGCTTTTGTTGTTATTGTTGTTGCTGGTTGGCTTACAGTCGCTTTATTATTGCTTTGGTTTTGGAGTTTAGAGACGTCCTTGAAAAGTGGCCGTAACTTAGAAGCGCCAGCGACGTCAGGTGCCAAAAAATTATTTAAAGAAGCAAAAGGAACTTCCAACACTAAAAAGTCGCAACTTTCGCTGCGATTCAAACACGAGTGCCGCATTAAGGTTAGAAACATTATTGTATGTTCCTTTGATTTATAAACAAAAAATAAAAGAGTCCTTTAAAATTACTTAAAATACTTTAAATCAAGTACAAACAGTATAATAAAAAAATTTTAAATAAAGTGAAACTCTTCTTGAATTTCAACTTAGAATTGTTAAGTTTTAAGTACTTAATATTTGATTTATCACACATTATTTATGTACATATATTGAAATGTATCATTCAGTGTAAAATTGCATAGCATACTTATTTGGATTATGTGTTAAGAATAGAAAGAAATACTCAAAATTTGTTGCGGATCAACGAACCTGAGCCTACGTACCCGATCGCTGGTGCTCAGCTGCGACTCCATCGCATTGATGTCCGATTTCAAGCGCATCATTTGCGATTCAACTCGTGCATTTTCGCGCTGCAGCTCGGAAATCTCGGCTTCCAGTGTGTTGAGATCATCGCTGCCGTTACCGTTACCGCCGCCCCCGCCTACCGCATTAACATTGACATTCACCACGCTCGCCGACTTGTCGCTGTTAATGCTGGTGCTGTTAACGCCCAGACTGCTGCTGCTGTTGCTGCTGTTATTGATGCCGAGTGGCAGAGGAACGCCGACGCCGCTCATGACAATGTCCAGGCCGCCACCTCCTAGATCAGCAAAATAAAAAGAGAGAGAGAGAGAGAGAGGGAATGTCGTTAGTGTTGAAGACTTTCATCTGTTTGGAGAAGAAACCAACACAATTCATTCTACATTCAAATCACGTTTGGTTCATTGTTCTCTTTTGACGTGAAAATTGCATTTTTTTTTAATGCTTTCGAAAAGCTCTCCACGGTTGTCTATGTGCGCGTGTGCTAGCAACTCAATTGGAGCTTTTTATGTGAAGTGTGGTGAAGGTGAGGATTGTTGTGTGTGTGTGGCTGTGGTGTGTTTGTGTGTGAGTGAGATAGCAAATAACACGGCTTACCTTTTGATCGTTTCATTTGTTTGGTTTAATATTCGTTTGCTTGTGTGACTTGTTGTTGTTGTTGTTGTTTTTGTTATTTTTGTCTTTTTTGGTATTTTATTAAATTCATTAGATCACTATTATTGTATTTATTTATTTTTTAGATTTTGGTTATGTACATATTTGATTTCTTTTTCTTTTGTTAGCTTTCTGGCTTTTGCTGTGGTCTATTTTCAGTATTATTTTCTTTTGGTATTTTATTTTTGTCTATTTACAGTAGATATTCAGCACCGATACAAAACGTAGCGTAATCTAAAAGAAAACAACGCCAAAGTAAAACGACATGAAACGAAACGAAAAAGAAGAAAAACGGAATTAAATTAGAATTTTAAACGTAGTAGTAGTATATGTAGAGTATACAATATCGTGTTTCATATATCGAGTGGCTAGTAAGTAGTATTATTATGTTGTGTATCGGGCATCGGGATTTATGTTATGCACCGGGGTTTTTTTTTCCCCTGTCGTCTGTCGTAAGGTCAATTTTGGTATATATTTTGGTACGCTTTGGCTTTATTTTGTTTTTGTATATGCATTTTTTATTTATTTTTGATGCCTGGCACATTCCAAAGAAAACCGAAACGAAAACGAAAAGCCAAAACGAAAGTATATTATTGTTTTTTTTTTTTTTTTTTTTTTAAGACGTTAGCACACGCACACAAAATTCCAACCGAAAATGTACAATACGAGAGAGCAAAGAGAGCAACAACAAAAACCAGATGCAAATAGCACAACAAATATTCCACTGAATTCATAGAACATTTGATCGCTTTTTGACATTTGTGGATGCTTTCTTCCGTTTGTGTTGCAAACTTTATGACAATGCTATGATGCCGCAACCTCTAAAAAATTGTAAGGCTAGGGCATGATAACAACAGGCCCAGTTCATAACAGAAAACACGCAAGAGATATACGACACAATAAACTTAACAGAGTTCAAGAGAGGAAGAGAGAGAGAGAGAGAGAGAGAAGGAGACAGGTGATAGACCGTGATCACTTACCTGTATAACCTTTGGGATACACCATGGTGACCTCATCGAACTTGGGTTTCTTGATGCCCTGACTGCCAACGGTAGTGCAAGCTAAAAAATAGAAACGAGAAGAGAGAAAAGAGAGAGAGGTGATGAAATGAAAGATCATCATGAAGAGTAGAGTTCAACCTATTTTGTTGGACATTATTTCGAAGACTTACCATCAAATTTCATGGCCGTGGCAGCTGCCACCGCTGCCTTATGCTGTTCCACTGTGCCGCCGGCCTCCAAAACACGCATCTTATTGCGATTGGCAATGGGACAGCCCGATGCACTGCACCCAACAAAAAGAAATGACGACAAATTTAGATCGGTTACAAAAAATGTTATTAGCTAGCAAAATTCTCACCTTCTGTGTGAGAGGAATTTGCCAGTGGAATGACCGGAGCCATCGCAACCGGGTATGGGGCAACGCAGCGGTTCCGAATCCTGTCCATCTCGTGGCTTACTCTTCGGCTTATTGGCGCGCGGACAGCCGGAGAGACTGCGATGCGATGAGTAGTTGCCAGTCACATGGCCCGAACCATCGCAACCGGGTGTCGGACACTTTAGCTCCTGTGAATGCGATTGCAGATGATTGCGGTCCGAGCGCGAACAGCCCGTCAAACTATAGAATGGGGCAAAGATGTGATATTAGTGTGGATTAGCACACACACACACACACGCACACACACGCCAAGTGGCCAACGCCAGATAAGCTTTAATCCAACACACACACACACAAAATAGTTTTCAACTTTAAAGTTTCACTAAATTCCGACAGGGATGTTAAAGGGGGTTGTTTTAAAGGTTGAATAGCTTGGGGCTGCTGCTTTTTATGAGCGCTTTGCGTACGGTTCCCATAAATATTAAAGCCACCTTAACAGTTAGTTAAATAATGTTCATACTGACCCATCTTTGGTCTTGTCATGCTGCGGTATGTGCTGTGGCGGTGGCATCGAATAGCAGGTGGCCGGACTTGGTGAATAGCCGCCGGAGACTGGTGTTGGATAGCCGCCGGGTCCCACGGCCGTTGCATACGGATTGCTGCATTGATAGGCAGCAGGACCATAGCCATGGTAGCCAGCTGGTGGATAGTCTGACTGAACTACCATGCCATAGCCGGGATGTGGTGAGTAGCCTGAGAGATTAGAAGGTACAACTTGTGTTTAAGACAAGATTTTCCTAAAGTAATTTCATGGGGTTACTTGGCAACACTTACCGCTCGGATCCCGATACGTTTCAATGTAATGTGAGCCGCCGCTGTCGGGCGTTGATTCGCGACTGTAGGGTCGCGGACCGCTGATGTGACCTACCAGGCCGAAGCCAAGGGGACGCGGCGGTCCACTAAAGTCCACGGGCTCCATTTGTGGTGAACGCGGTGGACCGTTGGGTCCAATTGAGCCGGGCGCAGCGCTACCAAAGCCCTGAGCGTGACCCACAACAAGACCGTCCGCACCGTACTGCGGGCTGGTAATAATGCTGTTTAAACAATTAGAAGATAGTTGTTAGTTGAAGATAAAAAGAGAGATCCAAGCAAATGTACTTTGTTTATTCCCACATACTAAGGATTAACCTGCTTTTACAACATTTAGTGGAAGTACCACGCCATGTTATCATCATAATCCTAAGTTTGCTTCAACTATATCCCAATTTATGATAAACTGCAGTTATGGGATGGCTATGTAAGTCTACCTACCAAATTTCAGAGCTCTAGCTATTAGAACCGCAGAGTTCCATCAGGATGGTACAGTCAAAAATTTCAAATAATGCTTGTAATGCCCCAAAACAAAAGTACAACGATAACACAAGTAATGTAATTAATAAGTAATTGAAAAAAATAAAATGAAATCTAAAACTTGCCGAGTAGAGCTTTAGGGTTGTGCTAGGGTTGCTGGGTAGTGCTGGATGGGATACGAGTGGTTTTTCGCTACTACTGTCTCTCTCACCTGTGCGGTAAACGTGTCACGCTCAAGTCCAGCGTCTGGCCCTGCGGACTAGGCACCTGGGGGCTGGCAATGTTGGGACTGGCACCCGGCTGAGGACTACCGTTGCCCATGCGCTGGTTGTTGTATTGGTTGTGGGATGCGGGCGAGTTGAAACCGTGTGGGCTCGATGACGTCACCGATGTGGCGCCCGATAGATCAACGGCGGGCGCTGCCACGCCCACATTTGGTGTGGGTGAACTACTTTGTTTGCTGTGTTGCTGCTGTTGCTGCTGCTGCTGTTGCTGCTGCTGCTGCTGCTGCTGCTGGTGATGTTGCTGTTGCTGCTGTTGCTGCTGCTGCTGTTGCTGCTGTTGCTGGTTTTGATAGGCCGCTGCTGCTGCTGCCGCCTGTGCTGCTGCCATTTTCACGGACAAATTGATGGCCGAGAAGCCCGGCGGCAAAGGACCCATTGTCGGATCATAATGATACATGGGACGCGGATATAAGGGTCCGCCGCCATTTGTCAGCTCCTCATGCTCCGCCTTGGCCATCAGCAACTGTTGCTCCTGCAAATACTTCTGCTGCTGCGCCTGCAGATCGTCCGCACTCTGTGGCAAGTAATGATAGGCCGTCGCCTGACGCTGTCCGCCGCTGGGACAACAGTTGGGATCGTACCGCTCGAAGCCCGTGGCGCCCGTGGGCAAGGTATCGCCAACACCTATGGCGAACACTGGCGCTACCGACGAGCCCAGCGAGGCGGTTGGATGCGGATGTGGATGCGTATGTGGATGTGGATGTGGATGCGGATGTGGATGCGGATGCTCGTAAACGCTGCGCGCTGTAACTGGTGATAGTTCACTGCTGCTGCCATTGCTGGGCTGTAGCAACTGCTGTTGCTGCTGCTGCTGTTGCTGCTGTTGCTCGGCGGTAGTGTCATTGGGTGCCAAACCATGTCCATGACTCTGAGCATAGCGCATTTGCTCGTACTGCTGCTGGCGTTCATCTGCCTGCTGTTGTTGCTGCTGCTGCTGTTGCTGCTGCTGCTGTTGTTGTTGGTGCTCTGCATGGTAGCTGGCTGCATCGCTGGCATCGTTGGCAATGGTTGTGCCACCAGGCATCATGTGGCTACCCTCAATAAAAGGTCCGCGTTGCTGATGCAACGTGTGTTGCTGTTGTTGCTGCTGTTGCTGCTGATGCTGTTGCTGCTGTTGTTGCTGCTGCTGCTGCTGTTGCTGCTGTTGTTGTTGATGGTGGGAGTGTGGATGCGGTTGTGGACTGTGCAATCCTACATAACGACTCAAATGTGGCTCGGCGGCAACATTAGATGTAACACTTGCCGTGTTGTTGTTATTGCTGCTGCTATTATTATTATTGTTGTTGTTGTTGTTGTTGCTGTTGGTGTTGTTGGTGTTGGTGCTGCGTGCACTACCAGCGGGTATGGCACTGGTGGCCGCCGAGGCGGCATCATTGGCCAGATAGGAGTGCATGGGGCTCTTGTTGTACTCCGACTTGATGCTGGCGACGGGACTGTACTCCGATTTGATAATGGGCATTGTTTTAATGGTGTTGTTGTTGTTGTTGTTGATGCAGCTGCTGCTGTTGTTATTGTTGTTGTTGTTCAGATAGTGGCTGGTTGTGATCTTGAGCTTGTCCAGCGGATGCAGGTCCTTCTCATGTTTCTCCAGCTCAACAGCTGTGATGGGGGAATACCGGATGCAAATGTAAAAAGAAAGAGAGGGAGAGAGAGAGAGAGAGAAGGGTGCAAAACAAACAGAAAAAGGGAGTCGATATCAAATTAAAAAAAAAAAAGGAAGAGAGAGAGAGAGAGAGAGAGAAAGAGAGCGCAAGAGATGTTGTTAAAACGTATTGCCATCGTATTTGATATTGCTTAAATGTTGAGAGTTGCACCTGCTGTGGTATCGGTATCAGTATCGGTATCGGTATCGCTATCGCTATCGATATTGCCTATCGGCGGTGGTAATGGCAACGCTATCGGTATCGCTATCGGTATGGCTATCGGTATCGGTAACGCTATCGCGCCATGATTATTCGTATTGTAACGCGATACAATCGAACGGCGACCGTGCGAGCGACGTACCGCTCTCGGACAACCGGAGAGGCTGCGATGCACACTCCGATGCGGCTGGACGTGACCCCTCCCGTTGCAGCCGGGCGTGGGGCATTTCAATATCTGTTCGTGTAGTGCCAACACTGTTTTTACGGGTTAAGTGGGTGATGGGTGGTAGGTGGTAGATGGTAGACGGTAGGTGGTAGACGGTAGGTGGTAGACCCGCGTAACGATGTTGGGTAAATGAGTTTGGGGTTGAAGGAGGAGTGTTATTAGTTTCTTTTCGTTATCGTTTTCGTTTGATTTATAAACGTCTAAGACATGGCAGGCCAATTACACAACATACAACTACAATTCACGCACATCAAATAGCAGAAAATCACGGAGAGAAGAAAGAGAGGTATAAAGGGAGAAAGAGAGCGAGAAAGAGATCAAAAAATAGGCTTAGACTGAGAAGAATTGGAAGAATTTGGAGAAAACTATATCTTACAGAAGAAGAGCTTAGAGGTTTGTAGAACTTAGGGAAGTAAGTTTAAGAAAACCTCCGATTTGAGAACTAAATCTAAGACACTATTGCCTTGAGATATTAAAGAGTTTTACAACACTACAGACAGAAAGAATTGCTTTGGAGCAATAAGAATAGAGAGGGAGAGAGTGAGAAAAACAAAGAGAGAGGGAGAGACAGATAGACAGACCTACAGAGAGAGAGAGAAAGATAGAGTCTTAGAGACAAACAAAAAGATACACCTAGAGAGAGAAAGAGGAAAACAGAGAGAGAGAGAAAGGGAGTACCCTAAGCATACATACACACTTGTACACACACACACATATGTATCTACATACACGTTACATAGACGACAACATGCGAAGAGATAGAATGAGAATAGGAGAGAAAGAGAGAGAGAGACAGAGATCTACAGACGTACTTATATGTGCTACAAAATACGAAACTATTTTTTTGTTTTTGTTTTTTCGTTTGGGAGCACTTACATTCGGTGGTGACTTTATCGCGTTTCGGACAACCCGACAAACTACAGCCAGCGAGAAGAAGAAGACCAGATCAGATCGTGTAATCAATAGACGGGAATAAAAATCAAACAAAAGCCAGTTGAGTGTACGTTTTATTGAAGGTGTATGTGTGTGGGTACGTATGAGTGAATGTGTGTAAAAATAAGTAGTTTATATAATATAAAAAAAATATGTATAAATGAAAAATTTAAATAAGCTTTATGGATTTCTTAAAACTTTCCAGAAATCAAAAATCTGTTTTGAAAAATGTGTTTCGAGTGTGTGTGTGTATTGTGTTGTGTGTGTTGTGTTGTGTGTCGTGTGTTGTACCTTCGATGATGCGAATATAATCCTGTGACATGTCCTTGGCCAGTGCAATGAGGAGTTGGGCATTTGGCGCCATCTACAAGTAACCAAGTACATAAAAATGAAATCAAATCAGAAGAGCAACAACTAAACACACACACACACACACACACACACACACGCACGCATACACACAACGCCCAAAAATGTGACAGAAGCAGAGAGAAAAGGGGGGGGGCAGTAAAACAGGTTTTCTAATTAATTATGTGAATGCGTCAAAGAGTATAGCGAAAAGAAAAGACAGAGGGAAGGAGAGACAACTTGACATGTCCTGGCAGGCAAAATGTGAAAAATACATATAAGTACGTATTTTCTAACCAAAAATGTACAGCTGACAACGCACACGGCGCCAATACAACAACGGCAACAACAATCAAATTGGGTAAAAAAGACAAGTGAAAGCAGCAACAACAACAAGAAGTGAATTCTTTTTGCCTAAATAATTAATTAAAATTTGATGGAAAACAGCTTTGCATTATTTACTTTAAAAAGGCACTCACGCACACACACACACACACACGCACACTAACACACATGACAGCAACAGCAGCAGCAGCAATTGGTGGTGAGACAGCAACACACAAACGACAAAAAATCAGACCAGACCACGTCTAAACTTGGCCTTCTAAGCACAAATTCTCAAAAGATAACGGTGAAAAACAAGTACACACACACCGCACACACACACACACACACACACACACACACCACCACTCAATGTTGCTGCTGTAATAGACAGGAGCCACAGCAGCAACATCTAGCCTCGAAAGGGGTTTAATGAAATATTTTTCGAAATATTTTTGCATGTGTGTGTCCGTGTGTGTGTGTGTGTGTGTGTGTCTATTACGTGGCCGTTCAAAATGTCAAACTGCAAGCACATGTAAAAACTCCCGACTCTAATTAGAATTTAATTAAAATAAAGCATACTCACAAAAACAGCACAAGAAGATAGACAGAGTAAAGAGAGAGAGAGAGATAGAGCTGGTTGCAGTTGCTGCTGCAACATAAAGGTTAAGCCTAATAAGCCACATTAGCAACAACAACAACAACACGCTAATGACTTATTACGTGCCCTTGTTGTTGCTGTTGTGTATCTCATAGTTTGTATCTTTTGTATCCGGTAAAAGTCGCTGGCAACTATTTAAAAAGTCATTCAAATTATATGAATACCATAGTGAGCATATGTATGTGTGTGTGTGTGTGTGTGTGTTGCCTGGGCTTAAAGGCACTTCAACTTTTGTGCCTTTGGCTTCTAGACAACAACAACAACACAACAGCAGCAGCATATTAATGCCGAGAACATAATGACAAAATAAATATGCAAAAGCGGTTGCCGAAAACGTGCCTCATATTTACCCTTTTATATCTCTAATCATACAACCTCTTAATGTCTCTGTCTATGTGTGTGTGTGTGTGTGTGTGTGTGTGTATAGACATCCTGTGTGTGCTTAGTTTTAGACAACAAGTTCAATTTTAAGTATAAATTGTATATACAATGCGCCAAAATTAGTGAAATGGCTAAAAACCCAAAGAGGCACTCAACTACTTCTAATTTTTCGTGTGTATGTGTGTGTATGTGTGTGTGTGTGTGCTAGTGTGCGTGCCTCAGTTATGAACACGTGTCGTGATAAATTATGTAACAGACAATAAAACAAAAACACGCAATTAAAATAAGTGAAAAGCCCATCAAAATATTTTTGGTTGAATTTTTTTAACTCAAATTATATATGAAGAGTTCTTAGAAATACAATATTAGGTAATTGATTGCACTTTTGTTTTTGAGCTAAGTAAAAACAATTTTAATAAGTTTTTAGTTAGTGAAATTATTTAAGAAATTTCTCAAAATTCACCAAACTAATTGTTAATTGGTACAATAATATAATAAAATCATTTCAGGAAAGTATTAGAACTAGGATTTTTTAAATGTTCTAATGAAATACTTTAGCTTTGGTTTCGCTTAATTAAAATAATAGGAAATATGTTAAAATTTAGCTGATCTTTCTTTTTTCTGCTTAAAAAAGCTGTTTAAGTGTATTACAATTGTTTTAAAGTCGATAACAAACTTTGTAGAACTGACAACTAAAAGCCTAAGTGATGTGAAAAAATATTGATAAAATGACAAAACACAAAAAAATATCATTAAATTAATAAAAAAATATATTTATTTAAAAGGCTAGTAAGTAAAGTTTAAAAGGAAAAAATTAAAGAAAGTTGGGAATACTGAAGAATATATAAATAATTGATCATTCAAGTTAGGTTTAAAGTTTGCTTTCTGAGTATTTATTTCAAGATCAATATAATACATATATATTTATTTTCAAATTTTTGGTGAGCTTAGGTAAAAAATATTTCAAAATAAATAATAGCGTATAAAATTGTTTCAGATTTTTCTAAAATTATTTTTGTTCTTTTGAAATGTCAGCACATTTTAAACTTGTGTCATCTCCAAGCTGGGTTATTGTGTGTGTGTGTGTGTTTGTGTGTATGGTTGATCATAAAAAGGTTTTACAAGCCATTAGCTTGTCTCAGCAGGAGTCACACATCCGCCACTCCTCCCCCCCATCCCCTTTGCCCACCGTTCAACTCTTGAACTTCATCCAAAACTGTTTCTCAACTCATAACGACGACAAAATCGCTTAATGTCTTTTGAAAACTGTGTGCGTGTGAGTGTGTGTGTGTGTGAGTACTTTTAGCTAAATGTGCAAATAATAATAATATGAATTGTTACAAAACGAGGCCACAGTTTATAATAATGATATAGGGAAAAATAAAAAAAAAACATTTGATGAACACTTTTCACAGTTGTGCTTAAACATATACACTTAAGTGTATGTATGTGTAAGTGTGTGTGTATTTGTGTGTGATCTCTCTCGCTCTCTTTCTCTTCATGTTTCATGTTTTCACTCTCGCACACATACTCTAGCTAGGTGTTGTTGTTGGTATTATTTCTATCTTTCTTTCTTAGTTTTGTTTCCTTTTAAGCCAATTAGATAAGTCTCAAAAACTCAATGCAACAAGAAGTTTCGCACATATGCGCAGCCGATTTTATAGTTATAGTACATATATGTAAATAGGGGATTTATTTTTGCGAACCGGTATCTTAGAGGTTTGAATTGTACCGTTAGCGGTAGCGTTACTGTACCACCTTAATCATTGATTTGATTTCTTTTTTTATTATTATTATTATTATTATTTTTTTTTTTTGTGTGTTTCTAGTAACAACAACGACAACAACTTACCACGATTTTGGCTGCCCGGCGAGTAGCTGGGCGCCGGCGTTGAAGATGCTGCTGCTGCTGCTGCTGAAGATGATGTTGCTGTTGCTGCTGGTGATAAAGTTGCCGCTGGTGTAACAGTTGCTGTCTCTGCTGTTGCTGGTGTGACTGTAGCTGCTGCTGCTGCTGTTGTTGCTGCTGCTGCTGCTGCTGCGGCTGCGGCTGATGCTGCTGTTGGTGGCGTTGCAACCAGAGAGACACCAACAACACCCTCCCTGGCAATATCCTGCATTACAGACGCCGCCCGACTGCCAACACCCGCCGGCTGCAATATCGTATACTGTTTGGCATCCAGCAATTGCTCTTTCGGCAGCAACTGTTGCTGCTGCTTGGGACTCTTCTCTGTGGGCGAACCCAGCTGTCCACCAACAATATCAAAGCCACGATCCAAACAAAGTTGCTGCTGATGCTGCTGTTGTTGACTGGCAGCAGCTGCTGCTGCATAGCCATAGTATGCCTCGGCTGCATTGTAGGCAGCGCTGCTCGTGTACTGAGCATGGGCGTAGGCTTGAGCCTGGGCGTGGGCGTGCGCTTGGGCCTGGGCCTGGGCATGGGCGTGGGCAGCGGCATGGGCGGCAGCGGCAGCCAGTTGGCCATTGCGCTTAATGATATCGATTGGTGGCTTAAATGCCGATGTTGCTGATGCATATGTTGCTGCTGCTTCGTCCTTTTTGTTGCTAATGCTGCTGCTGATGCTGATGCTGCTGCTGTTGTTGTTGGTGTTGTTGTGATTAAGACGCGCCTGATCGTTCTCCTTCTGTCTGTGGAAACGCAGCAGAAGTGTGTTGTTCTGTTGTTGTTGTTGTTGTTGTGTGTTGTTGCTGCTGCTGTTACTGCTGCTGTTGTTGCCGTGATTGTACTTTTGCTTGTCCTCGAACAGATTTTGAAATGGCGGCGGATTCTCATCCTCCTGTTCCTGCAACCGATACAAATTGGTGCGTGCATCTGGCCAACTGCCGGACAAACTCTTCAATGCTGCTTGCGTCTCACGGATTAAAGTCTCATCGTCCTGATCTGTGGCATCTTGGACGATTGCAGCCGCAGTGGTAGCAACAGCAACAGCAACTGTTGCAGCTTGAGTGTTGTCGCCAGCAATCGTTGTTTCTAGTGTTGCAGTTGTTGTTGCTGTTGCCGTTGTGGTTTTGGCCAATCCTAGGTTTAGACTGAGACCCAGCTGGCGTTTCTTTTGTGGCAATGTGTTGTTGTTGTTATTGTTGTTAGTATTTTTGTTGTTGTTGTTGTTGTTGGCAGCTAATTCATCATCGCGACTGCAACGTTTGCGTCGCTTTATGGCCGTCTCATGCTCATTGTTGTTGTTGTTGTTGTTGCTGCTGCTATTGTAGTTGTTGTTGTTGTTGCTGCTCTCAACCAGAGGCGTCTCCTTGCTAAGCGGTCGCTTGGACAGCGCCATTTTTGCCAGTTGCCCAAATGCCTTAACAACAAATATGGTGTTTTTTTTTCAAATATTTTCTAGTATTTTTGTTGTTGTTGTTAGTAACGTTTTTTTTTTTTTACTTACTTACGGCTAATTTTTTGTTAGTTGCATTCATTTGACTTTTTTGGGGGGATTTTTTGGGGGATGTAATGGATTTTGGTATTGCTTCGGGTGGATAAGTCTAGTATTATATGTGCATGCAGTTAAAATTGGAGAAAATATTGCAAAGCTCGCCCTCAAATTAAACCCTATGGTACAACTGAGAAAGAAGTTAAAAAAAAATACACACTAAAAGCAATGGATGAATAAACGCGATAACCAAGAAACCAAACATGAAGAAAAGAAAGAAACTAATATTGCTTTTTGAGAAAAACTAACTTACTTATGTTGTGTTTGAGAAACTATTTGAAAATGATACAGAATCTAGAGCATACTAAGATTGCATGTAATAAACCTTAGGATAGCATGGAATTTATTACGAAAAATTGTATCTGGTATATTTTTAGTGAATTCCTTACATATTGATGATATTTCGAAGCAAAACTGCTTTCAAACATAAAATTTGTTAATGCCTTTAGCAAAAATGGATATATTCTAAAATGTAACGTTTTTAATTATTGAAAAAACTTAGTAAAAATTCATTGAAATTTGATTTTGATAGGTTTTAAAAAAGACTTTGGCAGATTTTCTTTTTTTCTGTGTAGAAGTGGCTTGACAAAATCGTGAACAGAAAAGGGAATCATAGATGTTTTTAAAACATATGTGGACTATAATTCTAACATTAAAAAACAGTTAAGAGCTTTATTTCAAGATCGTCACTTTCTTAATTTATCGTTCAAGTTAAGTGCTTATTTTAAAATATTTGTTCCTTACCAAACAGGTAAATGGTTTAAAAAGGCTATGTGAAGAACTTTTCATAAAATAGCTAAAAAACACATTTTTTGCGTTACAAAAAAGATTACTTTCGCATACAAATTAAAAAATATTTTAGACAAAAATAAAAAAATCTTAAATAAAAACAGTTAAAATAGATTTAATGGAGCTCATTGATTAATCTTATCTCAAATCTAAAACTACAATCGATAAACTTGCCATAAACAATTTTATTTAACTAAGCTCCCAAAAGTATGCTAAAAAAAGTGTGTTTGAATTTTTGTATTATGATGTTAACACTTTTAATTAAAACCCAGTTGAAAAGAAACAGCTGCTCCATTAGAAAAATTACCTAAAAATATTGCAAGCACTGCTTTTTTGAAACCTTAAGTTATTGTTAGAATACTTTCTGTTAAATTCTTTTTAGATTAGTATTGCTAAATAAATTTCAATGTGATTATTCTTGTTGCATTGAATTTCTATATTGTTGATTTATTTTCTTTCTTTTTGTTTTTTGTCTTTCAAGTAATATTTTGTATGTGGGAATAAAATAATTGAGTTCCTTAATTTTTTCTCAGGGTTTAAAGTTCAAAGTTGTGTTTTTTTTTTATTTTTTTTTTTTTTTTTGGGGGAATTTTACATTTAGATTTAGAAAATTGAACTTTACCTATTTGATAATAGCGAGAATCGGTATTTATTATTTCTTGCTTGGTTTTTATTTGTTGTTGTTGTTGCACTTTTTGTTTTTTTCTTTGTTAATTGGTTTGTCTTTGACTGTTGTTGTTTTTTATTGTGTGTTAAAACAATTTATTGCTTGCATTTGTTGTTGTTTTGTTTTTTGTTGCTGCTGCTGCTGCTGGCGTTGTTGTCATTGTTGCTTGCCTCTGGGCTGCTGCTGTTGCATGTTTAACATGCATGCTGCACTAACAAACACACACACACACACGCACGCACACGCGATTACGCACACAAACACACACACTCACAGGAAACACAACAATAAAAAAGTAAAGAAAAATGTTCACAAAAATATGAATTCCTTTTCTCTTTCGAACACTTTTTACTTAAGCCAAAGGAATTATGATTTGTGTTAGATTTGTTTCTGTTGGCTGTGGAAAGTTTTTTGGTTGTTAAACTTTGTTTTGTAGTTCACGGCCTTCGCGGCGTATACGCAATATCAATTAACGCGCGCACTTTGCTCGACTTTGACTTTTGTATTTGTAGGCCGCACCACAATTAGAAGAAGAAGAAGATGGTGATAACAGTAAGACAACGTCGACGACGACGCTTTAAAATTCTTCTTGACTTCTTACTTTTTTTCTTTTTTCTTTTTTCTTTTGGCAATGCGGTTGGGTGGGCGGGGGCAGAACTTTATTTATTTTTTGGGTAAAAAAGTTTGTTTTTTACTTTTGAATGGCGCGCTCAAAGTTTTGTTGTTTGTTTGTTAGTTAGTTTGTTGTTGTTGTTGCGCGTGAAAATTGCAATAAACTCGAAGCGGCGAATTTTATTTTGGCGGCGTGAAGTCCGGACGTCCAAAAACCGACTGCTGCGATGCGTTTGGGGTAATAAAATTTTACATCGTCGTCGTCGTCGCTCGCTGCTCGCAAAACACACACTCACGTTAGCTGCGCAGTCGGCGTCGACGCAGAGTCACAAGCGAACGCATCAGAACGAACGAAGTACGAGTGGGGGAGGGAGGGGCGGGGCGCTCGGCAAAAGAAAACACGACGTTTACTAACTAACTGCTACAATATATTGCTGCTTCCTCTTCTTATGCTGCTGCTGCTGTTGCTGCTGCTGCTGCTTGTACAGGAGGAAGCCCGAAAAACGTGCGTCTCTACCTGTTCTAAGTTCGCTGCTAACTGACAGTTTTCCCAAAGTTGTCGAACTTTCGAACGCAATGAAAATTGCAGCCAAAAAATGTTGTTGTTTTGCCGCCACGACGACAAAGCCCGAACGCCACGCAGCGGCCAGGCAGCGCTGCCAGCGTCAACCGTTTTTCGGACTAAAAGCACGAAGGCAACGCGTCCTCGTTCGGTTCGTTCGGTTCGTTTGTTCGCTCGTTCTGCCATGCTTCCCCAATAGCACAGTTTTTGGCATAGCTGTTATACTCGTTTATGGCGTCGGCGCAATACAGCTGACGTCGACGCTGTATCCGAAAATAACCGCTAAGGCAGCGGCCGAGGCCGAGGCAGCGGCAGAGGCAGAGGCAGCGCAACGCATTCCTGCAGCCGCCCTCAGCGCTGATTTGCCTTTTATCTCGCCCCGCACACACACGCTAATTGTAAAATTCCAGCAAGCTAAATCAAACGACGACGACGATGACGTTGACAACTCTGCCTTGCCGCTGCTGCTGCTGCTGCTGCTGCCCACAAATGAGTTGTTGTTGTCGATGATGTCGATGCGCAAGTACACAGCTGCTTTTGGATTTCTGCAGTAGCAGCAGCAGCAGCAGCAGCAACAGCAGCAGATTTGCAGTCGATCAGTCATTTTTTAGATGCCGTGGCATTTCTTATCAGCTGCTGCTAATGCAACTTTTGCTACTTTTGGTGCTCAGTCGCTGCTCAGTTTGCAGCAACTGCAACTCATTGGTGTGACGCACAGAACATTGTGAATTTCGTTTGAATGTGATTCAGAGAAAGGCAAAGTGCAGCATTCAACTTTGATTCTTCTACTTCTTTAATTTGCTTGATGTTAAAAAATGAATTATCTGTTTTTTAGTTAACAAATATTTATCGACTTTGTTAACACTTAAGTTTATTTTTTTTGTTAAGAAAACACTACTAAAATGTTGCGCTGTTTTTAGGTTCACTTTTTGTTTATGAAAAGTTTACGAAAACTTTTTTATTTCATACTTTACAATTTGCTAAAAATAGCCCATTTTTTTGTTTTCAAGTTCGCTTAAAGTTTGAACTTCGTCAAGTTTTTATAGCTTGGCGTCTGAATACTTTACTCATTTTAATTGAACTGGTTAACCATTTTTTCAAGTTCACTTTAAAGTTTTCTTTCATAAGTAGATTCTTATGGCTTGCAGTCTGTTTGTGATTCAGTTAAAATGAACTAGTTCTTTAAGCAGATTGCCCGGAGCCAAACAAATTCTGAGACTTCGCTTGATTCCCCAAAAACTTTCTAGACATTAAAGTTCAAAAAAGATACATGAATAACTTTTTTCTTTGTGGGTTTGCTAATCGATTTTGTTCTTAACTTTTGCGCTGAAACAAAAATTGAAACGTTTACGCTGAACTTGGGCTCTTTTTTTTTTGTTCTTTGTAGGAAAACATTTATTTCCATTGAAAATTTTATGATATAATGATTTGTTAATGATTTGAAACTTGATATTAGTTTAATTTTTAATAGGAATTTCATATTGTTAATTTAATTTATGCTTTATTCGGAATGTTGTACAGCTTTTCTATTGTCTGGCTATTGTGAACCTTTGTTCTAATTTCTGTTTAGGGTTACCAAGTTTATTCACTACATTTGTTGATTAAAAGCTTGTTGCATTTGTTAAATAAACAGTTTTGTGTAAGAAAACGAAAAAGTTTGTTTGAATACAATTTTACTTTAATATACATTTCCATTTATTAAGGATTCATGTTTCTGGAGGACATTTTTTTTAGGTCCAGTTACGAAAGTATTAAATACAGGACAAATCTCATAAGATCAACTCAATTTTCAATAGGTATCTAGCTTAAGGTGCATTTCAAAATGTTTACGTACTTTCTTAGCAACATATTTAAGAAAAGTTGCAGTAAGATGGGTGAAGCTGAAAGAAAACTCGCAGCCTTGTAACTCCTTTTTTATGGTATCTTTGATGGGCAAGGGGAATGGGGGGAGGGAGAGTGTGCGCTGAGCCGTAATTAAAATAATTAAATGCGAAAAAAAGAAAGTAATCACAAGATTGAAAAGTAATTTACACATGTAAGCAAACACCACGAGAAAACACACACACACACACACACACATGCACACATGATGAAGAAAGAGAGAGACTTTCACAAATAGAAGGATAAACAAAGCCCGCAGGATATGCCAACAAGGAAGCTGAGCTTTCTCTGCGAATGGGTTCAAAGAAAAAAAAATGAAATAAAATAAAAAATAAATACACGTTCAGTGTGCTAAGAAAATTTCCAAGGCAAATGGAAAAGTCAACATGACGACGACGCCAAGGATCAGTATGCAGTACATGCAGAAAGGATGGGCAGAGAAGCGGGGGGCGGGGGCGGCGAAGTGTAGTGCGGGGATTAGCAAGTAGAAGTTTCGCATTGTGTGCGTGTGTAAAACGCAAAAACGCAAATGATTTCTCTTATTTCGACGCGGTCGCGTTTTTAACCTCACTCCTTCTCCACTATGATGGATAGGCAAAGCACAAGAACAAGAAGAAGAAGGGGTTTTGGGGTCAGGGGAAGGGAGTGCGATAAAGGGTTAGGCCAGCCAGGCTCGACAGCCGGATGTGCTTGCTGGCTGCCCAACCGCCGCCAACAACAACAGCGAGATCTGTCTAAAAAGTAACAAAAATAGAGTAAAGTGATTTGAGTTTGGTTGCTGGGCTGTGTGAGCACAGCTATGTGATACCCTGTATGAGTGTTTTCCCTGGTGCTTTCTTTGAAAGCTGTTTTCGAGAATTGATTTTGTTCAATGTATCAATCAAGCAATGAGTCAATTATTTGAATGCAATCAACTAAACCAGTTCACTAGTCAGTTTTTCATTTTTCAATTTAGTCAGTGACAAAGTCAGTCAAGCAGTTAGCCATTAAGTTATTTGATCAGTCAGCAATATATATTCAACTCCTAGGATCTTCTTCTTCTTTATATTTTACAGCCTGACAGCTTTCCTTGCTCAATTGGCTACAGGGTATAAACAAAGACAAAGCTGTGGCTGAGCCTTTCTTTTAGCTGGCTTCTTTCTTCTAACCGGCTGTCTGGCCAGACACAGCAGAAATTAAGTGGCAACAAGAGGGAATCACTCACTTTTTTGCCATACCCCCGCTCCACCCGACCCCCCGCCAAAAGGGGTTGCGTGGGGCGTGGCAGACACAAGACACAAGGCACAAGGCAACGAAATGATTGACAGCGCATAATTAAATTAATTGAGTAATCCACGGGCAACAACGCAACGCAACGCAGCGAAAGACCAAAGGGGGGGAAAGGGGGGTGGGTGGTGGGGGGTACACACAAAATGTGCCGCTGATGCGTGCCACAACGTGGCGGCAACGGCAACGGCGGTTACTTCATTTGAGACAAGGATTCCTTCTTCGCCGGAGCTGTGCAGCATCTCAGCTCACACACACACACACACACACACACACAACCAAGTTCTGCATAATGAGAAATAAGCAAATGGAGAATGAACCCTTTCCTTACCTCTTCAACTGGGCCAGGGTTTGGAAAGGGGGGGGCATGCAAATGTCGCCCGCGCGTCACACAGAAAATTCTGTTGTTGTGTTTTTTTTTTTTTGTTGTGGCTGTTGTTGTTGTTGGTGTGTGCGCCTTGCGGTTTCCTGTTGATGTGAGCCTTTGTCTTAGCCGAGGATATCGAGTTGCCCACAAAAACCGAGCACAAGGAGCACCAAGTGCCCCAGGAGGGTACGAAGGGAGGGGAGGGAAAGGAGTGCAAGCAGCAGCCGCAGCTGAATCTGAATCTCAAACTGAAGCATTGTCTTTGGCCGCGTCGCTTTATTAAAATTAGTAAAAATTGTTGGAAAACGAAGGGGTAGGGAAGAGGGGAGTGGCAGTTGGTAGCCAGCAGCTAGCACCCCGTTGCTTGTCACAATCTCCCTCCCTGCCCCCTCCTTCAACCGCACCGCAAGCTGCGCTGTGTGACAAGTGGCAGCCGCGGGGCAATTGTTTACGAGTGTATCGCAAATTAAGTAGGGCTTAAATTTTACAAGCATTTCGCCTTTAAGAGTTAAGTGCTTTTCTCATTCAGCTACGTCCCCCTACCTGCCCTCCCCCTACCCTACCCCTGACGCTGCGCTGCGCTGTGAATGAATTTGGCAGTTCGCTTTTCATTCCCATTGTCCTTGCTTGACAGCTTCATTTTCTTTTTAGTTTTGTCACTTGAATTGAATTTTTGTCACTGGGATCAGGCTCAGGCTCAACTTGCATATAGAATAGATAGATATATAGTTACAAAGTTGATTAAACTGTATTGTTCTTAAGAAATAGATTTTTAACAAACTGAGAAATCATAAATGAATAAATAATTATCCAAAAGATTTTAATAAAATATGATTTAATACAAAAACGCCTAGGGAAGTAAGTTTTCATTTAACAATCAATTATTTTAAGTTTAAATATTTGTGTTTAATGTAGTCGGGAAGTAGGGAAACAGAGAGCTTGTAATATTTATATTTAAATGTACTTTCGTTTCTTTCCTTTTTATTTATTTTTAAAGCTAACATGCTTTGCAGCTCTCAATATTTGGTTGCTTAAATTTTATTGAATAACTTTAAAGTTATTGAAGACCTTATCTTTTAAATTGCCCAAAAAAATGCAAAGTCAAAACTCAGAAATAAGCTTTTTCTTTCCATAAATTAAGCTCCACTCCAAAAGTCGAACGCATAAAAAAAAAACGACGTCAAAGATTTGTTGTGATTGTTGTTGTTGGTGTTAATAAAAATAATAATAATAATAAGATGCGTGGTCAGGACAATCTTGTGGCACAAAAGCAGGCTGCCACCAGCCGTCGTCTGAGTTAATTCAATGGCAACAACAACAACAACAACAACAACAATGGTGGCAGCCACAACGCTTCGTTTTGTGGTTGTCCTCAAAATACCTGCCCCTGCCACACTTCTGCCACATTTGTGAAGAGTGAAATCCTTGCAACTCATTTTTGTCCTCCTCGTCGTCGTCTTTGCTGCTTTTTAGCGCACAACTCCTTCGCCTTGTGTCCTTGTGCTTGGGCTTTTTTTGCCTCCAAAGTCTTTTTAATATTCGTGATGCCATTCAGGCGAGGCTTACAAGGCCTCCTCCTTGGGATCGGGCTGCCTGACTGCCTGGCTCTGTAATTACGCGTATAGGATGATGATTAACGCACAGTGGCTTTCAGACATGGCACTAGGACATGGTTAGACTGAAAAAGAAGTTCGCTTTGCCAGCTGCTATTCACTTTTTACTTATTTTTTTTTCCTTCTTCTACTTTGGCATTAACTGAAGCAAAGCTAATGACTGTCTGTGTGTGCGAGTGTGTGTGTGTGTGTGTCTCTGCAATGCCGTTTGCAGATTTTGCATTTCTTTGCCATATTCTTTGCAATTAGTTTCAACACCATGCTCCTCCCTTCCCCTCCCACCGCTCTGCATACATTTATGAAATTAGCAAACGCACTTTTCTTTTTTTATACACATTTTTGTTTTTATTTTACACTACGCAAATCCATAAATACCTCTAGACTTCTAGACTTGTTGGTGGCAGCTCTCCTCCGCACCCCGACCCCCGACCCTCGCCCCCTTAAACAGCTTACTTTTTCAAGGACAAAAACTTTGTTTGGCTTTTCGCCGCATTTCGTTAAAGCCTTTTGCTTTTTACCAACCAACTCTCACTCTCCCTTCCTCTTCCTCTCTCCATGCAACAAAAAACTTTTGCCAAACTGCCTTGTGCCCACAAAGTGTGTGTGTGTGTGTGTGTGTGTAAGTCCCCCCCTTCCTACACCTACAGCCTTGCCCCAGCAGCTTCTGTCTAGTAGCCGTCGCGTCTTTCGTTTAATCAGTTGCAGCACACCAACAGCCAGTGTTGCCACACATAACTCAAGACATAAAAGTTTGCAAGCAATTAATTGGTGCCGAGAAATTTAAATAAAAAATTAAAAAAATTTAAAAATTTAAATTTTAAAATTTTTTGCTTAATTATAAAAAGTTAAAAAACAAAAGAGAAGAATATTTAATTTCACAAGCTTCTAAGTAAATGAAGGTAAGTTTGATTTGCGATGAGCTTAAAATTAAAATTGAACCGTCTGCCGAATACTCTGATATCCGAAGGCTCTGACCAATATTATTGTACTGGAGGGTAGCTGTATGATTAATTTACAAGGATGTGCAATAATATTGATGAAGAATCAAACACAGAAGCCGTCCATCATGTTATGTTGAGCGATATAAATAAAAATCATCAGTAAGTATTATTGTGATTTTTTTTTTTTTGACTCAAATATAATAATAATGGTTAAGTTTTATAAAATTCCTCAAAAGTAATGATCATCATTAAAGAAAAGCCAAAAAAAAATGCTAATGTAATCATTAACATGTAATTTTTATAATTTAACTTATAATGATTACTGCACTTATTTCTTTCACTGATTTATTTAAATTACTTTTAAAGATCGTTACTAGTTATATATGTATATTCCAAATTGAATGACTTCAATTTAAAACCATAAGATATATAGACAGTTCTGATTGTTTATTTATTAGCTGTTTTGTTTGGGTTGACAATGCGTGAATTTTGTGAATACATTTTGTAAATGTACAAATATGTGTGCCGTCAATATAACAACGGTTAGGTTAGGCGGCAGCTTTATGGCCATTGTACATGGGCCAACATGCATCATCCGAGGAGTCCGAATCCGTGAGTGGAGGCTTCGACATGAAAAGCTTCTCACGACCACGTGGCATTCTCAGCAGCGCCAAACCAATAAAGTTTTCCAAACGCACAATGTTGCGGTACTTGCGATCTTCCGGCTCAATCACCATCTTGTGATTGAGAATTATCAATTTCAAGTCGCTTAGCAATTCATCGCCATCTTTATAGTACAGGCTCATAATCCGTATCTTGATCGTTTCAATGTCCATTGGATGCCTAATGATTGAGTACTCGGGCTTTTTCACAATATCAATTGGGATCAAGAATCCAGTGGCGAACTTGCGTTTGGGCAACACATCGATAATGTGCTTTCTTATATAATGAATCTTGTTCGTATAGAACCCAATTATACCGGGTCTTTGGCACAACCGGATTTGCGAGCTCCTGTCTTGGTTAGGTGGGTTGGGTTGCTGCACAAATAAATGCAACTTTAGAAAAGGAATACAAAACCTTGCAAACACACAACTTACCATTGCTAAGAAAATCGTCAAAAACTCTAGCTAGAATATCAGCAGAAGCTTAATTAAACAAAATTCGCAGCCAACACGAAATAATTTTCACAAGCGTTTGACTGGTTTAATATCAGTGATGGAATCGCTGTAATGGGCTTAATAAATATGACGCTAACAATATATCGATAAGTATAGTTGCGATATTATTGTTTTCATTACAGCAAGTTTATGTGTTTTAATAAGAGAAAACAAAAAAAAAAACCCATAAATATGCCTCATGGTGCTTTAAAAACTTAAATTTAATAGCACTAGTTAAAGTATTAAGCAATCAGTTAAATAAGTAAAAACAATTCCGCCAGATGGCAAGTCATCTAATTAATGTTAATTAACAGTGCAAGATGTTATTGATGTATTCGAGCAATAAAACATCGATATACCATCATCGCATCGATACTATCGAGTTTGACAACCGTCCTATTTACAAATATACAATTCAATTAGTCTTATATCTGCTACTTTTCTTGTAAGCATTTTGGAAATTAAGTTTACTTTGCACGTCCTGAGAGTATCTGAGTGCTAAGAACCTATTTTCAATGGTAAGTTGTGTGTTCAAAAGTGTTGCATTTTGATAATTTGTTTTTGTTTGTGCCGCAGTCAAACCGAAACGGGCAACGAACCCCTTTGCAGTCCAGTTATCTTAAGGAAAGGAAAGTGTTTAAAGTGTTGCAAAAATGTTAATGGAGTGTGTGGATCCGGACAGAAACCCAACATGATTCAATACCCAATGGACTTTCAGGCAATGGGTCAAACACAACTACTGTACCAGTTCTTAAGAGATCGTATACGACTTTAATCTAATCATTTCCATTTGTCTGAAACTTGTGAAGTTCATTACTTTGGTGATCATGGACCAATGGCCATTATAATCTGTTGTCAATGGTAAGTTGTGTGCTCAAAATTATTGCACTTTGATAAAACTGTTTTTGTTTGTGCAGCAGTTCAAACAGAGTAAGAAAGAAACTCAGAGCAGCAAGATTCCCTACTTGAGAAAGTATGTGACTAATTGGATGGCAAAGAAAAGCTACGCCAGGATGAAGTTATTTTCGACCTGATTCTAATAGTCGCCAGCTCTATTAAGATCCATTTGTCGGGATCTCGCATGTAACGCAACTGCCTTAAATTGGAAAACCTCAGGACCAAGGAGCCGCGAATATTGTGCAGACAGCTGCTTTGGGTGAAGAATCTCTTAGACTCTCTAAAATGGTTATTCTCCTGGCTGCCCCTTCTTAAATCAACAGCAGCTCTTGCCACAGACACATTACATTTAATATGTTCAATGTAGTTGTCTTGAATGCTTGACTCGGCTTTGCCTGTAACACCTTCAACGCCATTATCATAATTGCATATTAGCAGCCCCCCTTTTTAGCTGCTGCTCTTAAGCGCCAGCGATTATTGGCATCGATAGCAGCACCGCGCACCAGAAGTTGATTTACAGCTGAGTTCCAGCTAAGCAGAAGAAGCCTTTTTACCGCTCCCTAAACTTGGAAACCCCAACGGGTACACTGCAAAGAAATGTTGGCTAGGTTTGGGAAAGGAATTTTCGAAAATATTTAAAGACGGTTTTTTTCCTTCTTTCCCATAAACAATTTAAATTAAAAACAAAAGGTTATGTGTTTAAAATAGGTTAAGTACTATTTTATTTCCATTAATAGTATTAGTATTTAAGCAAAAAATGTTTTTAAAGTAAATGCAACTTGTTTTTTCTTTAGGCTTTAGCAAAATTTGAGTGACAAACTTTATCTATTTAATCTAATGTTAAAAATGTTAAAAATGTTTAAAATTAACCAGTTAAATAATAAATAGACTTTAAGTTTATATTAGCTATAATGTTGTGACTTAAATTTTGTTACTGTGTATAGACACATATTCATATTGCCAGACAGCAATAGCTCCTTTGTGTGTATGAGTGTATGCGTGTGCGTGTGTGTGTGTGTGTGTGTGTGTGTGCGTGGCATATGCATATCTGCGTGTATCTATGTACTTTTAATTGCTAGCAATTAAAACTTAAACACTGTTCACACACACACACACACACACACAGTTTGTGGCTGTTGATGTTGTTGTTGTTTGATTATTGTTTGCTTTTGTTGTTGTTGCTGTTGTTGTTGTTTGGTGCGTGCCAAGCTTCATTTAGTGCGTTTCGTTTGGTACGTTAAGTCACCAAGGTGCCAAGTGCCACAAAGTGGTTTACTGCAGCCAAGTGGATAAACGGACTCCATACAACAACCATTATAGGGATGAACTGTGGATTGGGGAGGGGGGGGCGGAGGGTGTTGTAGGTAACAAGAAAATTGCGTGGCAAGCGTAAATAGTGAAGCGTTTAAATGCGTATCAAGTGCCGAGGGGAAACTTAACTAAAATCAAATACAAAACATACATATGCGAAAAAAAAATACAGAGATACAGATACATTTGTTTATACTATCCGCGAGTGCATCGCGATAAGCTGCACTTAATTAAAGCACTCAACGAGGAGGTAAAAAGATAGTTTAAATAAAGGGAGGGGCATTTCCAGGTGACTGGCACGAAAGTTCTGTGCAGGTATTGAGGGACAGCCTTTGCGGTTTCTCAGAAATACAAATGTTAAATGCAAGCAAACATTTTTATTTATTTTTAAAATGATTAAAAAATGCTTGGCTTCTTTTGCATTTTCTAATTTATGAGCGTTTTTTCATTTTTAAACTCTTATAAGGAACTCAATATTAAATTTCTAGAATTTTAGACATTTTTTTAAGCTTCACAACTTTTAAAAAATCGTAAAAGAGAGATTGAAAACAAATAAAATCTAATAATGTTATAAGAACAAAAAAATATTCCTTAAAATAATTATGTTTTGAAATATTTTACACTTGCGTTGTACCACCCGCTGCTATCACATATACAGGGTATATCTATGTACACACTTATAAATCGTGTAACTCTTATCGGACATCACAGTTGTCACCAACTAAACACAACCAAACACAACACACACAACAGTCATAAATGTTAAAATGCCATTAATAACTAAGTAGCACTGGCCAACAGTTCCCCCCCTTGTCCACACTCCCACCCCTTAGCTAATAACTGCCCTCGTTAAATCAGCATTGCCTAACTTAAGTCACACACACACACACACACACACAAAAGAAAAACGTTATAAAAAAAGTGAAAGAAAGAAAAAATTCGTCCTTGCCGCGCCTCATGCTAATTAAATTCAATTAAACGACAATCAAACAATGTCAAGCGGAAGTCAAAGTGGGAAACGCGAGACACGCGGACAATAACGGTTAAAAAAAATATAAAATAAACGCGACCGCGAATAGCACGGAACAATTCGGGCATGGGAATGAGAACTACCTGAGCCAGCACCTGACCAAAAAAAAAAATCAAAAAAAAAAAAACTCGTGTCTTCTACCTCGCCCATGCAATTGAACTTAAACTGGACGAGGGAGTAGGTGTGGGGTAAGAGCTGGTCGATCCTAGTCAAGTTTTGAGCAACAATAAATGTAAATTTGTTAAATGTGAAAAGTGAAAGCTGTTGCTTAACATTTGGATAATTATTTTTATTAAACATTTATTATCTCTTCTATTGCTCAGTAGGAAAGCTTGTTAGATTTAAATTTTGAAATTTTAAAATAAAAATAAATGAATATTAAAATCTAAAAATAAAAATAATTTATGAAAATTTTTGGGTGTTCAATACATTGAATTTTTTATTTTTTTTTTTCATTTTTTCACACCGGAAATCGTTCCTACAATTTTATATTAAATCCATTATTTTTGGTTGCAGTTTAAGGTGCGAAGTTGAACACCATTTGATTTTTTTTATACACATAACACCCCCCCCCCCCCAACGCAACCTATTAAATTTAGTTAAAACTGAGGTAGTTGCGAAAACCGAGGAAAAATATTGTGTTGGCCACGAGACCTATTTCCAAAAAAAAATGCCTTTGCCACACATTAAAATTAAAGTTAATCGAATAAATCTGTGATTACAGATGGATTTCATTTTATTTTATTATTTTTTGAAAAACTGAGAAATTGTGGTCTGTACTTTGTTACAATTTAGACTTTTTTTACAGCTGTTTTGAATCTCGAAGTTGTAAAATGTCATTTATTGGAAGTTCCGTCTGTTCAACCCATTTAATCCTAGTTACTGTGGATTTAAGCATATGATATTCCTGGCATTTAGATTTAACAACATTGCCACTATCCAGATTACCTAGGTTTCACATTTTGTGGTATTTTAAGTTTATTATATGTTTAACTACTGGCATATTGTACGAGGCTAGTGAATCAACCGATCGCGAAATAAATTCCATCAAACTGAATGCGCAGAACCATTCATACATATGTGGGAGAACGTGGAATTTAAGTACAGTAATAGTATATGCATGTGTTAAAGTTGTAAGCAAAATGAATGAAATAGAACAACCGTTATTGTCGTCTTGTCTTCTTTGTATCACCGAGTCGGTGAAAGGACTAACTTTAATCTCCTGGTGTGACCGTGCCTTGTTGTTGGTGTGTTGTTCTTGCTGGTTCATTCTAGTAGAAACTAAAATACGATTTCCTTAGGAAGTTGCGTTAAACGAGGTAATTTTTGGAAGTTGGTTAACAGAGTCTACAATGTTAAGAATTCGGGTGTTGATTCGAGGAGTTGCGTTTGAGCGAGGGCGTACTGTATTTGATTTTTGTCAGCTGTCGTCGTCGTCCTTTGTCTGCTGTTTGTTATTTTCATTTAGATTTTGTTATTGTTATTTAGCTGGGTTTGTGTTGTCGTTAGCTTCTTTCGGCCTTTTTCCGGCTCACTTTTTGGCTGTTTGTCGACGCCGTCGTTTGTCAACATTGCCTTTTCTTTTTTTTTTTTTTTTGGAGATAACAATTGACACGCGATATGGCGCAGCGCCCCTTCGCCCCCTCCACCCTTATTAATTGCCCTGTATTCTAGTGAAAAAATCTAACAAAAGTTGTGTATTTTTAATCATTGTTTGCATGACGTCAACGTTTGAAATGTTAATGTGAAGATGCGGCAAAGTTTGAGGATGCTTTGAGGCAGCGTTTAACCTGTTGACAGTCGGTTTGGACAGTTCAAGTTGGCCAGGAGTCCGTGTGTCATATATGTAACTCGCTGAGAGCATCCTTTGGCAGCTGACATCCTTCACCATTCTTCTTTCGCTCAAGTCGCTTCAGGCTTTTGAGGTCAGCTAAACCCTTTTAGCGCATTTCATTAACGCAGCTCTCTTCTCTTTTTTATTTTTGGTTGGTGTTTTGTTTCAGTTTATGTTGGTTACACCTTTTTTTTTCTGTGTGTGTGTGTGTGTTAAGGACTTTAAGGACTTGCTTGGCTGTTTTTATTACTTGGCTCATTTAGCATGCAGCCGCTGTTGAACGTGAATATTTTTTAATGCGTCCGCTTTTACTTGCTGATGAAGTGAATCAAATTGGAGGACAGCAGAAGCAGCAGAAACCACAGCAGCAGCAAGAGTTGTTGTTGTTCGTTGGTTCGTTGGTTGGTTGGTTGGAGTTGAAGTTGAAGTTGAAAGCCACATCCTGGCAGCATCCTTAAATGGGGCACCCGTTGTAATTGCATTTTTATTACTTTCAGCACGGTCACCTCGACAGTTTGTTAAGTGCTAAGGGGAGTGGGTGGCTCAAAGGGGTGGTGGTCGGATGGTTGTCTTGTATATAGAATATATATAGTATATTTAGCTGTTGCTGCTCTTGGCATCAAAGGGTTGCAGTAGCGAACAAAATTCATCATCAAAGGTGTAAAAACTTTTAATATGTTTAATTTTCCACCTATTTTCTTGCCACCCTCACTTTTTTCATTTCTTTTTTTTTTTTACTTCTCGCGACTTCAGTTCATTTAATGGTCAACTGAGTGCGGCGAGGGGGGGGCAGTGTACAGTTATAGTACTTACTACCTGGAAACTGGCAACCGCACGCAGATTTAGTTATCCAAACGCACCACCACCACCACCACCACCGCCACCACCAAGCAATATTCTACTGTAGAAAGATGAAAAAATAAGCATAAAAAGATGGTTATAAAAAAGCTGGGAAGTCTTGAATAGGCAGCTGGGAAAAATGCTTCTGCCACTTTTGAATAATTTTAACCCAAATAAAAAATGATGTGAATTCCTAATTAGGCACAACGTAGCAACAACTTCAGGGGAAACGTACTATAAAATCAGCGCCGTTTGTTCAACAAACAAATAATACACATTGTACTATGTGCATCAATAAAGCAGGATGAAAACGATTTCTGTATACTCTTTTCGAAGCCAAGCAACATGGGAAACCCTTTTTGACAAAAACTTATAGCTGAGAACAGTTCTGTTGGATAACAAACATTTATTGGTATCTAGCTTTTTTAAGTTATTCTTTGATAACTTTCGCGTTTGTGAAATTTTCACATTTTATCAAAATTATGACACGGCTTATATTTGCTTTCGATTATTGATTTATCGATATACCTCTATTAAAAACTTCAAACTGCAAGATACTTTTATTGGATTTTTACATACATTTACACAACTTTCTACACATCAGTTACTTCTTTCAACAACAACTGTGATTCAATAGTAGAAAGGCAGTCTTATTCTGGGCTTATTCCTGCTAACCGACATAGTTGTAGTGCTCCACTTTTTGTCACCTACAGTGTATGGCGTTGGAAAAAAATGTTAGGAAGACGAATCAAGCTGAATGAAGGCAAAGACAAATACGAATGCTACTTGTGTTTGGCGTTATGATGATGGCTAAATGCCACGACTGTCCTTTGGCCACATGGGAATTGTGCTAAGCAGCTGCCAGCGGGAGGGACAGGGTGGGGGGAACTCTAGCTGTAGCTATGAGTGTAACTGAAATTGGGATTGGGTTTAGCTCATCTTGGGCATTTGAAAGATTGAGATTGGCAACACTGACCCTGCGGCTACGGCTGACTAGTTAAAATGCAAGGATTTCTCTCTCACACAACTCGGACCGTCTCTTTTTTGGTTTTCTGGTTTATTTTCTTTTTTGGTTTTTGGCTTTTGTGGGGCTTTCCCCTGTGCAAAATGATGTCGCACGTCAGAGTCGAGAGCATTGACAAATTGATATTTGCATTTAAATTGAAAATTTACATTTGAAGCGATGATGATCGAGACTGGTGTGGAGGAGGAGAGGAGTTCCATGGGTCCAGCAATTGCCCCGTTAGAGATTGTGGTCACAGTGGTGTAATTCACATTAAATACCGCATTTTTCTTATTCCACCATCATTTCCATATTCCCGCCACACCCTTCTCCGCCCTGACAATTGGACGTCTCTTCATGTCGCTTGACATTCGACATTAATACCCAAAACAGGACACTCGTGGGGTGGCTTACTTTCAGCTCGCCTGCTCGTCCTGCACAATTTGCATTATGAAATAACATTTTCTTTTTCTGTTTTCGATACACTTGCTAAAGGACAGTTACTTTTTTGTTGTGGCTTAAGGTCTCACTAACATTGGAATACTATAATATAGCAATTCATTTAAATCAAATATCTATTATTACAAAAAAATATTCCACTGATAATGAACTACTTATAAATGAAATTAGGTAGCTTTCTGTTCGGTAAGGGTATTAAGTTTTCGCCGTGTCTTAACTAACTTCTTGTTCTTGTTTAAAAATTTTTATTTTTATTTTCACTTTATTTTTTACGGCGTTTTTCCTTTTGAGTTTATTTTTCCTTGTGGAGCGCCTTCCAAATCACTCGTTAGAGTTTCTGCATTGCAGCAGCTGCTGAATTGTTCTTTGAGATTGCTTTGTAGCGTTGGGGAGGGCAAAAGGGGAAAGGGGGAGTGGATGGTCCAATATGTTTGTGCTTATTACATCTCCTTCAATATGCACAAATGCCAGGTGAACGCATACATACATGAAACGAATGCAATCAATCAAGTTTTCACATGCAAAAAAATGAAAAATTGTGGCACAAATTGAAAGGGGCAACTGTCCGCAATCAGCGTTACTTCTCCCCCGAACCTCCATCCCCTTTCTTTTTTTGGTCTTGCACTTGTGGCCTGGTCATAAATATCAATGAAGTGGTTTTTGCCATTTGCTTTTCATTTTTTGTGTGTGTTCTCTGTCTTTAAGCCTTCACGTATGCATGCGAGTATTTGATTTAACTTCTTAGAGAGTTCCTTTGGGGTATAGCAAATGGGTCATTACCTTAGTCTCTTAGCCTATGAATTTTCAGCAGGTGCCTTAGCTGAGTCATAAGTAGCATTAATTGGTCAAACCTTTATTTTATTCCGCATTTAAAAATTTTTAGATAATCTTTTTAACAATTTGTATTGCATTTTGTTTACTTTGTAATAAAGACAATTTTTTAATTAAATAAAACATGACAATAATTTTAGATAGATTTTTTATGAGCCTAAAACTTAAGTTTTGTTAGAGTATTAAGTTCTCGGTTTGCTGCTTGATAATATTTGCATATCTTTTGATTTTTGTACCCAGGTTTTTTTCTCCTTTTATTATTTATTTGCTGCTATTGCCAAAAACTTCAACATATTCATAAATTTTCCAGTTTGTTTAAACAAATTCGTTTATTCTCATGTGTGTGTGTGTGTGTGTGTGTGTGTGCGTGTGTGTTTGGCTGTCCGTTATTATTTATTTGCGTAAGTGGCAGGCGAGTGTGGGTTTTTTTTTGGTTGTTTGGTGGGGGGTCCAGTAGCAAGTTGAAAAGTTCATTGCTTGATTGGATGTGGCGTTCTGAGTGAGTCCGAGAACTCTGAGAACTGGGAATGCTGCGGGTCTCTCTCTCTCTCTCTCTCTCTCTGAGACTGATGACGACAAGGACAACGACGACCACGACGACGACGACGACGTTGACGTCAAAAAGGGTTGCCATGCAAAATACAGGGGGAAAAAAAAAGCTGAAACAAAACAAAAACCGACGACCTCGTTCTTATGGCTTGAGCCCGCAGCACACGCCATCACCCCTGACACACTCCGGCCCCCTCCTCTCTAAAGCACATACGGGTTACTTTTGGGTGCCAATAGCTTCTGTGTCGGGAGGTGGGAAGGGTTTTGGCCTGCGGGTCACATCGCTACTACGTAATGGTGATAAAATATGCTCAAATTTGCCAAATATGAGAAAAGGTACACATGTCCGCAGGCGTCCACCCCTCACCCCTTCCACCCGCCAACCCGCAAATGCGGCAATCCAAATAATAATACACATACTATAACATTTATGTATATTGAAATCAAGTAGCGAACCAAATCCAATCCAATCCAAACCAAACCAACCCAACCCAACCCACAGAAACCCAAACAAATCTCAGCGAAATGAAAATAAATTTGTTCGCTAAAATGAAGCGATTGATTTTGTGTTGAACTTTCTCCTCTCCCATCCTCACCCCTCCGCACAATTGCTCAACTTACGCTTGCATCTCTCTCCTGCTCTGACTAATCCTTTGTTTGGCCATCTTTCAAAATTCGTATTCAAATGCAACACAAAACAACTGAAAAGGCTAAGAACCAAGATGGATAGACCAATAAATACTCTGTAACCAGCCAAACCAGCTGAAATTTGTACAGAAGTTTTTTTAAAACTAAAAGTGAACGCTTAGAAGTCGTTTCGAAAAATTCGGAAAGCCCAGACATCTCCATTTAAGATCCACAATTCGTTGCAGATTTCAAGACAAATTTCAAAATACCCCTTGAGGGTAAAAAAATCGAAAAAAAAAACATTTGTATATATTTTTATTTATTTATTGTGCAGTGGAATTTGTGTCTTGGGTTGGGTGTACGTTTTTTGCTGCTGCTGTTGTTAGTATTTGTTGCGGGTACCGCGTCTCTGCGGGCGTCATGTTGGCCAAGTTTGTCCGGACGGACCCCCATCCTCCCCGCCAAAGAAAAAACCTAACTTTCCGTCCACTTGCTGGTCATTCATGTGTGTCAAAATGGCAAACTGAATTTGTATTCAAACATTCAAATGTTCACACACACACACACACACACACATGTCAGAGACGACGCGACGTCGCACATGCGTTAATATTTCCGGGCGTAATGTCAGCCGGCCATAAAAATAGTATTCAAAAAAAACAACATATACATATAAAAATAAAATACACACACAAATTGTCACGCATTGAATTATTTTGTTTGCAAAAAAAAAAACTCAAAAAAATAAAATAAAAAAAATTTGCATTTTATTCAATTTTTGTAGCATCCGATGTACCACCCCTGACCCTTCCCCCTGCCCCCTGCCCCTTGGGCTTGGCCACTCGCATTGTTCTGGTTATTTACGAGTTTGTTAAGTGCGCACATTCAGCGCCTTCAGGGCCTCCTCCCACCCAGCCCCCTGCTGGACAGGACATCCAAAAAATATGCCACACCTCCTGTTTCCTGAGGATTTTATTTTATTTTTTTAGAGTCCACCTCCTCCCTAACATTCAACTCTCCACGCACCATTGAGCGCCAAGAATCCACAACTAGTGAAACTCGCATATGGAAAAGCAATTTGTAACAATTTCTTATTGTTGTTGTTGTTGTTGTTGTTGTGACAATTCTTGTGCTTAGTTAACCAAATGGACAAAACAAGCACTTTCAGATTCATATTCAATGCGAGCACATTAATGCAAATGATAATTGATTTTGTATGAATATAAATAACTTGGATTTTATTGGCTAAAGAATTGGCCAAGAAACCAAGCACAATAAATAAAACAACAATTGTAGCGATTTTTTTATTTTATTATTCAACGATGATTAAACAAAACTGTATAAAAATTTGAAATAAAAGATGAATAGAAGTTTTAAAGTGTGAACAGTTAAAATATACTCTTAAATGAGGCAAAAATCGTTTACATAAATTTGGCGTTTATTGTGTAAAACTTAGTTTTCGAAGAAAAAAATGTTTTTTTTGTAAGTTTAAAGAGAAATTAAGTAATAGAACTTGCAGGTACAAAGAAGACACGTTTAAAAACAAATTTCCCTGATGTGATATATTTTTTTAAAGAGGCTTTGTATACTTTAAGCTAATACATATTATTAAATCTTTTTTCAGCTTATATTTAATACCTCGAAAAACGGCTTTTATAATTTATACAAATAAATTTTTTTGTATATTAAATAATAGCAATGAAATATTTGCAATATTTTTTAAAATGCGTATTAGATAATTTTATGGAATTTTGTACAGTTTTTTTTTATCTTCTTCTTAAATACGTTTTCCGTTTTAAAAAACAATTATATTTGGACGATAGTTTTATACCAAAAGTTGATTAAAATGTGGACATATTTGTGCCAAATACATACAAAACAACATTATTTGAGCAATTAATAATATGGTGTCTTGAGATCATAATCGTCTTCAAATGTATGCCTTCAAATTAATTTTAAAACTAGTGCTAAAGTATTATGTACATATGTATGTCTTTCAGTATGTCGAACTTAAGCAAAAATCTAACCCTTTGGAACTCAACTAATCCAGTTAGTGGCGAAAGTAACGCTGGTGAAAAGAAAAGAGAAGAAAGCGTTTCTTAGCGTGACTAGCTGACGAACAGGTTGACTAGCAGCAACGACAACGACAACGACGACAACGACGACGACGACCTTGTTGCATGCCAATATTAATAATAACAATGGGCAATAAAGCCTATTAGAGCCGGCACACATTTTGCCATTAATGAAATACATTGATTTCTGTGTTAGACGGGGTAGCAAGCCAACGAGGGGCAGGTTAGAGTAGGGGGGGAGTGGGTGCATGACTAGCTGTCAGCAAGGGTTATGCTGACGGCTGACTGTCAACCTAATCAATTCGATGGCATCGGGTCTTTCTTAACGTTTTGTTTCGTTTCGTTTCTCGTTTCTCGTTTTTGGCAGGCAAAGAATGTCTGTTTTTGTGACTTTGCGTGTTGTCACGTTATAAAAATCAGTGATCCACGGCCGAAAAACGCGAACCCCTCCCCTTCAACCCACTTCCCTTTATTAAAACAGGCCGTTTGTTCCGCTCGTTACTAGCAGCGCCCCAAAAGGACAAGAACAAAATTAGAGGATGGGGAAAAACTGTTTGGTTGATCCTCATAGAAAACCCCCCTCCCTACTCTCTCTTTCTACCCCTTCGGATTGTGTGTGTGTGTGTGTGTGTGTGTGCATGTTATTAATAAATCTTTAACCCTTTTCGCCTTGTTGTTGTGAAATGCCTTCCTGTTGCGGAAACGGAAACGCAATGCCGGCAGAGTTGCCAAGTTGTGCGCGCACAACACACATATAATCGATTAATTCGATATAGATTGAATTTATGGCGCTGCCGAGAGCCCAATAAAATGCTACACCAACTAAACTCCCCTCTCTCTCCCCCTTCTTGGATGAAATTAACATTTTAGTTCCGCTGCCTGAACAGCGTTTAATAATAATTTTAGTGGATTCAGAGTTGCCTTAGCGCGCTTAGGCCGTTGCACCTGCCCTACGACAATGAACTCTATACAAAACTTAAAGACCTAAAAAACAACAACAACAATAACAAAACACACACTCATACAGTAAGAGAGAGAGAGAGAGAGAGAGTGAGCGTAAAATTAAAGTAAAAGTCGCGAGCGAGTTCGCGAAAAGTTTTTCAAGAACTTTCGCCCGTTGAAAACTTTTTTTTTATGTTTTTCTCCAGCGAGGCCATAATTGAAAATTTGTTTGGGCGGATTTTCCGTTTGTTTGTCGCCCCAAAATTGGCTGGCTTTAAGAAACAGCTTTAAACAGTCGCAGCTGATTAATTAATTGAGTATTGAAAACACATTTCGAAAAGAAAGAAAGAAGTATCAATATGGATTGTGGAAGCTGGTAGGGATATAGGGTGCAGGACTCAGGGTATCTAAGGATCTAAGTGGGGAAGGGAATGTGTGCAGTTCAATGAAGCAGCGAAGCGAGCGTTGGGGCAGCTGCGTGGGGCAGCGTGGGCTGCCTTTGATGGATTGCACAAAAAAAAAAAAATAAATAAAAAAAATAAGAAGAGAAGGTATTTTATGTAATATATGAAAACATGTGTGTGTGTGTGTGTGTGTGTGTGCACCTAAAAGCGGCAGTCAGCCAGCCAGGAGAACAAAACAAGTAAGAAGAAGAAGAGCCAAATGGTAGGGTCGATGGGTGGTGCCACCCAATGAAGCACATATGTATATAGTATGTATATACAAGAAATCAGACTATATACAGCACGCACAGCTTATGTACTTAAAGCGAGCAACAGAGAAGGCAAGTGTGCAGGCCAGAAAGAAAGAGAGCGAGCGAGGAGCTGAGCTGAGAGCAAAGGAGAGAAAGAGCTAGCGAGGGCGCGTGTGGCATGTGGCATGCGGCATGCGGCAAATCCAATGCGGTGCTCGCGAGGCGCAAGCGTTGGTGCTGCCTGCAACCGTTTTTGCTCTACTAAGGCCGCCTCCCAATGGGAAAACCATGGAGGCGGCGCTCACAGTTGCCGCACCGAGGCACACAAACACACACACAATAAAATGTGGGAAGTCCTTTTGGGGCGACACAGACACAGACACAGACAAGGCCCCCCAACTGAGGCGCATGCGTCGCACAACACTTCAACGTTGTGTGTGTGTGTGTGTGTGTGTGTGTGTGTGTGTGTGTGTGTTGAGGGTAGTCCGAAAAAAAGCAGCGACAACGAAGTTGAGACTGTTCTACTAGGTTCTACTTATTGGGGCGCTTTCGGAATGCAACGCTCAGTGGCACACGGACCGGCAATGGGGACAAAAGGCCAGAAACCAAAACCGAAAACCGAAAACTGAAAGTCGCAGCAGCTTGGCGGCAAATTTGTTTAAGCAAATAAAAAAATGAATTGTATTATTTTGTTTTTGTTTGTTGCTCAACTAAAAGGAAATATGACAGAAAGTCAGAAAAAAAATTTAAAAAAAAAACAACAATATTATTTAATATTAGAAAAAAATAAACCAAAATAATTATGTTTTTTTTCGTTGTTTGTTAGTCAAAAAATGAACGAAAATCGTTATATTTCTTATTTTATTTATTTTTTTTAGTATAAAAATTAGAAAATAATTTTTTTAACTGTTTTTATTCGTTGGCTAAGCAAAAAGTTATTAAAAATGTTACCAAAACTAAGAAGTCAAAGAAAAAATAAATATTTTAAATACGATAAGTAATTAAAAATATAAAAAGTTGATTTAGTTTTTTTATTTAAAATGTTAACAAGCTAAAGAGCAAAAAAGAAAAAACAACAAAAAAATGTCTTAAAAAAGCACACTAATGAAAACAAAATATAATAAAAATTGTAAGGCCAGACGGGCAATGAGCAGGAGACAGGAGACAGGGGAAGGAGAGGTAGGTAGGTAGGTAGGACTTCTGTCAAAATAAA
The DNA here is from genome assembly GCA_018152825.1 of Scaptomyza hsui. Taxonomy (NCBI): domain Eukaryota; kingdom Metazoa; phylum Arthropoda; class Insecta; order Diptera; family Drosophilidae; genus Scaptomyza; species Scaptomyza hsui. The sequence goes on from JAECXO010000001.1 coordinate 13,240,015, forward strand.
AATACGAAAGAAGAAAATTCCAATTTGAAATTCGTATTTGCAGGTCGGCCAACAAGGGGATGAATAATTAGATTTCTCAGTCCGACGGCCTAATTTCATTGTTTTTACAGTCATTTCGAATGATTTTCTTTTCACTTTTGAGCTGAGGGACTTGTTGTTGGACAGCAGGGAGGGGGCAACGGAAAGAGGTTTGTTCATTTCATTTGCCGACGCTTGTTTTTTTTTTTTTGTTTCTTTTTTGTTTCTTTATTTTTTTTTTTTTTTGGCTGTTTCTTATTAAGTTGAGCGACAGTTGTTTTTATTATTTTTATTGTTACCGCTGCACCTCCCTGCCACCGCCCCCTTCCTCCCGCTCCACCACGTCCCTCATGTAAATCAAAACTGACTAATGGCATGCGAAAAACAATAAAAGCCCTAAATGAAATAATGAGCACAATAGGCAAAAGGGCCGGGGGGAGGGAAGTGATAGCTCAAACCGGAAGAGCAAAAGTGGAATGAGGCAAACAAAAAAAAATATTATGATGATGAAATGAAAGCAGATAGAAAGAAGCGAGACAGACAGATAGATCCTTGCAATTTGCCAATACATAATTCAGATGTGTAGATAAGACAAGTTCGCGGGGACGGGGGACGTAAGAACAAAACGAACCTTATCGGGTCAGAGTATGGATTGATATTGATGTGGGTGTAACATCGCTCGTCTTTCTCTCTGTGTGTGTGTGTGTGTGTGTGTGTGTGCTGGTCAAAAAGTATTTTTAATGTGATTATCTTGTAGCGTGCATGTCGCATGTGTCCAAAAAGCGACTCCAAGGAGTCTCAAGTCCTGTAGGATATGTTTTGGGTAGGAGGATTGTTGCTCTTGGCTTATCGGCAAAGTAACAGCAAAAGAATTGACAGCAACAACAACAACAACAACAACACATGAGTCGTACAATGGACAGTGGTTGAAGTGGAAGTGGTGCAAAAGGGCGACAAAAGGACGTTCCTTCGTCCTCAATGATTAAAATGATGATGTCAGAGAGAGAAGAGAACGCACGAAAAAACAATCGAACAGGGCGACAGAGTCCAGCATTTCTTATTTTTGCTTGAATTTTATTTTATTTTATTTTTTGTTGTTGTCACAAGTGCCAAAACTCAGCAGAGAACTCAACTTTCTACACTTGACCACTTCAGAGTTCGAGGGGCTGCTGTCACCAGTGCAGGAGAAGGGTGAGGGGCAGGGGTACGTCTGGAAAAGTGCACACAATTGGAAATCACGAGGCGCCCGAAAACGAAGCCAATCGACGTTGTTGTACTAGCAGCAGCAGCAGCAGCAGCAGCAAAAACAGCCCTTGAGGGCCCAGGGCGCCATCAATTTATGACATTCATTAGAATGTCCGATTAAGGAATCCTTGAACCAATAAGCAGCTGACGACGCCCCAAAACACGATACAACAAAAGCACAACCAACAAACTGCTGTGTGTTCAACTAGCTGAATACTCTTTTCAAGTAATTAACAAAAAGTACATTTAACACAGAAAAAAATTGTAATAAAAATACTTTTTAACACATTAAAAATAAGTAAGTAAATAAAGTAAATAAAAAATTATTTTTGGTAAAATACTAAAATTAAGAAACTTGTGCTGTCATAAGAAAACTTGCATTCTTGATTCTTCACATTCAACAAACATTTAAAAAAAAATTATTTTTGTGTTTAGTCATTTTTCTTTAACAGAATTATGAAGATAAGTTTATAACATTATTCTTATTATGAAAAGCTTTTATCACAAATCACAAATATATTTATCAAATCTAAATAAAGTTTTTTTTTGTATTGAAGAAGATGTTTTTTTTTTAACTAAGCTATTTTGTTTCTTAAATCTTTCCTTAAAACTAGGAAACTAAACAAAAGTTTACAAATCTTACAAATATTACTTAAAAAGGGTGTTTTAAAAATACAATTTTTTACAAATAAAATTTTATAGATATTTGTAAATCTCCATGTTTATTTTCCCTTAAGTTGGCGCTGTGATAAACTAAACAAAACCAACGGATATAGCTTAATATGCTCAGTATATTTAATATTTTTGAAAGTTTATTCGTATTTTCGTGTCCTTTAAATGGAAGAAATCTCGTTAGACTCGGTACAATTTTACAGTTAAGTGAGATATTGAAAGTAGCTTTAAGACTGTTTGTGGCTCAGTTCCAGGCGCGGCAGCTGTTACGCCTGCTTGAGCACCAGGTGGACACAGTCAATATAGGAAGCGGGGAAGAGGGGACTGGGGACAGGGGACAGGGGAAGTTGTGTGCAGCTGAAGCGACTGGCGACTTCATAATTAAGTATGCGGTTTACACGAACGCCAAGCGAAAGGACGAGCAAAAGCAACCACTTGGCTAGGCAGGTGGCTAAGAGGTGGAGGTGAAGGGGGGAGGGGTGGTTGGTGTTGGTGCGTGGTACGGCACAACTGTCAGCTGTGTGTGTGTGTGTGTGTTTGGGGCTGCTGCTGCCAGTGGCAGTGCCTTTTGGGACAACTAGCGCTAGGATTTATGTGCGCGACAAACAAACGAGCACCGCAGGACAGGAAAGCGGTTGAGAAGTACCCGCGAGCATAAGATGGTTTTTAGCACAGTAGAGAGGGGGGTTGGGGTGGGGTGTTCACAATCCAAGCAGCTGCATGAGACAAAACAACAGCAACAACAGCAAGAGTAAAAATTGTCGCAGTCGACCAGCGACCACAAAACGCACCCCCCCCACCACCCCTCTCTAGCCACCTTTTGAGCCTAGCTAGTCCAACTGTTAGTCCTTGTCGCTGTCACCCACCTCCTCCCCTCAACCGCAACCCCCTCCGCCTGGCGTTTGTTGGCCCAACCGACTTATTTAGCTACGAATCGAATGAAATGTCGCGGCACCCCTCAACAGCCCAGCCCCCTCGACCCCGCTGCGTGCAAACCGTTTGCTCCGTTGCTGTCGCACCTACCCCAACTCTGCCCCCCTCTCGACCCCCTCTCTACCCATCGTTGCGTTCGTCAACGTCATTTGGGATACATTTACCAAAACATTTTACGTATTCAGCAGCAAAAGTTTGCCACCAGCCCCCCTCCTCACCCTCCTCCCCCTGCCCAAGACAGTACCCCCTCTTATATGTACTTATGCGTTTCTTGTGGCGCTTTAGACAGCTTGAGCTACTTACCGATAACATTGCACTTTATTGCAAAATTAGACGATTTGGATTTAAAATTGGAGTCCGCTGGAGCCAATATGTCTTCAGAATAACGAATTATGGAAAAAAGCCGCTAAAAACGGCTAAAAATAGCTAACAAAAATGCAGTAGTGGTAGTAAAATTAAATGCTTTTAAAAACAAAACAAGATTTTGGAAAAATAAACGTATTTTTTAAGTTTATTTTTTTTTGTACTTAATATTGCTTCACAATAAGGTGTTTATTTCATTCGATGGTGCAATGGGATTTGATAAGGCCACTTAACCCCTCCTTTTTGTTTGCATTTCGCTTTCCTTGCTGGTTCATGGTTGTTGTCTTAGTTTACTATAAGTTACTTTTTGCCGCTGGCCAATAACAACAACAACAACAACAGTAAACAGTTCATATCATTAATGTACACAAGAATCAGCAGTTGAAGTCTGGCAATGCTCTAATTCATCTAAGCATTGCCATTTAAAGCATTGAAACGTTGCCACCTAAAAGTATGCTATAGCAAAAATGTACTAACACAAATGACAGCCACAAGCCACTCAATTAGCTCAGTAAATGCCAGGTGGCAAGGGGTGAGGTTCAAGAAACACACACACACACAACAATCGCCCACAGGGCACAACAACAACAACAACAACAGTAACGACAACGACAACGACAAAAACGAATGCAAAGTTGTCGCACAAAATGTATGCAAAAATTGTAGCTGATGATGTCTATATACCGTATATGTTATATATCATACATATACGTTTGTATGTTCATGGAGTCATGTGCGTGTGGGTTTTTTGCTGCTCGAAGGGCTCACGCACAATCCAATATAAATAAAATATACACACAAATACGCGTAACGACCTCATTAGCATAATAACGGTAAGTAATGGATGAAAAATGCCATTAAACAACACTTTATGACTTTGCTCGCTTGCTCTCGCCATCCCAGTCTCTCTCTCTCTCTCTCCCTCTCCCTCTCACACACATGCACAAATGTGATTTAAATGCGCGCGTGCTGTTGTTGTTGTTGTTGCCGCCTTCGCACTGGCTTCAAAATCTAAGACTTAAAAGCTCCTCGCACAACATAAACATTAACCGATCGACACAGACACACACCCCCAAGTGAATAATGAGGAATTCACAGCGGGGAGGGCGGGGAGGAAAAAAGAAAGGCAGTGGTAAGAGCTGGAGTCACAAATAAACAATTGAAATAAAGATAACAAAGACTTTTTTTTTGGGGAAAATTAAACAGTTGAAAAACAGGCATTAAAGAAATCTACCTAGAAATTCTATACCAATAAGCTTGGAAATTACTTTTTAGTGTACTGTATTTTTTTAAATCTGGTGAGTTGAGTTTTGTTTAAAACGCCTTTTTAGTGGTCACTTTTAGCCAAAAAAGAAACTTCTGTGAAAGTTTTAGCTTTGTAGCTTTAATGGTTTCGGCTGTGCATTGATGACCCATCAGTCAGTCAGACAGGAAAATTATTCAAATGGATTAAAAAAGCCTTGCAACTAGTACAGTTTTCACTTCTTTTGCTATTCAATTAAGTTGTTCTTAAGTTCTAAAAGGAAAATAAAGAGTTACAGAGGATTTTTTTTTATATATAAAAATAATGACCGGAAAAAGGAACACAAATTTTGTTATTGTTTGTACCTTTATTTTTATGGACACACTTTTATTTCATTTTGCTAATCGCTTTTAAATCGTGCTATGGCCCTTTAAGAACGGCAATCTCAGCTTTATTGGGTAATTTTGAGCAGCTATTTAATTTGCAGCTGGCATTTATATTTGTTTGGTTTTCGGCTAACTTTACTTGATTTTTTTATTTAAATTTTGTCGCCTGCTTAATTTTATTATTATTTTTTTTTGTCATTCTGGGAGAAAACATGTTTAAAGCATGTTAAACGGCGGCCTCGAGACCTTGGACACCCCCGAAACCCCGTACTCACCGAACTCCCGAACCCTTTCTCCAACCACCTTCCGCCCACCTGCTGTCCCTTTGGACAGATAAAAGGCGCATTCTCATAGCAGTAGCTAAAGATGTAGACCAACAACCCGTTTCGCTTGCCACTGCTTCAGTTCTCTGAAATTTAGGCTAGGACTTTAGCTCCATGTCCGACCCGCTCTTGCTTCGGCTTGTTTATTTAGGTCTGAGCTAATAAAAAGGCTTACCATCTCAATAAAAGTATTTAACACAAGCGTTTTACTACACTTTTAGCATTTCTTTTTCGTTCTTTCTTTTTTTGTTTGGGGTCTCTGTTTTTTTTTTTTTTTTTTTTTTGACACTGCGTGCCTTAGGAATTTTGTTTTTGCTCTGGTTTCTGTTTGGCGCTTCCTTCAAAAATGTAGCTGGCTACTTTTTTGTTTTGTTTCGTGTTTTTTGTTTTTTGTGTTTTTTTTTTCTGTCTTGTTGGTATCGGTGACGCCGAAGTGAAAGCAGTTGAGTAAATCCCTTAATCTATGGAAATGCTACGCAATTACCACGACAAGTTGAATGCCGTCATGTGACGACCGCGTCCCCTTATCCCTGACTTGACTGACAGTCCTGACCCTTTCGACGAAGGCTGTCCTTTATTTTTCTTTTCTTCCCATCCTCTGTTGTTGCTGTAACGGACCTGAACGTGGCTTTGGCTGCTTTCTTTGGAGTGTTTACACAACCAGTTACAAAGTGCACAAGCCACCCGTTGCTGCTGCTGCTGCTGCTTGGGGTCCTTAGTCTTTAGTCTTTTGCTCCTTAGCCCTTTTTGCGCCCTCCACTGTTGCTCCTCGGGGGCAATGGACGACGGAGGACGGAGGACAGAGGACAGAGACTGGAAGAAGGACGCTCTCACGTACCCGGAGTACAACAAATCAAATTTGCATACCAAGTATTATCAGTATCACAGTACGTTCGGCTCTAAGTCCTTAGCTAAAAACAAAAAAAACAAAAAACAAAAAAGAAGCTCGCCTTTTGATACCAACCAAGAGCAAAAAAATGATAAGGTAAATAGTACGAGCTTAAAGAAATTAATTTTTGAGCGTTTTAGGCTTTTATTGACGCTTTAATTTTAAGTGTTTGAAAGTTTAAACTAGATCCAACATTTTAACAATATATGTAATAAAGTATAAAAATTTATAAACTGCCTGTATCGCAAACTCAGCTAACTTAGGGGAAGACATGGTGAGAACAGAAGGGAACAAAAAATTGGTAGTTCCAATAGGAATGCCCTTAATTCCGTGAACAAACGTGGAGAGAGAGTTATTATTAGCCCGCTTGTCAGTTGCAATTTAGGCAGCGCCAAAAACTATGCAACAATAATTGCAATTCACGCTAATTATGATTGATTGAGAGAGAATAGAGGCCATATACCAGCTAACAACCCCCCACCCCCACCCCAGCCTCCACTCTACTCCACTGCCAACTCATAATTGCGAAACTATGATGAGGGCCCTAAACACGTTCCACGATCTTCTCCCACCTCCTTCTCCACCCCCAAACTCTCTACCATCATCCCATCCACGTCGCCTGTCAATGTCTGCGCTAATGATGAACTAAGATGTGATTGCCGCATAGAGTTTGGTGGTTGGGTGGTTCTATGGTGGTGGTGGTGGTGGTTAAGTCCTGCGGTTGGCAGCGGCAACGATGAAATGAAATTAAAGCAAATAAAAGCGGCAGTCAAGAAAATCCGCCAGGAATTGGCATGAGCAAATAATTAAATAATAAGCGAAAGCTAACAAAAAAAAACTGAAGAAAATTTATATATAGTCCAAAAATGCCGATAAGCAAAATGCGAATCATTTTGCCTGGCATTGGCAACTGGCAACTGGCCAAAATGATTGCGAAATTGGCCTTAAGTGAAATGTAACTCAAGGGCGCAATTCCCACACAATCCACTTTTGCAATTTTACCTGCCATGACTTCTCCTCCTCCGCCTCCTCCTCCGCCTGCTCCACCGCTAACATTAAGACAAATGCCAAGCCACTTGTAATTATGGCTAGAAAATGTATTCCTTACGCTCGGCTCCTCAATAACAATAAATCGATTCAAGTGCGCGTAATCGGGCAATGTTATCCAATAATAAAAATAACACAGCGTTGCGGGGACGACAATAAAACAGCTAAATAGCTTCAACAAACCAACAATAAAGGCCGAATAGCAGGTGCCCTAACCTTCACTTTAAAATTAATTATATAATGATACAAATAAATAATAAATAAGCTCTCTTGATGGCACTTAATTTGATTTTTGCATAAATTTAAATCATACATTTTATAACTTGATTACCAAAACTCAAGCTACTTATAATCCATAAGTATATTGTACTATATAGAAATTGTTTATTGGCGTTTTAATAATAGCTTGGCCAAAAATTGTGAATTTAAGCAAACAACTTCATGGGGTTAGAGTATCTGAAGGGTAGGGGGTACGCGTTAGGGCAATTTCAATGCCTATTTGATTTCAATAAGTAGCAAATCAAGTGCAAGGCAATTGAGGAGGAGCTGCGTGACAGAATCCCTGGCATATTGGATGTATCAGCCATAACCTTTACTTGGCCGTAGTAATCCACATCCGCCGCGCTGTAACGAGCGCATTAAAGCCACTCACCCTGTGTGTGTGTGTGTATGTGTTGTGTGAGTCGTTTACCTGTGCCTGTACACCATTTTGCCGTCTACAATATTGTATAAGCGGCAGTTTGGCGCCGTCATCATCAACAGGAGATCAAGTTTGCTGCTGCGACGCACTCAAACGGAAATTGAATTGAGCAATTGTAAATGTGTGTGTGTGTGTGTGTGTGTGTGTGTGGAACCATCCCTCCCGTGCACCCGGTTGGCGTTTGTCAATTGCCGCAACATATCAAATGATTTGCTTCCAAATGATTTGATTTGAATTGACTTCTTGATATCGAGGCGACTCAACAAAGGCAACAGCAACAAAAGCAACAGCAACTTTGGCTGACATTTGACATTTGGCCACACTCACAAAAATGCCACTTACCAATTGCGACACATTTCAAGTAAGTTTACAAATTGTGTACAATTATTTGGACAATTTATAAATATTTTTTGGTGGAGCTTCTTATGCAACTTTGGAAATGTTGATGAATTTCTTCATTCCTTGCCTACTTTTAGGCATACAAATATTTTGCTTTAAATAATTATAAGCTTTTTCGGATGATCTGTGGGAAACTGAAACTGAAACTGTAGAAGCTGTTGCTTCATTTTCATGTTTGTCCTGAATTTTTGGCATGATTTTTTATATGTATTTTAGGCCTGCTTTTTTTTTAGTGTATCACCCCTCATTGCAACCCTCACGCATATTTCTCTGCCCTGCTGTTCTGTTATTGTTGTGCCATCATAATATCCACTTGATTTTCTTTTTTCTCTTCTGTTGTTTGCTATTTTATTTAACGTTCAAGTTTTCTGCGAGACATATTGTTGCTTTCTTGTTGTTGTTGTTGATGCTGCTTCTGGCAAATTTGAGAGAGAATTTGTCTAGCGGACGCGAGTTGCCTACAAAAGCGAGTCGCGTAATGAATTTCATTTCAATTTAGTCAAAACGTCAAGCCAATTTGTAGTACGCACACACACACACACACACACACACACACACACACACACACACACACACACACAGAAAGAAGAAGCATGAAGTTTGTATGGAGGCGTTGTTTATAGTGTTTGCGGTTAATTAATTCACATTTACACCTGTTGGCGGTAACATTGCAGACAGCAGCAACAACAACAACAACAACAACTGACGCCCAACGGATTCACTCCCCTACACTAGCACACACACAACCACACACTTCACACCTCTCACACTACATTTGGCTTTGCCATTCCATTCAATTCATTTCATGCGAACAGTTCATATGCCGCAAATTAACTCGCAAGCAGCTACAATAACAACACACACACACACACACACACACAAATTGCCACAAGGACATGTGTGGCTTTTCAACACATCTCCAGTAGAAGGGGGTGTGTGCGGGAACTTGCAACGCCTTTTTTTCTCTCATTTTTGCATAGGCTTATTCACGCTGCGCTGCTGCCAAGGTGTTGACAGCAACCAGCAGCGGCAAGCACACCTTGCAACAACAGAGATGGAACTAAGACGACACCTTTTTTCATGTCGGACATCGAAATTCAGCATTGAAGTCACGAATTTCATCCAAAATCACGACTTACGACCATCTCTGGGGCGACACACATTCAACACACTCGCACAGTCTAATGCCTGTCAACGTCATTAACAGCGAAAAAAGAATGAGCACCCAAACCCTCACCTCCGCTCCCATTAACCTCCACCCCGTTGGCCTTAGGTGCAGGAAAGGCGCAACAGGCGGCTGGCAGGCGTTAATTACAAAATAAACTCTCATGTGCAAGGGGCAGCCAGTTGGGGGCAAAGGAGGCTTCAAGAAAGGGGGATGTGTGTGTGTGTGTGTGTGTGGCAATGTCATTAATGTTTGCGAGTGACCCGCCCAAAGCACACATTTGCGTCCAAGCTCGCGTCCGCGTCGCTGACCAGCCAACAACAACTACGGCAACGGGAAGTGCCTCGACAAATGCAGAAACCCAAGGACCCAGCAGTGGCCAGTAGCCGGTAGTCAGTAGTCAGGACCCACGAACCCAACGGAGCGACCAGGACGTGCTTAAAAGCGCGCGCCGTACATATGTCGTTGCCACACACAGTGTGTAAGTAGTGGAGAGCAGGTCGATCGGAGGTGGGGAGAGAGTCAGCAAAGCAACAACTAGTGTGATACACTGAGAAATTACATTCTTATAATATTAATATTTTAAATAGTCAAAGTTTTCACAGCTTATTTGTTCGATTTGAACGTTTAACTATATTTAATATATTCGATTTTTCGAGATTTGCCGACTGGGAAATGTCTATATGTATCTGCGACAAAACTTTAGTTTTCGATATTTCTGTCTTAACCGATTTCGATAAAATTTTCACAGATTTTCGTTATTTATTTATTACTTAATTTATTTATTAATATATATTATTATATATTTATTTATTTTGTATTCAGTTTTTAAAACAAATTTCACATTTTCCAAATTCAAGGTTTCAATGTTATCGATCGGAAATGGAAAGAGTGATCGATAATCTGAAACAAACTTGTACTGCCTAGGACTTAGACGAGCTTATGTTTAATATCTGAAGTGTCTAGCACTTATAGTCTCTAAGATCGACGCGTTCATACAGATGGACCTGGCTATATCGACTTGGCTGTTGATGCTGATCAAGAATATATATACTTTATGCATTATACTTTTGCACATAACCATTATGCAGTTTTTTTTTTAACCATTTTATGAGTTAAAGGTATAAACAATGTATAATTATTGTTTTAATAAATATTTGCAATAAGCCAAAATGAGAATGATTTTAAATTGACATTTACAAAGCAAGCCAATTTTATGACAAATACAAAAACTGTAGGTAAACACACACTTTTTTCTTTGAGTGTAAGGTCTGTATGTAAGAGGTGTGGTGGGGTAGCGGGTTTTCGCCTGCCCAGCGGTCGCCGCCATTTAACGGCGTGATTTACTGCGGTCAACGTGTGAGCGTGTGTGTGTGTGTGTGTGTGTGTGTGTTTTCGCCACCTGCGGCTGCCCTCAAATGCCCAACGCGAACAGGCCAAACAACAACACAGCGCCAGCGCCAGCGCCAGCTTCAGCGACAGCTGCAGCCTCCCCCTTCCCGATCGAACAGCAGTCACAATGCCAATTCTCATTCCCCCAATCTCCAAACGCTCCCACGCTCCCTTCCTTTGCCACGGCATAATAATGTTTAATTTGAGGTAAATACGTTTTTGTTTTTCCCATTTAGCCTCGCTTTACTTACTTTCTTTTTTTTGGGTTTTATTTTTTGTTTTTTTTTTTTTGCTGCCCCGCTGGGCAACCAGCAGGATTTGAAGCTGTGGCAGAAAGCAGCGGGTCACAGGACTCGTGCTGTGTGGCACTGAGAAGTGCATTAAAATGTGTGTGTGGTTTTGGCCAAAAGAAAACAAAAAGAACAAGTCCATGAAAATTGATATAAATTAAACGCTTACATTTTCTTAGGACCAAAAATATCGAGATAAATAATAATAGAAATATCCATGTAATAAAAAAAAACAACAAATACATTTTCTTCGCTACAAAATTTAAAGATTTTGCTGTATTAAGTGTTGGTTAACGAATGGGTAAAATTACTTATTCAAAAAAAAAGAAACAAAAAATAAAAGAAATTCAAAATGTCTATAAAAAAATTGTTTTTAGAAATAAATTGAATTAACATTCACAACATTTGTTGGATGACTTTAAGAACTCATCAGCACAAACAAAACACATGTCGCTAATTGAAATGTGTAATACTTGTTGTGGCAGTATGTGGGTGTGTGTGTGGCAAACAACAATGTTCGATGTCTGGCTGGCCAATGGGCCACATAAAAGCATCGCTGAAGTCACACAAAAGAGCACAGAGAAAAAAAAAAACCGCTATGAATGAAAGAAAAATAGCGAAACACAAACCTGGACAGGCAGACATTGTCAGCATTTCTTTTGTCCAATGCTGTGAAAAGGCTTCAAAAGCCGTAAAGGATTCGCCCAGCCAGCCCAGCGAGCCGTACCCAGGAACAGGAAGCGGATGTCGCGTTGGCCACTGTTTCTGTTTCGGTTTCTGTCTCTCTGTTACGCTCCCATTTTATAAAAGATACAGCTGCTGCTGCTGCTGCTGCTTCTGTTCCTGGCGCCATTGGAACCCGACCCAGACCCAGACCCAAATCCCGATTCATATAGGTATAGTCCCATAGTCTCGCTGTTGTATATGTCATGTGTACGATGTACGATGCATGTAATTGTATTTACTGGCATTGGGGTTTTCAAACAATGAACGAGAACAGTGGAAAGAAGGAGCTAAATGTGATAAATAGATAAGCAGGGATGAGGGACGAACTGATGTGTGATAAATACTGACAGAAGAGCAGGTGATAAGTGCAACGAGTGAAGTGCAGTGATAAAGTCCGAATTGACGAGAGACAGATGGAAAAGAGAAGATGGAGAAAGATTTACCCTATCAATGTGCATAACGAGTAGCAAGTGATGGGAAGTAGCGAGTAAGAAGCAACAAGTGACGAGAAGCAAATAAAGTAACGAGAGGAAGGATTCGTTTTTTTTTCAACAGTCAACGGTTTTAAAGAAAGACAAGCGACTGAAGAAACGAGAGGAAGCTTAAAAAAGCTATGAAAAATTTTTAACAAATTTAATAGCGACGAATTTTCGTAGATTCAAAAATTTTACTTCCAAAAGTTATATACCCTTTGGTCCTAATAATAATAATTTAAAAACTTCATAAATTTAAAAAAAACTACATTTAAACATGTTTAAATGAAGCTATATACATAAGAGTCCCTAAAAAAATATCTTTAACAACTAACTTGATTTCATTTTTTTTTTGGTTAAGTTTCGTTTATTTTAATTTAATTTAGTTTCAAACGAAACTCACAGTTGTAACTGTAACTCAAGTTAAAGTTAGAGGCGAAAGGTAAACAAATCAAATTGCAGCCTTAGGCCAAAACTGGGTTGGGTTATTAATATACACATGTCTCTGTCTCTACCAAAAATATAAAGTTGCAGCAAGAAAAAAAAAACTACAAATACAACTTAGTCAAAGGCATGTTTGAAGCAGCTTATGGAATGGAGCACACAGCAAAAATTGCAAAAGGGCGACGACGACGACGACGACGATGACGGTCGTCTGTTAGCTGTTATTATTGACTTGCCGGCATTTCTTAGCCAATTTGGCAAAGTGTTTCGCCTCCTGCTCAATCTTGAAGGCACACGACATGCTCTACAAAATAATAAAAAACAGAACAAAAATATGTATATAGTATTCGACATGTTGTTGCAATCGACAGCCGCAATAAAGTGCCATGACTGCCTGCACTTATAAGGGTGGAGAGGGGGGTACTGGGTGGAAAGGGGCGTTGCCGTAACGGTACCGCCAAGCGGCAGGCACTTGCGGCCACATTGCACATTGTAACTAATTTGTTGTGGGCGTGGCCGCACTGATATGCCCCCCCCCCCACAAAACGTAATTGCCTTTTCGCCTTTTTGTTTTGTTGCCCATTATTTTGTCGCTTTCTTAAATGCACTTGCCCTAAAAGGGTATAAGGAATATGTCCCAAAACGGAAGATGTTTTTACTAGCTTCTATAATTGCACTGGCATACCAAAAGAGTTAAACATTTTTATCAGCTGAATCGGAATTTGTAATTAGTACGAAAATAATAAAATTGATAACAACATTACTTAAAAATTTAACTCCAGATCAAAGAATTATTTTAAGCATTTTTTTAATGTTATTTGGTATCTTAGAAAAAATCATAAGACAAAACTCGTCAAAAAATGATAATAAATCAAAATTTTGTTCCTAATCAATTTGTAATTAGTTTGCTTTAATAAAAAAAAAAAAATTAGTTCATATATTTTTAAAGGGCATATTATTTTCGGCAACCTTTTTTTTACCTGTTTTTTTTTTGCGTTTTTCGGTTGATGTTTTTTTTGCTGAGCTAGTTGCCAAGTGACGCGACGCCGTAAAAGTATGCTTTAAGAAACTGCACAGACAGCTTTGTAGTGGTGTGTGTGTGTGTGTGTCTATAAATCAGCCATGCTCAGCAGCTGGCTGGCTGCAAGCAAAAAATGCAAATGAGCGGCATAAAACTAAAGCAGGGCCAAGGCAAGGGTTAAGGGGTTACTGCAGGGGGCTGAGGGACGCGGGTGGCAGACAGCAAAGATCCCCCAAGTGCCTTAATGAAAAGCAGCGACACACACACACTTCGAGAGACACACCTGAAGTGTGTGTGTGTGTGTGTGTGCGACTCTTGGGGCGTTTCTCTCTGTGCGTTGTCGGCGCTAATCCTCATTTAATTTTAAAGTTCGAAGGTGTTGAAGATAATTTTTGCACCACTTGCCACACACACATACACAACTGCAGCAGTGGCAGTGGCAGCAACCGCAAAAGGCAACAGGAGCAGCAAGGAACAGATCCTGTGGCAGCTCCTCCTCGAACGCATTTATAGAGTGTTCGCACATAAAAATATTTTATGGCGCTTCCCTCGACATTTTCACTGCGGCGCGAAAGGATTGCAGACAAGCAAGCAGCAGCAGCAGCAGCAAGCAGGTGGTTGGGGTGTTTTTTGGTAGCTAAGTGGCGTTACCGTTACCGCACATCGCCAGAGAGATAAAATAACGGTGCCAGACATTGTCTTATGAATAAATTGTTATGGAAATCGAATTAATGAACGCTGTGGCGCACAATGGAGGCTCCGTCTGCCCTCTCTCCTCCCCCCTCCTCAAACCCTTCTCTCTTACTCTCTATGTGTGTGTGTGTGTGTTAGCGTGCCAGAGGTTAATACCTGAGCTTATTTGTCTAACTCTTTCGCTTGCCGCTGCTGCGTAATTTAATTATGCGTTCACTTTGCCAGCTCCCCAAACTCCTTCTCCTTCAACTCCCTCTCGAAAAAAGGAAGCAAGTTCTTATCTTAAATACTACGATGCGTGTGTGTGTGTGTGTGTGTGTGTGTGGTCTACGGGACAGGCATTAAATTGCAGCATTTAATCGAATTTTCAAGTGATGTGCGCACACACAATACCAATTCTCAGCTTTCTAACATACAAGAAATTACACTCAAGAAAATATGTAGTGATAATTATAAATTTCTTCTAATAAAAATAAAAATCTAACAAACATTTTTTTGTGCCACATTTATTTTTTAAAGGATAAAAATATTTTATTCCTATAAACCTTCTTTTAAGAAAATAATCGCATGTTGTTTAGTGCTATTATTTTATATTATAAACTTAATCAAAAGTACCAGTACCATTTTCAATGCTTCTTAAAAGTACCCTTTGTGATTCCTTTTTTTTTCAAGTGTATAAAAACTTATATATATACTTACTGGTACTTATATTAGAGTATCAAGTTCTCTAAAGTTAAGCTGAGCAAAGTCAACCCCAAGTAACTCATAAACTTGAGCTTTAAGCTAGCCACACACACACTCACACACACACTCACACACACACACATGAGTGTGGCTGTTGCTGAAATCAATTTGATGTGAATTTCTTAAAACAGTTTCGAGCACTTGTTTGTTGTGGCAAGCAATCATCTTTTTTGGATTAGTTTTCAATCTTGCGGCATTTAAACGAAAGCAATTACAAAATTCAACTGTGAAAGTAACTAGAGCTAAAACTGTTTTTGGGAAAGCTTTAAAAAAATTAAGCACTCTATGAAGGGAAAGCTTTAAATTGATTAGCTAATGAATCCATTTATATTTTAATGAATTTCTTTATGTATTCGATATTGTTTCCAAAATTTTTAGCTTTAATATTTATAAAAAAATGTAAATATGTGTTCTGTGAAAATCTTAGTTTATCAAAGTCTAGTCTTTCTATATTTTATCTATTCACCTTTGTTGCTCTTAGAGCTACAATTAAACACACACAGACACCCTTTAACACACTGAGTAAGGTAAGTCAACAGATATTCGACCTGTGCTTAAAGTGCTCCAAATGAGCATTTTTTCTCTCCCATGTGCCTTGGGGCTTTTATTTCGTTTCGTTTGTTTTATTGTTGAGACTTAATCAATGTGTGGAATTGGGTTTGGGGGAAAAACCTTTTCACACACACACACATACAGGGTGGGGAGGGATTGTGTGGGGTGGAGGTTGCCAAACATGCATGTGGCTGTGGTTTTCATTTATCCCAAATTAATGAAAAACCAAAGGCACAGAAAAATGTTTTCTTTCATTGCACGCACAATCAAAGCTAAACTAACTGGCGAAAAATTCGTTTTTCCCTCATATAATTTTCCTGTAATTTTCCTTTCATCTGTCTCTGTGTCTTGCACTTTAGAGAGCAAGATTTTTGCTGTTGTTTTGTTTTATTTGCTTGTTTTTGTTTGCTCAGCCTTTAGACTCCGAAGTGGCAGCTAATTACGTGCCACAGCCACAAAGTTGTCGGTCCATCATCAGTTGCATTCAACTTAGGCAAAAACAGAACAAGTGAGTGTGAGGAGTGGAAGGAACAAAAGCAGAAGCTCAAGGACAACGCTGACATTTTATGACACCACGTTGTCAGCCAGAACTTTGCATTTTAGCCTTCTTCGTGGCCAAATCCGTTTAAAGTCCAAAGCCAGCAAGGAAAAGTCAACGCGAAAAAGGATTTGGGTTTGGGTTTGGGTTTGGGAGGTGGCCACTGGGCCCTGCCCCCTTTCAGTGTGTGTCACTTAAAAGGGACTTCACAGCGTTGATACTTTTGAAATCAAACACGACGATGCTAAGGATGTTAAAGGACTCGACTCAAAATGAACAACAGCCAGCCAGAAGGCACCTGCGACCTATTTGACACACAGACACCGAGACAAACATTATCATTATCATTATCATTATCATCGTTATCATTAACATCGTTAAGAGCGCGAAGAAAAATTAAAAAGCATTCGCGGCCTTTTGAAGTTGCTGCTTGTTGCAGTTGCCACAGCAACCCAAATTAAGTTTTTTTGGTTGCTGTTTTTGCTTCTTTTTTTTTATCAGCCAACAGCTTTAAGTCTCTATAATCTTAGTTAAGACCAAAAGTGTGACAAAGTATTAATATCAGAGTAAATAGGTAGAGAATCAATCTTTATGGAAGTTGACTATAGTCAGGATGATATCATCATGTTAGAACTACATATTATTAAAAAAAAGTAGTTAAAAAAATATAATCTGAAAATATTGTCTTTAGCTACATTTTGATCTAGAAATTCAGTTGCATTTTTAGCATCAAAGACAACACTCACGCCCATCTAACACGTCAGCCACGCCTTCTGCCTTCTGGCGCTGCGATTACCGATGCATTGGGGTTAAAGTTAAAGCCAAATGGCCCATGGCCCATGGCACACGACAGACGCCCCCCAGGAGCAGACAACTTGATATAGGGCTAAGGAAAAAGGGATAAGGGATAAGAATAAGAATAACGATATCGCAGTGAGTAAATGTGAATGTGAATGTAAAAATGTGTGCACAGGATGTGGATGGATGTGGAGGGATGGCTTGCTCTCTAATGCAATTGATGTCTGTTTAGTTCCAACTAGATGAAGGGATGGATGGGGAATGCCGCGTGCATTGAGGCGGCAACCTAATAAAAAGGAACGAAAACAACTTGTTTTCCAATTTTACAATTTAACAAGTTGCCATTAGACCAAAAGCACCCAAAAGCAGAGCACGGCTGCAACTAGGCTGAGCACAGTCGTTAGTTCTAACTCCAATCCGCAATTCGCAATTCGCAAAATCCTCCCATACGTATACGTAATTCGCAATCCTTTTGCCGGGCATCAAACAACAACAACAACAACAACTAACAAGGAATTCCAAAGAAAATCGACTGCTATTGGATTCCAGTTGCTAAAGTCTTTCCCACCCCTCCCTTCTCCCCCCCTCCCATAACATTCGCGTCTCCAGTTCCAATAGCTCTTTTTTGGGGGCTCAAAGGCAGGACAAAGGCAACAACAACAACAACAATAACAATAGTAAGGCAACGCCAGCAAACAAGCGAAAAATACAAAAAAAAAAAGAAAAAGCTAGAATTTTTCTCGGTACAAATTTTTCGAATTGTTCGCTGGAGACTAATAAAATCAACGACGTGGAACTTCAAGCCGTTCCCATAGACCAGAGACAATGAGTCGTCCTCGTCGCCGTTGCCGTCGTCGTCGTCGTCGTCGTCATCGTCCTTGTTGGCGTCTCTCACATGCAGTGAAAGGGTGTGGGTGTCCTGGCCAAAGCCAAAGCCTGCTGTCAGACAACAAGCAGCCAAAGTTATTAAACAGTTAAGCGGCGTCGCACGTCGTCGCGTTTGGCCGCCCAACAACAGCAAAGAGGCTGAGATTTAGGCACACTGCACAAAATATTAAGTAGTAAATTCAAAAAAGAAGGCAACCAAAATTCAAACACAAATATTTCAACTGTTCTTTGTATACATACAATTTTAAATACTATATTTGCTTGAAGTATTCATGTCAAGTTCTTTAAAATTACCAAGATTTAAGAAATTCAGTTTTACAAATTTTCTTTTCTTCGGTTGATCTGAAGTCAAATAAACCAAACTTCTTGTGACACTATAATGATTTAAAAATTCGAATTACTTATTTCAGGTTACTAAACTTATTTCATACTTATATTTTTAATAAATTTCAATCTTGGATATTTGTTTTATTGAAATTCAGTAAAGAATCAATTGGTCAGCACATTTTTGTACTGTGCATTTGCAGCCCATATACAACCATATATATATGTATGTACATTACTACATACATTCAGATGCATTTAACTCAACCCAGCCACATAGTTATTTAGGGCTATAAACCGTATTTAGATCGCAAAGCCCCTTTCCTCTTCCCCTGCTGGACTTGTGGCACTGGAAAAGAGTTGTTGTTGCCAGGTCGAAGACGCCACCAACATAGTCCAATTTATATTTTGAGCTGCTTTCATATATAGTAGGAAGGTTTACAAAGGGGTGAGAAAGGAGGTGGAGAAGCAGGGGCGAGGAATTTTGGCGCATTGCTCAGCGGATAGGCTTTAATCAGCGAGGCCGCCATTAATAAATCAGAGTCATTAAAAATGCAGCTGCCAACAGAGGCCAACCAAAAAAAAAAGGGCAACCAAATGAGAAGACTCAAAAAAAAAAAAACAGAAGGCAACAAATTAAGCAGAGTTTGAACGAACTTGAAGATGCCCTAACAAGGAAAGAGTATTTGATTGAGTGTGTATTGTTAATATTGATAAGTTCTCACTCCAACAAGCTGCATTTTAATCAAGTTAATAAAAAATACCAATAAATTGGAAGCAAACTTACCAAGATATTCATCATACCCCTTGTCCAAGAAGAGTGTGTAACGAAGAAGAAAAAAAATTAAATTGGAAATCGAATGAAAAGCTGTGGCCAGATTAGAGAAGGGGGAGGGGAAGGTCGTGCGCTTTAAGATTGAGATTGAGAGCGAGATTCAAGGATTCAAGGATTCGTTCATTAAGCAGCTAAGGCGACCAGGCGACCAGGCGGGCAAAATCACACAAAGGGACACTTTACAGCCGAATGAATCTAATTAAAATGTAATTATAAATGTAACCGTTAAGCGGAAGTATCCGCGGGATACCAGCCAACAAAACCAGAGAGCGCAAAGCAAAGCAAGGAGGAAAAAGAATAAAAAAAATAAAGAATACTAAAATAATGAAAGTGAAAATAAAAAATAAAAATTAGAAGCGACAAGAAGTGAACCCCTTAATCATGACGCCCCAACGCCCACAATTTATGTGAAGACATCTTTTTCTTGCGCCAAACACCCTGTAAGAGCAGCAAGGGATTAAAAGGGCATGAACAATCGATTTTTATGTCAAAGAAAAAGGAATTAAAGATTTGAGCAAAGAGAGTTTGCAATCGTATCAAAGACGTATGTATTTACAGGGTAACTAATGCTCTATCAATGCCTGAACTCATGCTATTTAAACAACGGTCTTGTTACTTTCTTAATTTTGCTGTTCATTTCATTATCGGTTTCACTTAATTTTGCCTACGGCTTAAAGATACAAGCAAAACCTTTAAGTTAAATCTATCATATGCAACCAAAGAGACAAATTTGCTTTTGGCTTTGTGCAATAAAACTAAACAAATGCAATTTGAGAGCCAGTCACTAAAAACGATAACGAAGATGATGGATACGAAAAGGACAGCTGGCGTTAAGTTTTCAGTGAGCCAAAAACGTCTATGGCCCAAAGTAAAGTAAAGAGTTGGAGTTTTTGGCTAGCGTTTGAACTGACCAGCGTTGTTGTCCTTGCTGTCGTAAGCCGCCTCTAAATGCGTGTCCTGGTCATGTAATCGCATTTCAATTTAAAGTCATTCCATTCAGAGTGCCCGGCGCAAGCTGAGACAGACTTGCTCTTCGTCTTCGACTTTGACTTCGAAGACTTCCACTTTAGCTCTCTCTCTCTCTGTCTCTTATCTTTGCCCCCTCCCCCCAACCATGACCAAGTGTCGTCTCCGGGATCCACATATGTATGTGTACGCCCATTGTACAGTGGTTGGGATATATTGAAAGTTTTTAAATAAACTATTCATTTTACAGTGTACATAAATGTGTCCTTTAAATACTTTACTAAAATTAATTGTATGCCTTTTTGAGTTAAGGCAAAGCTAAAAATGTTTTTTCTATGACATGGAAACAGTTTTTACTTAAAAACAAATATGTTTAAGAAACCTTTTCTCCGAAGTACTTAAAGTTTTCTCTTACATTATGTGCTCTGAAGTTAAGAAACTTTATTTGTATATAAAAAAAATACAATGATTTTTACACCCTCTCAAGCGTTTCTGCTTTACTGTGCTTGGTACTTGTGTATTGCTTAAGAAAATTGAAAATTCCTAAGCATAAGTTGCACACATTGCATAGTTGTTGCTTTCAGTGTGTGTGTGTGTGTGTGTGTGTGTGTTCTTATGTGTAGCAATAGTTTGACACTTGCAATGCACATAAATTTTAAGAGCGTCGCTGCTGACCGACTCCAACTACAACTACAACTACAACTACAATCCCGACTCCTACTCCAACTCCAACTCCTTGTACAAGTTTTGACTTTGGCTTCGACTGCAGCCAGCCAGAATTCTCAGCAGAAGTAGTCTCAGTCTCAGTCTCAGTCTCAAAAGGAAGAACAAAGTCGTAAAGCGCTTTTAAGCACACAAATTAACCACAGTACATGGCCGAGCGCCCAAGCGGTCATACAACCAACACCAACCCCCCCCTCCACTCCACTCCACTCCACTGCGACCAGTGAACCCCTCTGAGTTACTACTCTTACCCCTTAACCCCAACTTCTTTCCCTCTCGCTGAACGCTCATGACCCGTGGGCGACCATTTTGTTTGTCTATTTCGTTGTTTATTTGTTTTTGTGTGCACTCAAGGATTTCTAAGAACTTTAACTTTGCCCAAAATATGTTCACATATGTGTGATACATACACACACACACTTACATAGATAGAAAGTCATTTGCAGTGCGCCTGGCTCAGAACGTTGTTGGCTAGAAATTTTCGAATTTGTTGGATTGAAAAAAGTAAAAAAAAAAGAAAAACACAGGGACAAATAAAATTAAAAAAAAACTTTCTAAACACGAAATTTTTTATTCTTCACTCAATATATAAGTTTGAGTTTAGAATAAATCTGTGAAATAGATTTTACTGTTGCTAAAATTGTTTTTAAGGTAATTTCAATTGGAAAACACACCTCAAATTAGTCAGAAGAAATTGTATAAGTACTCGTATGTTATTTTGATCAGTGTACACGTTGCTATTGTTGTTGTTTTTAGTGTCGAGCGCAGTGACCATTAACGAATTTTCAACTATTCAGCATTCCCAAGGCTTTTGTGGCCAGCGTGTCCTGTAGTTTCCTGTGCTGGACACACACAATGCTTTCCATCTCTCTCTAATTTACACACACGCATGAGTGCACTGCACAAGAAGAAGAAGAAGAAGAAGAAGAAGATGCGCCTCTTCTTAGACTCTGTCTCCCTGTGTCCAGAGTTGAGTAGAATGCGTTCAAGGAAAATTAATATTCCACTTCTGGCACTTACTTACGCTCCGTAAATGCCTAAGGGCAAGTATAATCTCTCTGTCTAACTGTAACTTCATTCTCTATCTATCTTTGTGTGTGTGTGTGTGTCTTGTCTAGCTGTGTGTTTGTTTACAACAGATTTGCATTTAAAAGCCACCCAAGTTGCTTGTTCCATATTGCCTCAACAGATACACCGACAAATTCCCCTTTCTACCTCCTTGCCTGTCTTGACAACCCTCTTCCCCCTCTCAAGTTGCATAATCAGTTCATTAGCATATCGCGTGGACAGCACTTGCTTTTTTTTTTAAAAAAAAACACAGAATTGTGTAAGCAAAAACACACAAATGCAGTGTTAATTAACAATAAATAAATGAATAAAATATATATTAAACATTTTTGAATAAGCTGATTGAACTAGAACATTTTTTTCTTACAATGAGATAACTTTTAAAATTATTTTGTTTTATTTGTAATTTTAAAATATACTTTACGCTTTATTTTTGGAGCGTTCACTGTAATATAACAAATATAAAACATCGAAAAATCTTAAAATACAAGAAAGAAAAAACAAACCGAAAAAAAGCCAGTAAATTACGCGTTTTCCCAAAGCGGAGCCACATCAAAGTGACCAGCGGTCTAGGATTCCTCCCCTACCCTACTCAACCGCCCCCTCTCCTACCAAGCACGGCCACGCAGTGCATTCCTTGTGTTTGTTGTTGTGGTGGGTTGGGGGGAGGCTGAGGGTTTTTGGTTGCCACGTCGCCCACAATTAGAAGACGCACAAAGTCAAACGTCAACAAATTATAGCCACATGGCCAAGCAGCCCAGTAGCCAACTTCCCTGCCAGCTCCCCGCCCCTCCTTTTTTTGGTTTTTCACAAATTAACAAACAAAACGTCAAGTCGCAAAAAGCTGGCCCAAAAGAAAACGCACAAGAGGCAGACATATGTACATATAAACAAGTATATATATGTGTGTTTGTGTGTATGTGTGTGGAGCAGCAATAGACACCACCCAAAAACCAACCACCTCCCCCAACCACAAACCACTCCCCATCCCCAATCTCTACACGCACACAGCCCACTAGAGACATGGGCACTGATTTGCATTAATGAACACTTGAGTGATTTCTCATCTTCCATTCCCAAATATACAAATATATAGAAATATTTTATTTTTCTGTGTTTTTTTTTTTTTTTTTTTGGGTATTTTGGGTCCAGCAGCTGTCTGCCGTGGGCCTTAATTAATTAAGTTCACATGAGCAGAGGCGTGCGGCAACTAAATGGCGTGGTGCTGTGAGGGGTGGAGAGGGTGTTTTATAAAAGTGGGTGGGTTCGATCAGCCTGCTACTTGGCCTGCGATCTATCGATTTCTATTCTAGGGCTTTTCACTCATTACGACCCAAACCCTTCCCAGTCTTCATATCGAACCCAAAAAAGTCTTAAAATGTCCAGTTGTATTTTTAATTGGTGAAATTTTAAAGTGAATACGTACAAAATAAAAATACAACATTTAAGATAGATATAATAATTGGAAGAACTAGTTATATTTCTTATTGATGACGATTAATCTCTGACCAAAAAAATACTCAATTTAATGATTCTTTCTCACATTCACAACAAAATAGATACAATTCCTTCATGGAAAGTGCAAGCAAATATATATCCCGAAAAGAAGAAGATACAACGGACAGCGACGAATGGCAGACAAAAAAAGACCAGGCGAAACAAGGCAAGCAGAGTTACATTAAGCAGCGACCAATTTGACAGGAATCGGATGCGCACTCGAACTTTCGACTCGAACTCGGACTTGGACTCTTACTCGGACATATCCCACGCGGCGACCACTGACCAGCAGGAAGGGGTGTGCGGCGTGGCGGGGCGGGGCGGGGTTGGAGTTGAATACATTTTGTGAACTTTTTGCTTTTCGGCTTGGCTTCAAACTTGGCTTTTTATTATGCTCAAAAATCACATTAAAAGGCAAACTCAAATATTTTAATCAGATTTACGTAAAAAGGACAAACACATACACACAACCCTTACACACACATGCAGCCGCTTTCTCTTGCCTTTTTTCACATATTTTATTTTTTTCTGTGCAGAGCTTGTTTTAATTTTTTTTTTCCCCGTTTGCCTTTTTATTTTACTTGTTGTGTGTAGCCCGCAAGGACAACGCACAATGTGTGTTAATGTGTGTCCTGCGACGGCTCAATTCAAGAGCACACGGCAGGCGTTGGCTGGAGGAGAGGTGAGGGGGTGGGTTGTGGCCGGTCAACAAGAAAGGAAATGGCCACAGCTGTTCCCATTCATTCACTACTTGTCTCCAGTTTTTGCCCCTTTCGCCAACCTGTCCCTGTGTGTGTGTATATGTAAGGGCTTCCGGTTTTGGGATGTGTCCGGCTCTGGCGACGGCTTTTTTCAGGTCTCTTTTTCAAAAAACAAAAAGCTGTAACCGCCCCCGGGCGTCTGTAGCACTCAACATGCTCGTAACATCCACTTTAAAGCATAAGTTGCGGTTCCATCGTAGCGAAAAACTCATTTTCAACTGTAGCCCCCTCCGCACCCGTCAACCCTGCCGCAAGCATCCCCCTGAAAAACACCATACACACCATACCCCCTTCCATTTGCGCTCAGGTTTGTCAGCTAGATTGATATTTATTTTTTATAGCACACTTTTCAGGGACTGCGATCTAGTGAAACTGTCCCGTGCAATGCAATTGCCGCCACGCCCCTCTAGCACCGCCCCATTGTCAAAGTTTGCCACTTGTTGGCAATAACGCAGCGCTAAAAACAAGACGGCAACGCTCTCAATTTGTGATTGTGTGTGTGTGTGTGTGTTTGTCTAGGAGATACCCTACAATTAGTTTTGTAGTTAGTGAAACTAACGAATTGAAAAGTTCTAGGGAAAGTACAAAAATGTAAATCAACATATATATACTTTATTATTGTATAACGCCTTAAAAGTTTCTTGATTCCCTATAAGGACTTTGGAAGTTATTGTAAGTAACCTCCACACTATCCAAACCTTTGTAAGGGTATCAAAAAAATAAAAAAAAAAGAAGCATGAAGAGAGAACAAGGAAAGGAAGCAGGGCAAGTCAAATACATACATGCTATAAACGAAAATCATACCACAAAATTCTCTAGCGACATTTTCAACAAATTGACACAATTTTCAAGATGCTTAACGTACAAAATTGCCTGGACCGAGGCACATGGGGATAAGCCAAAGGGAACAGAGGCGAGGCAGGGGGTTCATTGGTTTGGGGTATCACATTTTTTTTTTTTGGAAGGGGAGAGAAGTGGAGAGCAAAGTGTTGCCACTCAATGCGCTACACGACACTTGGCGCCTTTGTTTTCGCACGCCCCAAAAGGCACTAAAGTGCCATTTTAGGCGGCTCAAGTGGAGCCCCAAACCAACAACAACAAGCTCTAAACACACACACACACACACACACAGGGAGAGAGACACACACACAGGGCTGGTAGTGCCCAACAGAGCACTTCAAAAGTTGCAGTCCATTCATGCCTCCGCCTCCCCCCCTCCAGCTACAAAACAAAGAGCAACCAACAGGCATCGACATCGTTGGCGACAAATTAGAATGCCTGTGACTTGGCCTGGCCTGCCACCCTCCCCCCTCCCCCTGCCAGCCTACCGCTGCCTCCAGCTCCTGCTGCTGCCTCTAGTCCTGTAAACTCGCCTTGCTTACACTTGAAACAAAACGAACATTTATCTAGTTCTTTGAAAACATACAAATACTTTTAAAGCTTAAAGTATATTTCAATCTTAAGAGCGAATTTAAAAACTATATTTTTTTCAATATCAAGAAATTCTTTAAGACATATATATACATATATACAATTTCTTGTTTTTTTTTTTTTTTTATTATTATTAATAATAAGATAAAACCAATAATTCAAAATTTCTCATAAAAAGTCAATTTAAATTCAACTCTTTAAGTAAATCAAGTTATTTTAATATTTACTGAATTCTAAGAAAAAATTTAAGCCTGTTTTTTTAAAGCAAATATATTTACTTCTTGAAAAATTTTGCTGCATAAACTATTTCGAAGCCAAAACAATCTCATACCATTTAAATATTAATTATTGTAATTATTATAATTTCTAAGAAAGCTAGAATTTTGCATAGCATTGTGCAATTTTTTGTTCGCAGTGTACTTGCCCGGACTGCAGGCATTGAAGGCCGTCTTCTTCAGATGGGCGTGTCGCGCGTGGGCGTGGCACTGCTGCTACGTAAACAGTTCACACGCCGAGCGCATCCCTAAAGCGTTGCCAACGCCTTTTATTTTCTGTCCCTCCATCGCCCAGCCCCTGGTTTTATCCCGTTCCCATGACAGCCGTCGATTAGATGCTAAAGCGTTCTTGCCTTGCCCCAGCATTATTCCATCCATCCCACAGTGCATCATGCCATCATTCAGCTCGCAACGCCCAAAAGCCCCCCCAAGCAGCAATTGAAGCGATCAAAGGGCAGAAATTTATGCAAATTATTTTCACGCCTTTTTAGATGCGATTTTTTTTATTCTTTTTTCGTTGCCTCTCTTCATTTGTTCTTTCTCTTCTGGGACGCAACTCGAGCTAATCCCTGAGATTTTTGCATCACAGGACTTAATATTTTCAAACTGCTTATAATAATTATATATGATAATTTATAAATCATGTATGTATTGTAGTAAAGTTGTCAATAAATTATAAGACAATCATGTTATAACAATTTTAACTGCACATATTAGGTACATTTGGCAACAATTAATCGCCTTCAAAGCTGGTCTCATAGTCCGTGCTCTCCGAGCAATGCGTTTCGTCTGAGAAGTCTGTCTCCGAAGATGGAGCCTTGGGCAGATGAAGCTTTTCCTGACCCCGAGGCAATTTCATCAGCAATCAACTTCCCCAGCTTCAAGCAGTTCAAGTACTTCGGATCTTCCGACTTGCTCAACTTCTTGTGATTAGCAATAACTAAATACAAGTCGGATGGCAACTCCTCAGAATCTTTATAATAAAGGTTCATCACTCGTTGCTTAATCGTTCCAATGTCCATGGGAGATGTTGTGACAGTGTAATACTCGGGCTTTCTCTTTATGTCTACCGGATTCATGAAACCAATATCGAACTTTCGTTTGGGCAACACATTGAGCACATTTGTTCTCAAGTAATGAATTCTCTTCGTGTAGGATCCGGTAATGCCAGATCGGGGCAGTACCGGTGGCTACACACGAACTTGTTTGTTAGTTTCGTCGGATTCCTGCACAAACAGAAGCCACTATAACAAAATGCAACTCCTTAAAGCACCAAACTTACCATTGCTAAGCGATTCTTAGAAATAAATCAAAATTCAATACAAATATTAAAAACAGTAGCAGAAATTATATTATTTCAATTTTATGTTGTGGTTATAAGCTTGTGATGGACCTTATAAATTAAACCCCCACAAATTTATCGATATTTTATGGTATTAGAAATAGAAGCAATATAATTTCAACACATTTATCTCTTTTAATAATCAAAATAACATTTTGATATTTATGTATGTATAATTAAGTGTTTGCTTTATTGCCAACAAAATTTATAGAATATTACTTAAAGCGGGCAAATATGAATAACACAGAGATTAGATACAATATAATTGTATATTATATATTTTTTAAATTTTTGTTATGTAAACAAGGAAAAAAGTATGTTTATAAATAATAATATTCGAGAAGTAAAACATAAAGTAAGTCCAAGTTCAGTCTGCTTATTTAGTAAAACAAGTTGCTGCCAGATGGAATAACATTTAATCAATGTTAATTAACATTGCAAGCTGTTCAACATGTATTTCAACTAGAAACATCGATATATACACATCATATCGATAATTAATTATAGCAAGCTTGACAAGCGTCACCTTTGTGAAATAATTTCGTGATTTATTGGTAAACGTTTGTACTAATAAACCTTTCACTGACTTTCTTGTAAGAATTTGCAAAGAATCATCTAGAAATGGTAAGTTTTGTGTCCAAACGTGTTACATTTTGTTAAAGTTGCTTTTTGTTTGTGCCGCAGTGGAACCAGAGCGAAATGCAATTTAATTTGCAGCCACCGGTGGTGCGTTCAGGCGTAGCTGGGTGCTATACTAATAAGATGAGGTACTTGAAGAATCATGTGCTCAGGGAGTTGGCCATGAAAAATTATGCAAAAATATTTTTCGGGCCCAACAAGAGTCCCTTCTATGGGCTATTTGTTCGAGAGCCAATGGACCTGAAGACTATTAACGAGCGACTTCAGCACAACTACTATAGAGGCGCCATCGAGATGATCATTGACTTGAATCTGGTGATTGCAAACAATAAGGCTTTTTATTGGGGAAAAGCAGGTAACCAGTACCTAAAATGCGTGAAGCTTGAAAAGTTTATTTTCAAACGGATTATGGAGATGCCCGTTGGCCATGAGCAAGTAATACCGAACCATCCAAACTATATTGAGGACGACCTATAAAAGTAGCATTCAGCTGCAAAATGTTTGTAGAAATGAATGGCAAAGAGCGTTGTATAAGCTAACAATATATGTCTATAGCTAAATCATGCAACGATTTAGGCCTTAATTGCTGACTTCCCATTCAAATTAACGACTACTTTACACATTTCACTGGTCGAAAATATACGTTTAATAAAAACCATTTGTTTTTTTTTACGTTCCTTTTGCGGTAATCGCTAAAATATGCTTGATCCGTTCCAACAAAATAAATAAAAAACCAAAACCAAAGCTGTGCAAATGCCGTGAAATGGAACGCGCTTTTGCCTGCTAAAGAAGGAGGGGAAAACAGGTTAGTTGGGTGGGGGGAGGTAGGACATTTGAGTGTTCAGGTGTTGCCAGCTGTTAGCTGTTTTGAGCTGACCAAGCCAAGTCGAGGCAATTAGCTAAATGGTTTTTTATGGCTGGCGAGCAGCAGCTGCCTCGGATAAAGATGATTCTTGATAGGCTAAAACGGCCTGCAATTTGATGCAGGCACCCACATCAAAAAAGAAAAAACCCCTACTGTTCTCCCCCCACCACTAGTAGGGGGAATGGGCGGGCGTGCGAACGTGTGAGAATTTTGCGTAATTGAGTTTTAACTTCAAAGCACGCAAACCGCATGCACTTGAACGTTTGGTCCACAAAACACACACAGTTCACGAGTTCCGGAAATGTTGAGCTGATTTGCATATGCGACCGTACCGCTCCCAAAAAAAAAATCCTTAAAGAGGGGGCAAAAGGTCAACGCTGCCCTGGGCACGGGCGGGGAAGGCAGAAGGCAGCTATTTTTTGTTGCTGCTGTGGAAAGGGGAAATTGGGGTTTGGGGCATATTTGAGCTGTCAACACCTCCAGCCACGTACTAAAAGCGACCGTTCCGGGTAAGGGAACTTCGGCTCAAGTGTGGAAATGTGTGTGGAAAATGTTGGCGGAGATGCGGGGGGGGAACGGGATCGGGAAAAAGAGTGATTCAAATTAGTGCGGCGAACACTTGAAATTGCGCACCGACGAGTATGGATAAACACTTAATTTATCAAAATTGAGCTTGTTATGCTAATAGAAAGTCAGACGTGGAGAGCGGGGAGCTGTGCGCAAGGATGGATGCATAATTTTAATGAAATGCTTTGCAGATTGCCAAAAAATAAAACCAAAAACTGGAAGCTAGATAGTGAAACACACACACACACACACACACACACAACTATACTTCAACAAAAAAGGCACCAGAAAAGTCTCCAAGCTCCCCATTCCCCCTTCCACCGCTCTGTGCCTTTGCTGTCTGGTTAAGGCCAAAGGCAAAGTCATAACTTCACTTATCAACATTAGCTGTTGCATGGGGTTTGTGGGTTCGGTTCGGTTCGGTTCTGTTCTGGGATATATGTACACATACATATACATACATATATATGTTCATACATTTTAATACGCTGTTTATATTTTATGAAGGCAAATGAATGCACAAGGAAATGAACGAAAGCCAAATGAATGAAATGAGACCTCTTCCTCCCTTACCCCTCTCTTCCTCCCCGATTGCTAGCCCCAAAAAACTCAACACCATGTAACCAGCTAGAACAGCTCCCATCTCCCATACCCCATACACCTTCCCTCCCTGTGTATGTGGCCCAAATGCAGACATGGCTCGCTCTTCTTCTTCTTCTTCTGCTTCTGGTTCTGGTTCTTGTTTCGTCCTCTCTGCTGGCAAACAACCTCGCTTCGAGCTATAGACGAGTTTACAGTTATCAAGGGAAAATTATCATCTGCCATGAATCTCGATAAAATTCATATTCATATGCGAGTCGTGGCCAGCGGGGGGGTTGGGCCGAAGGAAGGGGCGGACAGCAAGGCGGGGCCCATATTGTATCTAGCTGGTAGCTAACCGCACACAAACACATGTGAGTGTGTGTGTGTGTGCACACATTCATTACGTCGCCTGGCAAGTCCCAAAATGGAATATGGCAAGTGGCTATTGCACAGTGGGACAATTTAATTTAAAATTTCAACAATTTTAAGCAGCTGTACCGTATAAATATAACATTATCAGGATATTGTAATATATCATAAAATATTATCAGGAAAATTTTTATATCTTACTTAATTATTCCTTAGGAATTCTCTATAAATATATAAGTTAATATTTTTAGAATTTATGAAATTTATTTTTAAAATATTTTTAAAGCTTTTCAAATTGTAAATTGAAAACACAGCTATAAAAAACAAAATAGTTAGTTTAATAATATTTATAATAATATTTTTGTAAGCAGATAGTTTAATTATTTCAACAATTCTTCACTTAAGCTAAGTTGCAAAGTTACAAAAATTTTCTAAAATAAATTTCACTTAAAATAGGTTTTAAGTTGTGTGATTTTAAAGTTGTTTTGTATGGGAATTTTGTGAAATTCATTGGCGACACAGCTGGCAACCATGGCTACAAAGTCTCACTTTTTGGTTGGAGAGTGCCCCAAAAAGTGGCATACACCATCATACAGCAAGTGGCCGTTGGGTCACAGGAAGCGCCCCAAAGGGCACATATAGAGAGGGAACAGAGCTGGGGAACGGGGGATTAGTCACAGCCAGACACGTTTTGCTTTAACTACAACTACAACAATTGCTCGATATGAAAACGGGCTCACAACTAATTTTTGGCCAACAAATGATGTGCTCGTTATCTCTGTCTCTTTCCTTCCTTCTCCTCCCCTTCTGTCCCTAGCTTTTGACTGCCACTTTACTCACCCCCCACTGCTGTCCACCACTTCAGCCCTTTTGCTTTTGGTCCTTAAAGCTGTCGCAGTTTTCAAGTCGGTTTTCACTTGCCCCAAAAAGTAGGCAATGGAAAATGTGTTTGTGTTTGTAGACAACACTTAAATATTTACAGTTACAAGCTACTACCTGCAGTTAAGAGATAAAAGTGTGTTCTCCTTCCGCTCTGCCCCCTCCCCGTCAGTCAGTCAGCCAACGAACCAACAACGACAAAAAAAAAAACCCCGCAGTGCTCCCGCCCTGCTCCGCATACCCCTCACTTTTGGCTCGCTTGGCATGCAGCGGAAAGCCAGAGAGAAGAGTTCATTAGCTGGCAAAGGGTTTAATTACCAACTGCTGTTCATTTAGCGCCACTTGCGCCTCACGCGCTGTTGAGCAATGCAAACCAAAAAGCCGGAGTCAAACAACCAACCAACAAACGTAGCGCTGCCCACCTGAGTCGCATACCTTCCCCCTGCTCCCCCTGCACACTCCTTACCGTAAAGCGAGCTGCAGTCAACGCATCGCACGCTGCGGCCAGTCAGGATGTCAGATGAATGAGGGGGATGACGGGAGTGGGGAGGACGGGGGGGATGGTCGAGTCGTTCAGTCAAAGACGCAACGCAGCCCATTTGGCTGGCAAACACAACTTTTGCCATGTACACAGTTAATTAAAAACAAAAAAAAAAAAAAACAAATACACACACAGAAGCTATAAAAAAAAAAAAAAAATATCGAGCAAAAAGTCGAAAGTTATATACACTTATTGAATGATGTAAAATAAAATATTTGTGGTCTAGCTTTAAATATATATTTAAGAAATTTTCAAGAACTAAGACTTAGATAAAAATAATTTGAATGACTTTTATAATTTAATGTAATATTTATTTAAACTCACCAAAAAGTTCAATATATTTGAACTGTTAAAATAAATAAATTTTGCGATTTTTATTTCTAAATTTCGAGGCAATAAACTAAATTACTTAATTTAAACTCGCATTGAGAAAACTTGACATTATTCAAGAATATATGGTTTAAAATTTTCTTTCTTAATATTTGTAACAAATTTCATCAGAAAGTCAGCAAACTTGCTGTCTAGGGTATAGCAAAGAGAAACCGTTGCGAAGTGCGCTTGGTCCAAATTGACGCAGTAGCACTAGTTGCCACGCCTCCTTTTGCCTGCTCTCAAAGCTGGCTAGAGTGGCTCTGCTTAAGAGGTTGCTGTGCCTGCTTCCGGTCTGAGCCCCCTACCACCACCCCGCCCGCACCACTGGTTGCCCACTTTACAATTAACGTGAGAGATACACGACAAAAAAAAACTGGCAAACGTTGAAGACGCTAAAAAAAGGCCAAGTCCCGCCTCCTTTAACGCAGCAGCTCAATTTCCAAGATGAAAGAAATTAGCAGCGTGGCCAAAAAAGCAAGCAACCTGACCTTCTTGTCAAGAGGGGGGCGTTGGAGGGAGGGATACACTTGAAGGCGTACTTATTACACCTGAGCTGCAGCTAAGTATGTTTACAAGATGTTCCGCCTGAGCGAAACTGAGCTAAGAGACCCAGCTTTGGGATAACGTTGCGGCTTTTTTTGGACCTTACTCCGGAAGGCAACGCGTTTATTATTAATAAATTTGCACACAGAAAAAACCAGCATTTGACGGAAGTTGGAAGTCGACTCGGGGTGGAGTTTGGACCAATTGTGGAGCAGTTTTGAATGAACTCAAATGTGGTAGTAATATGTGTGAAAAACTTTGTCCAAATAGACTGATTTCTGAGCTGTTTGAGTTGTACTTGTACTCTGAATCCACTGAACATGTTTTGATATAAATCGATAAGTCAAATATCAATATCTTTCACTATATTACATAATTATATTTTAACTTATAGAATGTAACAGCATTTTTTGTTGAGAGAGTAAGATGTTTTTCATACATCTTAAACGCTGTATCCATTAAAATGTTTTATAAATCGATAAATCAGTTAGCAATTACTTTCAATAAAAGCACATTTAGTGGTATAATAGTACTTGTGTAAAAAGAATCAGATATTGATGATACCTTTTCTAAACTAAAGCCATAGAAAATGTTTTCGATTTAAATCGATAATCTCATTATCATTACCTTTTGACGAAAGTCACTATTTTAAAAATAAAGGTTTTTTATTGGGTGGAAAAATACTTGAAAATTTTATCTGTAAAGAATAAGGGATGTAGAAAAACCCTCCAATACTTAAAACTCTTCTTCGACTCAGTTAACAAAAGCAACAAATGCAGTCCTTAGACTTTTCAAAATACTCTTTCGATAACACTTAACTACTTAAATAATAAACAGATAGGCCAATAGCATCTTGCTTTTTGTTGTTAGTTTATGGTACTTTAAGTGAGCTGGCAACACTGCCTAAAAAAGATTTCGTGTTTCTTTCCATGTATAAATCCTTTAACTGTCGCACGCTGCAATGACAGCAAATAAATTTTACCCAAGGGGGTAATCGACGAAATATATTCGATAAGAAATTTGTAATACAAGATGATGTAATCATCGATTCGGCTAAGGCTCGAGGATGAAGGGTGGAGGGTGGAGAGTCAAACAAAAGGGGGGAGGCTGCGTCACTGATTGCTGGAGTCTAAGATTGAGACAAAGACTGAGGTTGGAGTTGGTTTGGGTTGCGTTGGGTTGGGTTGGGTTTTAGTGTCTTAGGGTTTTCTGGTTGCTTGGGAGCTCTTTTTGGTCGGGAAGTTTGGCTTTTGGGCCACCTGCTGTTCCAGCCAAAAAAGGAGCTTGTGCTGTTGTCACTCGCCTGGAATTGCTTTGGAGAGTTGGTAACGTGACTAACGGCGCCACAAAGGTGTCGTCTGCTAACACAGTGGCTTGGGAGGGGGGGTGAGGGTGAGGGTGATGGTGATGGTGAGGGTAATATTGGCATGCAGCGATTGCTTTTTAATCGATTCCATTTACAAATAAATTGCTTGGGCCGTTTTGCTGCCTTGCTCTAAAAGATTTATCGAAAAGCGCAGCCCCAAAACAAATCAATGCCTGTGTGTGTCAGTGCCACACACACACACACACACACAACAACAACAACGATTCAACAAAACACACTTTGTATCTTCATTACGGAACTAAGTGCTAAAGGGGCAGCAAACTCTAAGTTTCTCGCCCAGACGCAATAATAATTCCTCTTAGAGCTCTAATGAGCAGCGATTTTGTGCTATATATATTTGTCTAGTTTTTATGGGCCGTTAATATTCGGGGGAAAAGGAGAAGAGATGAGATAAGTTTAAAGTATCTGCGGAGGGAAGTGAAATTGGCTTCAAGATAAAGAATTTGAAGGTTAGCAAAATGAGCTTAGGAGAAGAATTTGAAGGTGCTAAGAAGAGTCGAATAAGCTTAGAGATCAAAGAAGCTAAAGAACATTTAGATTATGATTAGGAAATGGAAAGAAAACACTATAAATGCTCTTGGTAACATACAAAACTCCTACTAAATTCAGAAAATAGCTTAGAGTTAATATTAAAAAATAGCTTTATGTAGCTGAACCTAGAACATCTTGAATACTAAGTTCGAGAAAAGTCTAAAGAAAATGGACTGTATAAAAGCAGCTGTATGTGGAGCAAGGAAACTAAAGTAAGTGAAACAAATTGTAAGAAAACTTAAGAAAACTGAAAGCAAGTGGAAGTGTAAGTGAAACTAAAACTGGAAGAAACTTAAACGAAGCTGGAAGAACATAATTGGATATAAGTATGTAACTGAGAATAAGTAAAAGTGAGAACTGAGAAGTAACATAACCAAATGAAACTGAAAGTATCACTGAAACTACATAACTGGTTATGTCACGCAGTAAACTAAAGTCTCTAACAGTTGCTCAAAGTGTGCGTAAAAGTTTCTTCGCTTCTCTCTTCTTTCGATTTGGAGTTTAAAGACAAAGTTCGTTTGGGTTTTTTTTTGGGTTTTTTTTTTGGTCACTGGCGTTGCCTACTTATGTGCGGAGTTTATTATAATCACAGATTTCAGTGGCATGGGGGAAGTTGGGAGGGTGGAGGTGGGTAATCAAAGCCCATCAAGCTTGGCACGCACTTAGGCCTGATGATGCCAACGGAAGTGAATAACAATAATAATTTGAAAATTATGAATGCTATAAACGCATAAATTTTCTTCACTTTCGCCAGCTGAAGAAGCAAAGAAGAAGAAGAAGTCGGCCAACAAGGCGAAGGCGCCATTATATACGACATTTTAATAATTTTCCACACGCCGACCGCGGGGTTGAATGCACACACACACACACACACACACACACACTGCTACTCAGGCAGACAGACACATAAAAATGCCTACAGAAAAGCAACACTATATAAAAATTCATAATGCAAACATAAATTTTCATTTGAATATTTTGCTGTCTTATGCGAAAATCGCTCGCAAAACGTCTCTAGCTATGTAGCCATACCCCTCACCCCTCTCTTCATGCTGCTGCTCTTGATGTTTTACTCCTTGCCGATAGACGCTGCATTAGGTTTCGGGGGAAAGGGCGGTGGCAAGGACGCCAAAACGATAATGGCGCTCTATAGTCTCGTGAGTTGTGTTGATGCCACCGATGATGCTGTGTCTGTGTGTAACAGTCTGCCCTGCCCTGCCCTGCGCCCTGCCCTGCCCTGCCTTGCAATCTTCTCTCGTCCTGGTGTTGTAAACATTTTCCAGTCGACATCATATGAATTATGGGGGTCGTACCGCGAAAAGCTTTTATAATCGCGCGCAAATCGCGCAAAGTATTACAAAAATTATGTCTACATGCTATGTGCAAAACTCTCTTCTCTACCCCCCTCGCTCTCTCTCTCGCTCTCTTGATGTGTGTGTGTGGGTGAAACAAATGCCCAAAATATGTTTGCATTCTGTGGCTTGACAAGTTAATGCGCTCCCCGCAAATCGAAACCAGCCAGAACTAAGTAAGGAAAGCAGTGCGGGGATGCTGGGGTGAAGTTGCAGAGGGGTTAAATAGTATCAAGTCTGGCGTATGCTGTTATTCAATACTAGCTAGTATGTAAATTGAGATACTGTGAAACTTTCCTAGAAACTCTCCCTATAAGATACGATAGTTCGAGATAGTAATAAATCCAAACGTGTGTTCAGTTTGTATTATGTTAGTTTAGTTCATATATTTTCTTCATAAGCTCAAGTTTAAAATAAGCTTAGATACTTCCATACTTCCCAGATACATTTGTAACTTAAATGCAACTCATAAATATATGTAGTTACATTTGCCATAGAGATACATTCATAGCCAAGAAATCCATTTGCATAGTCAGTTGCATACAACTATTTGACACTTGTCCTACTCACAGAGTTGTTCATTCACACAATTGAAATATTGTTCTTTTTCTTCCCTTTAATATTTATCGAATACATTTATATATTTTTATTATTATTATTTATTGAAAATATTCCTAGTGCTACAAGTATTGCTACTTTTATCTTAATGCACTAGTCACAATTTGTTTTTTTTTTAAAGTTTACATTGATTGAATAATTCTAGTTTACTTAATCCTGGTATAAATATTAAAAGTAGTACATTTACTATTCTTTTTACTTTATTTTGCCAAAAATTATATATACTTTAATTATTTTTATGTATTTTTATCTTAATTGACATATCATTGTTTTATTTTAATAATTATTAGTAGTAAAAAAAATGAGGTGTGCAAAGAAAGCTTTTATCGGAGAGATCTATTTGTCACTATCTTAACATCTGCAGCGTTTCAGATTTGACTTTTCATTAATTGCTGACCAATTACAATTGGAAACGCTTTCCAACTCAACCCAAACCTTGTCAAGAGTCCTTTTAGCTGCCTTTTGATTGGCTGCCCTAAACTGCAACTGCAACTGCAGCAAAGATACAGATACAGATAAACAAACACCAGTTTTCCCAGCCTCCCCATCCTAAAGACCAGCTGGGTTAATTGAGTGCACAATGTCGCACCCACCGCATCCGCATCCGCATTGGAGTTGGAGTCAAATCGGTTGACAAATGGAGCGCGAGCCAAAAACCCAACCACCAGGAATCCAAAGAGGTGGGCGTGGCGGAGGGGTTGCCGTTATATGGCGAGTGGCCAACAACAAGTGAAATTGATGACTGCCCATCAATTTGGCTGGCGATGCCGACGCGCGATAGCCCCATGGACAGCACACGACCTTGCCGGGTAGGAGGGTATGTTGAAGAGAGCGGGGGGTAGGGGTAGTAACATGCCAATAAAATGGTCAAACAGTTGAAAGTCACGTTTTGCATATGTGTGTGAGGGGCGAGAGTGTTGTGCACTCAGAAAAACAACCAGGCAGAAAATTGAAAAAATAAATATTGGTCTTTCTTTAAATCCGTAGGTATAAGCAAGAGTATATATTTTAATCAAACAAAAAACTGGTAACTATGAGAAAAATAAGTCATCATTATATATAAATTGTGTAAATTAAAATCGAAAACGAAATTGGTTCAAAAAGTTCGAAATTTAATGCTTTGATCTTATATTAATTTTTCTTGTGTAAGAGAAACGATTTTCACACAATAAAAAATTCTCCTTTCTGGTAACTTGTACGTAAAATAGTTAAGAATACATTTTTTATTACAAATATTATTTATTTAAATTATCTTCCTGATGCCGCAAGTATTTCTACTTATAAATTAGGTTTAATTTCTAAAATTGTTTTACTAATCGAAACTATCTTCAAATATTCAAAATATATATCGAATATGTTTTTTAAGTGTATTGCAAAAGGGTTTTGTTGGATGCTGCTGCTGTTGTTGTTGTTGTTCCTGTCGCTGCGGCCATAAAACATGCCACAGGAATTATTAATGGACTACTCCAGCTGCCTTCCTCTCCTCTCCCCGCAAAATGTAAGCAAGCTGCAACATTTGCCACACTGCGGTCGCGCCACAACAGCCACAACGGCACACAGCACAGCACAGCACAGCATGCCGGCTGTGATTGATTTCGAATCGTTTTTCAATTGGCAGAATGTCCTGGCCATGAGGGGGAAGTGGCAAGGAGAGGAGAGGAGGAGGAGGGAGAAAGAAGGCGTCCAAGCAGGGTTATTTGTGTATATTTGCATTTGACAAATTGTTTGCTTGTAAAAGTCAATGATGGGGCAGGCCAGGGCCAATAACATGACCAAAATAACAGCATACTGTCACACACACACCACCTCTCACACACACACACACACACACTCCGCTATTACATACGTGAGTGTTGTTGTCTCGGTAATTATTCAAACAAATTTTTTGTTGGTCGTTTAACGTTTACAACGCGTCTCGCGTTTTCTACCTCACCCTTCCCCCCCCCCCCCCAGCCGACGAAAATTTGTAAGTTAATATCCTGTCTGTTATTGCCACACACACCCATACACACACACGCCTATGCAACATGCACGTCTGATGAATTGATTAAACAATTTCCTACCCTGCGTTTTTTGCATGCCACTGACATTTGGGCCTTGACTCTAATGGTGGGCTGGGAAGGGGTGCAGGGGTGTGAGGTGTGCAGGTTCACTTTTTGGTTGGCATTGGCAACAAATCACTTTAGTTGTGCGTGATAAATTGAGTTGTTTCGTTTGCTGTTGCCATTTTTTGCCTTCCGATTTCCGCCTCCTTTTTTTCTACTTCGTCCTTTCGTCTCTTTGCGTTAATTGGGCCAATTTTGTACGAATCAAATGAAGGCTAACAGCAAATACCGTTGCACAATTATGACATCCATTCACTCCCAGTCCTCCCCCCTACTTTGTTTTGGGGGGATAGATTTCTCGCATGCTCTTCACAT
Organism: Scaptomyza hsui; assembly: GCA_018152825.1. NCBI lineage: Eukaryota > Metazoa > Arthropoda > Insecta > Diptera > Drosophilidae > Scaptomyza > Scaptomyza hsui. The sequence continues at coordinate 13,278,844 of JAECXO010000001.1, forward strand.
GTGCGACGTGCCGAATTCTCAAAATTAATACTGCAATAGGAAAACAGCGAACAGTTTTCGACCAGCGGAAACGCTGACCTCCATATTAAGTTGCAAAAAAATAAAGAACACACGAAACATGTAGAAGTCATAGTAAAATGTGAGATAAAAGATACCCTGTAGCAAGGAGTTAAAAAACTAACATATTGAAAATTTGAACAGAAAACAAAAGTGAAAAAAATTAAACAGTAACAAATCTAAATGACATTCAATTTTTTTAAAGGTTTTTTGACATGATGAATCCGAATGTGACATATTTAGGGTCGGGTCACTTTAAAAGTCTTCTAAGTGGTTTTTTATGCCCCAAAAACCAATTCCTTCCATACCAAAACTTTTTAAATATTGAAAACATCTTCATTTGTCTCTGAGAAATCTTTAGTTTAACACAATCCGTAATTTATACTTCAAAAAATTATTTTTGCACTTAAAAACATTATGCCCATTGAGAAATTTTATTTTTCACTGAATCCTTAATTTTTGCATACATTTTTAGTTAAAGAAAAACGATTTCCATAAATCTTCAAGACAAACCTGAATTAAACCTTTGGATTTCTGGAAATTTTATTTATTTTTCTTAATTTTTGTATACGTTTTTACTCATTTCATATGTTCGAAGCTATATTTGAGCATTGCACTAGCTCATTTTACAGGGTATTCAAAAAAAAAAAAAAAAAACAAATAATAACGTAATAGCGAAATAACAACCACGAGGCGAATGTCCGACTGAAGGTCCTGAAGACTGACGGCTTCCAAAAACGGCGCGTGTCAAATGTCGAGCCAGAGAGTCGAGTCCGGGCCCGGCAAGTTCGTGTGTCCATGCCCCATGTCCCCAACCCACCCAACACACAGCAGTTAGCTTACCTACCTAGTTTTTTTTTTGAGGGGGTAGGGGTGGGGGCTGTGCCGGTTATGCCGGTCACGTCGCACGTTGAAAATACCACAGATGTCATCAGTGCGCGACGAGGACGAGCTGCAAATCTGTGATCTGTTGATGAGATTGTGTCACAGCCGCCCGTCAACAGACAGAGACACAGACGGAAAGACAGAAAGACGGAGTCGAGTCGGGCAACAGCTTAACTAAGGTTAAGCCCTCGCTTGCCACACACCCACACACACACACACAGCAGGGGGTATTGTGTGTCGCTAGCTGCTGCTGCTTTTTTTTGTTGTTGTTCTGTGCTTGGGGTTTGAGTGTCAATGACAAGAGTACTTAAGAGATTTTCACATCGTTACAAAAAGAATTGGGTAGAAATTAAAATTAATGCTTTTTGTTGCTGTTGTTTGTCCTTCACTTGTTGTTCTTGTTGTTGTTGTTGCCTTGAAAATCGAAATAGTTTTGGCCAGAAAAAACTGCCTTGAGCAGATAATCCATTGGCATTTACATAGCTCAATAAATCTTGTGCAACAGAGATAAAGATCATAATCTAACCTTAAGCTAAACTTTAAGAGCTAATAAATTAAGTGTTTCCAGTTTAACTTCCATTTAATAACGCGTTTTACTACAAAAAGTAACAAGCGTTAATAATAACAACAATTGCTTGTTACATAACTCTTATGTTTAAACCCCACATCAATTAAAAACTAAAATGTATAATTTCTAAACCGAATTGCAATCCCAACGAATAATTGCGCTTTTTGAAGTTTGAGCTCTCGCTCGTTGCCAATGCAACCAGAATTAATAACAAAAATATAACTAGCACTCTCTCTAGCTAGCAAAAATTTCAAGTGGCGTTTAAATGGCATTCGAAAATTTGGCAGCCAAAAATCGACAGCTGCTGTAAGCTCCAACTCCAACTTCAGCTCCAGCTCCAGCTCCAGCTCTAACCCCAACCTTTTGTGCAACGATCAGAACATAAGCCACAACCGCATAATACAGTTTTATATTTATATGCCACACACACACAAACGCACAGTGGCAAAGCATTTGTGGGCGTGGCAGCTGCCGTGGGGAATGCCGCAGACAACAGGATTAAAAAGCGCTCGCCAAAAATTGGCAACATGTTTAATAATTATATTTGGTGAAATGTGCGCTTGTATGCTTATGCTTTTTCTGTGTACACACACACACACACACACACACACACATGCACGTACATATGGAAAGACAAGGCAAATATGTTTTTTGACAAAACACAGCAGCACATGTTGCCTTGCGTCCTTGTTGTCCTGTCGCAAGGCAAATGGCATAAAACAACCACAAGCGCCGCAACATTTGACGACTGTCTGCCACACAATCTGCCTCCTCCCCCACCCCCACACCCACACCTTTCCGCTGACTGACGCACTGACTGACAAGCGCCTTATCATTAAGGTAAACAGCAGCAACAACAACAACAGCAGCAGCAGCAGCAGCAGTTGTCATCAGCATCATCATCATCATCATCATCATCAGCTCTGGCGTCAACAACCTCAAAATTCGTTATTGTTGTTGTTTAGCAAAAAATGAAGCAGCCAAAACAAAAGCAGCAACAACAACACTAACAACAACAACAGTTGCTGCTGTCACAGACAAGAGTAAAAATCAAAAGAGAAAAAAAAATAGACAACAGGCGCACCTGAAAAGCATATGCACTCAAAAAAAAAAAATAAATAAAATAAACACAAGGAACTTTGCATACTAAGAAAAAATGCATTTTAAAATCTGAATTTTTAAATAGTCAACTGCATAAATTAATCCGAAAATTATGAAAAGTAGGAAAAAATATGTAAACTAAATATTTAAGACTTGGTATATAGATGTATATTAATTTATTAAATCCTAAAAATAAATTGAATTTTTAAGGAATCTTCAAAAAAGGCCCAAAGAAATTTTATTTCAATGCTATCTAACTCAACAAAATCATTTGTTTCTTTTTTTCTCTCTGTGTCTGTGAGTGTGGCACTTATGCAAAAAAGGTAGCAACAACAATCAACGTGCCACATTGACAATGCCAGACGCGCCAGTTGTGCATGTGTGTGTAGGTGTGTGTGTGTGTGTGTGTGGGTCTGCGATGACTGATGAGCGACATGTGACGCGCTGTAGCATACAACTACAGCGTATAGCCATGCCACATGCCTCAACGCACTTGCCACCAACATCGAAGAACAGCCAACGGCAGCATACTTGCCACAGCGACGCTGGATGCGCTGCTCTATTGACCATAAGGGTGTTGTTATCAACGTAAAAACCAACGGCAACAACAACAACAACAACAGCAACAAGCTACTCCAGACAATGACTATGACAATGACACAAGGCACAGTAGTGCCAGCAGCATTTTCTGGACTTTGATTGAGCGCTAAACAAAAGGTAGCATGAAAAATACGTAACTTGCAACAATTATAATTAAATTAATATTAACAAAAGTCTAAGTCAAGTGAATAAACTAAGTGCATTTTGCTTTTAATAAAATTTGATTTAAATAGTCAACACTAAGAATATTAACTTACAGATTACTTTTATTATACATAAAGGCTTAGTACTTTAACTACGGAAGAAAAAGGATTTACTTGAACTTAAAATAAGGCTTTCCTTGTAATAAGCCAATTGAACTTATCCATTCATCTTTCAAGGAAATAAAAACTCTAACTTTCAATTAAAATCTCATTCGAAATCTAAACAACTTTTCTTCACCAATTTTCAAGACCATAAAAAGCTTTAAAAACAACATCAGTTAATGGCAAAAAAAAAAACTTTAAAAAAGGCAATATATAGACTAATAAAAAGAAAAGCGGAAAGAGAGGGAAAGGGAGAAAACTGAAACTCAAAATTCAGCACACGAGCCGCTTAACGTTTTTGTGTCCATTTGTCCAGCTCTGGCGAGGGGTTTGGGGGTAAGGAGATAACGTTTGGTGGGGGGAATGTTTATCAGTTGCTCTTTCGGCTAGTTTCAGTTGCCAACATATTGTCTATTTGTGCGCTTTATTGCCAATAAATCAGAATTTATTTGCAACAACAAACGAATTAAAATGTTCAATAAATATTTGCACAGAAAATCCCCCCAAACAGGAAAAAAATAGAAGAAAATAAAGTAGGCAACATTTATTGCATGGCGTCGCGTGCTGTGTTTGCACACACACACACACACACACACACATGTGTGTGCGCTTGAGTGTGTGTATTTTTTGGTATATGGAGCCACTTGGCAGACGCAATAACTCTGGGCGCTTATCACGCAACATTCACTTGGACATATTCACTTTGAACGACGCTACGTGATGCGCATTTTTGTTACGCTCTTAACTTGAGAACTGGAGAACTGGAGAACTGGAAAGCGCCTCCCCCTACATTTCTACCGTTGTCCCTTACCCTTCCATTTTACGCTGTTGCACTGCCATCCACTTTACTGGGCTTTACTCTTTATTTTTTAAACATACATATACTATATATAGATGGACAGATAGATTTAAAAAAATTACTTAAATAAAAGTGTGTATTTATTTGTTTATTGACTTGTATTCCTAGTGCTACAAGTGGAAGAACTTATGAATAATCTTATATACTCTTATATCTTATGCGAATAATCCTATATAAATTTATACATATATAAATATGTGGTTTTTTTTACAGCTTTAAACATTTTGTTGATTTTTTTGTATTTTTTTAAAAAACATTTTTTTTTTTAAGTAAAAAGACTTTTTATTTAAATAGTTTTAAGTTTAGGAAAAACCAATTCAGATTTGTCTTTTTAGTTACAATTTTTTAGAAATGATTAAAGTTTTATTTTATAGCCTTTGAGTAGGCTGATTAATATTATAAATAAATAAATGCTAAACATTTAAAAAAAAAAAATTTCCTCATCGTCTTCTTTCAATCCTTATCCTAACACATTTTTCTCAGTGTTAGGCAGCAACAGCAGCCGCACTGAAGAAAATCTATTAAAATAAAAAAATATGGGTTAATGCTATTGGATTTATTGAGAGAACAGTTAAAATCGAGAGCCTGAAGTTGAAGTTATAGCTAGGCAAACAAATTGTCCACACGTGAGACAATCAAAGTGGCATAAACAAGACGCAAAAAAAAAAAAAAAAAAAAAACAACAGAATGAAAGGGACAAAAACTGCAAATGGCAATCGATGATTTGCGAGCGGGTCGACGCAGCGGGGATGCCAACAAACCTACAGACGGTGAGACAGACAGAGTAAGCGCATTTTGGCGTTAACGTATGCGTCCCTGGGGCCCCATCGATAAGAAAGGACGATGTTGCTCGAAGTGGAACCGGCTAATTCCATTATGCAGCTAAGAGGGACTGAGACTGAGGCGGAGAGAGAGAGGAACTCTTTCTCTAACTAAAAATGCAAATTGCAAGTTCAAGTTCGCCTTTTGTTACACACACACACACACACACACACACACACACACACACACACACGTGGTATTGAGTTTATCCAATCGTTATCGAAATGTGCCCCAAGCTCCCAAAAAAAAAAAAAGAACATAATAATAATCAAATATAAAAACAAGGAAGCTAGGTCTCGAGCTCCAATTGACTGATGGCCACTAATTAACTAAGCTTACGGGGTTGCTTTGTGGCCTTTATGGGTGATCCGAGGTAGGGCTGGGGGGTGGGAGCGCACTGAGGACTGGTCATGTTTGTCAGAAAGCTCAAGCTGCAAAAATGTTCAAATGGTTTCGCGGCTGGCGTGGGAACTACTTGAAAATCAAATCAAGCGTTCAACTGTAAATCACAATAAATAATAAAAAAGAAGAATGTTCGGAGAAAAACAAGTGAGCTGGGCGGCAGGTATGACTGACTAGTAGATACTCTGTGTGTTACACTAACAATTTTTTGAGTATTTTGAATAACAATTATTTACAATTTCAGTTGATGCCTTTTGTCAGTCTTATAAGATGTATTGTTACCTAGTTGTATTGGTTACAGGGTATTTTCAAATATGAAAAAGAAAAGCGCAACAGCAATTTGACAAGCTCGAGGGTTGCGCATTTTGTCTCCCATACACCCCCCGACCCAACGTTGCCAACGTTTGCCCTTGCCCCATACAAGTGGGGCACCCTTCATATCATATTTTTCACTTCATTGTGTTCTGGGACGCAGGCAGAGCTCCTTTGTTTGCTCGACGCTTTTGTCAAATGTCGAGTGTGTCCAGCCCAGTCAGGCAGGAGGATTATCAACAATACATGGCATTAACCGTGGACAGTGTGAGAGGATGGATTACAAGTACTCTACTGTACTTGTGCAGTTTATGACGCGTCGCTTACGCAATCACAATGCTGGAATCTTGTATCTATCTATCTCTCTTTTCCATTTGGCTGCCGGACTGAATTTGATTTGCCAACTACAACAACAGCTACATTTGGTCAGAGTAAGGGGGGCGGGTGGGGGGTAATCACAGAATAACAACAGCTTTTCACATTTCCATTTAGTTAGACATAAAACGCTATCGGCTATTGAATTATTTTTCAGATTCTTTTTTCTGGGTTTGACATGGACGAAAATGTTTGTTATAGGTAGCATAAGCTTTAAGTCGATGTAAAAAAAAATAAGACTTTTGAAGTCTTGAATACAGTTTTTAATAAAGAAGATATAAAAGCTTAATCTAAGCTTCGAGAAATTAGATAGAGCCTAAATGGATTTCATATTTTTATAATATCAGTCTTAATTATACCTTTAAATATAGGGTATCAGCTAGTCTAAGGCATGCTCCTATCAAATTGTTCGACTTTGCAAAAATATGATGGCATTTTTTTGTCGTTTCTGTTATTTTTCTCTACGTTTTTGGCATAACATTTGCCATTCTTTTGTTGCGCGCTGACACATTGAACCGAACCCGAACCCGGAATCCGGAACCTCAACCTAAACCCGCATATTGTACCCTTATGAGTGTGCTTATTCTTATGGCCAGCTTATATGGCATTGCTGTGTAATAAGACGGAAATAATTTGGTGTTGTTGTTCACTTTTTTTTTCTTCTTCTGTGATTTTTTTTTACGCTCCCTTTTGTTGTTGCTGCTGCTGAAGTGTAAACAACAACACATCATCCAAACCGAATCCCTGTATCCTTGAATGCAGCACAAATTGTTGACTAATTTTGCGCCGTTAACTCAGTTTGGGGCACAATCCTTAAAATAATCGCCATCGATACTTCCCATTCGAAATGGGCATTTCCTGTATTATTAACCAAACGGATATTATGATATTCACTTATACAACATTTCGAGCGCTCAGGAAATCTAGAAACATAGAATATGTTCAAGAAGATTAAATGATTTATATTTATTGGTAGGCCTACGTTTTAAGCTTATAAAAACTGCTTTATCAGCCGATTGTAAGTCAACCAACAAAAATATCTCAAATGCTGTCCATAAGCATAGTGTAAATGAAAAAAAAAATTTTTTAATTGACAATTAATCGCCTTCAAAGCTGGTCTCGTAGTCCTTGCTCTCCAAGCAATGCGATTCGTCTGAGGAGTCTGTCTCCGAAGATGGAGCCTTGGGCAGATGAAGCTTTTCCTGACCCCGAGGCATTTTCATCAGCGCCAAAGCAATCAACTTCCCCAGCTTCAAGCGGTTCAAGTACTTCGGGTCTTCCGACTTGCTCAACTCCGTGTGATTAGCAATAATTAAATACAAGTCGGATGGCAACTCCTCAGAATCTTTATAATAAAGGTTCATCACTCGTTGCTTAATCGTTCCAATGTCCATGGGAGATGTTGTGACAGTGTAATACTCGGGCTTTCTCTTTATGTCTACCGGATTCATGAATCCAATATCGAATTTCCGTTGGGGCAACACATCGAGCACATTTGTTCTCAAGTAATGAATTCTCTTCGTGTAGGATCCGATAATGCCAGATCGGGGCAGTACCGGTGGCTACACACGAACTTGTTTGTTAGTTTCGTCGGATTCCTGCACAAACAGAAGCCACTATAACAAAATGCAACTCCTTAAAGCACCAAACTTACCATTGCTAAGAGATTCTTAGAAATAAATCAAAATTCAATACAAATACTAAAAAAAAGCAGCACTTTTATGTTATGGTAGTAAGCTTGTGATGGACCTTATAAATTAAACCCCCACAAATTTATCGATATTTTATGGTATTAGAAATAGAAGCAATATAATTTCAACACATTTATCTCTTTTAATAATCAAAATAACATTTTGATATTTATGTATGTATAATTAAGTGTTTGCTTTATTGCCAACAAAATTTATAGAATATTACATGAAGCTGGCAAATATGAATAACTCAGAGATTAGATACAATTTAATTGTATATTATATATTTTTTAAATTATTGTTATATAAACAAGAAAAAAAAGTATATATATAAATAATAATATTCAATAAGTGAAACATCAAGTATGTCCAAGTTCAGTCTGTTTATTTAGTAAAACAAAGTTCTGCGAGATGGAATAACATTTAATCAATGTTAATTAACAGTGCAAGCTGTTCAACATGTATTTCAACTAGAAACATCGATATATACACATCATATCGATAATTAATTATAGCAAGCTTGACAAGTGTCACCTTTGTGAAATAAAATATATTTTGCAGCATTTCTTCTGCGAATTCACAACTTCTTTTTATTAGTACGTGATTTATTGGTAAACGTTTGTATTAATAAACTTTTCACTGACTTTCTTGTAAGAATTTGCAAAGAATCATCTAGAAATGGTAAGTTTTGTGTCCAAAAGTGTTGCATTTTGTTACAGTTGCTTTTTGTTTGTGCCGCAGTCGATCCAGAACGGACCACAATGCCGTATGCAGCTAGCGGTGGTGAGACCAGGCGTAGTCGGATGTTACACAAACAAGATTCATTATCTGATGGAGAATGTACTTAATCCGTTGGTCTTAAATCCCCGTGCAGAAATGTTCTTGGAGCCCGACGAGAACGTGGACTACCGGACTATAATAAAAGACCCAATGGATCTTAACACTGTCAAGCAGCGGGTTAATAACGACTATTACACTGGGGCGATTGAGATGATCTGCGACTTGAATCAAATTGTCTTTAACGCCAAGACTTACTACAAGTCGAAAGGTCTCTACTACGTTACGAGCTTACATCTTGAGGAGTTTGTCACAAGGAAAATTATGAATATGCCCAATGGCCCCGAGGTCCCTGTACCCAAGACACCAACAGTCATAGATGTTATTTCTTTGCTAGATTCCGATAATGAAGATGCAGTTGCTGAACAATAATTAAAACAATTTGTTTAACCAAATAAAAAATAACCTGCAAACTTGTAGTTATAAATATCTTGGAATCTCCTATATAAAAATCCAGTTCATTTGTTATTTTATTATTGTTTATTAACATTTTAAGAACAATTGTTAGATTTTCTTTGCATTCAGTTTGTTACATGCAAAAAGGAAAATATTTATGTACATTTTTAATTTGCTTAGAAATCAATAACTGACACGCTTTAGTTTGGTTTGAGGTCAAAACCTAGAATTTGAAATGCTTGACACGTGTGAATATTTATAGTACGTATATCGGAACCTCTAAAACTGTGTCGTTCTTCTATATAATCAACTCATCAAAATGAATGAAGACAAGTGTGAATCCACCATACATACAACACGTGTGGCTAATTAAACGCTTTCAGCACATATCAAGGCGGTGCCTAGCACCTTCATGTGTCCGATTTGGGGTGCAAGGACTCCTACCTTCTACGCCGTGTCCTTCCACCGTCTAGCCTTTAACTATTTTTATGCATTTTGGTTGTAGTATCTCTATCTTTCTAAGCGCTGCGTGTAGCAGTGTTATTTTGGTCGAAATACACACACAAACACACACAGCACACCAAATTTGATTTGCACCTTTTTTTTTGGTAAGGGTGGGGCCAACATATGTGTGTGTGTGTGTGTGTGTGTGTGTTTGTCTGTGTGAAAATACAAATAGACGTTGATTGCTTTGTTGATTTGTTTGCGGTTGCTGCGCCGCGTTAGTAAAGTTGCGCAAAAGGGGGGCGAAGTGGGGAACGTCAAATGTTAGACGGTTAGTTAGTGGCCCGTTGTTGAATGATGTAGGGGTTCGGGGGAAAGGGCACACCCAAAATGGCAATCAATGCACACATTGATGCAGTCATTTGCGCGCCTGCCAAAATAATCGAAATCAGCAAAAATACACAAAAGCTCATTTTACCCCCAAGGAAAAAATATATAAAAAAAATAAAAAACACATGTGCAAAAAGGAAACAGTGGGACAAGTGTATGATTTAGTTGAAATGGTTAAAAATTAATCTAAAATGTAAGTAAAAAGTGAGAGTGCTTTAGAGCATTAAATTAAAGGTAAAATACAAATACTATCCACCTTTTATAAGTAGAGTAGAGTCATATAAATGTCAAATCCTGAATATATTGTATCCCAGTACAGTTGTGTCACACAGTGCACAGTGCTTTTTATGCTGGATGGGGCAACCCTTTTTTTTGTTATCATTACTCTTCTATTTTTTTTTTGGCCCAAACCAGCAAAATTATTTATTGAAATTTCATAAATAGTGGGATCAGACAACGAAAATTTAAGTCTGCGATGAAACCGAAAAAATACACACACACACACACACACACACACACACATGCATACGTACACACACAGAATAGTCGACAAGGGTAGCTAATTTCGTACGATAAGCTTGCCACCGTGGCAAGACACTAACCCCAACTCTCTGAAGCGCTACAGTTTTTAGTTTGCCCCAATTTCACCCACTCCCCTTCCCCTGGTGCTTTATGCATGTATGTATGTAGTTTTGTTGTTATCTGCCGACGTTGTAGACCTTGTTGGGTGGGGGTGTTTGGGGGTGCTGGCTAGCCGGTCGTCGTCGTTTTTGGTCTCGGATATTAATGCATCATGGGCATTGTAAAATGTTCGTTAAGCTGCTGCCTCTGCTGCTTCTGGCAACTACTACAACAACAACAACAACAGCGTCTGCTACCATAAAATTGCGACGACAGGGCAGGTTACATTGTGTGTGTGTGTGTGGAAGGAGGGGGAGCGACGCTCGCGTTTATGCGGTTTTAGTTACCCCTCCTACCCCTTCCCAAACTTCAGTTGCGACGCAGTCAGACAAAGGACCTTGCCCAAGCAGCATCTCAGCCAGCGCGTTAGCCAGATTTAAGCCAGCCCATATACCATATAGTGCCATATACCATACCCCCCTCACCTCAGCCCCTCTCTTCACCATATCCTTCCTTAGTTCCCTGGCAAATGCCATTACAACTACTTATGGCCGTCACTGTTTTAAAATCAAAAGTCACCGGGCACAAGGAGATTTTTGGGTGGCCAGCCTTAACACATCCTGTATGCATGCGTGTGTGTGTAAGTGTGTGTGTGTGTGTGTGTGTGTGTGTGTGTGTGCAGCTTATGGGGCCTGGCTGTGTAGGCTTTATGAAAATAAATTGTGCTTTATGCTCGATTATTACCGTAGACGACTTATTGCGACTGAAGCGCTATAAATGCCAGCCAAAATGGGGTTTTATACCACACCCCCCTCTCCCATTACTCAGACACCCCTTTTGGGGGGGGTCTTGTTGTAATTGTTAAGATTTTGTTACTTCAATTTATTATTGCTCCCATACGACCTTTCCTGTGTGTGCGTGTGTGTGTGTGTGGATGAGCTTTATGCCTTTTTTTGGGGGGTAATTTGCATTTCACATTTCGGGTTTTTCGGTTTCGGTTTTCAGTTTTCGGCTGCACTCAAATGATTCGTGATTATGCGCAAAGTTGTTATAGTTCCTGATTATCAGCCCATTCCCAAGGAAACTTCTCCCCCTCTCTCTCTCTTTCTTAAGGGTCGCACCTGTGTGTGTATGTCTTCTTCTTCTTCTGCGTCTTCTGGAAGGCGACCCTTGCAACCCATGGGTTTGACCTCACACCATCTGCCCCAACAATCGCATGCACTTAAACCCAAAGACAAACAAACTAGAAACGGGTAATTTTCCTATAGACGACGGCATAATTGATACCGACCGGTATAAGTAAGGGGCGGGGAGGGGCGGGCAGGGAGTCCGTCTACTAAAATAGAATAAATATTGGATAGTGGTGATTATATTAAACGTACATACATATATGTGCATATATGTGTTTCATTATAGTAAAAAATTAATACTTCATACTAAATTCATTCCCTCGAATACTTGATATTAATACGCCACGTATTCCATTGACAAACTTAATGAGGAAGTTAAAGCTGTCGCTATATTGGGTTAAGGCTCTCTATATATATGCACATACATATATTCAACAAGCATATAATTAAGCCCTTTTCTTGGTTTGGGGGCGGGCAGCGCTAAAGGTATAAAATTAACAACTTCATTGATAGGCTGACCGGCAACAACAACAACAACAACAACAGTGAAAAAAAGGGGCTAACAAAAGGGGGAATTAAAGGGTCAATGGGGGTGAGATGGGGGGTTGGCAATAATGGTGCGTGTCCACGCATCAGCAACGATTTTGTTCCCTTGATTCTCCTAACCAAACCAAACCAAAACCACCTGAGCTGACATTTAGCCGAGCTGACGAGTTAATAACCCTTTTTAGCGGCCGTGTGAATATTGAGGAAAAGGGAAAGAGTAAGGAGAGCGGACACGCGACTAACTCGACTCGACTCGGGGCTGGGTTAGCTGACCAGGGTCAGGGTTATGGCCATGGTCAGGCTTAAGTGGCTTGAACGCCCTTTTAGGCATGTGAGGCATGTGAGAAAGGGTTAAGCAGGAGTGAAAGGCGGGAGGCGCATCGGTTAATTGAATGGAGTCACGTGATGTGAATAACAATAATTGGTATCAGAAAAAAACACACACACACACACACACACACACTCTTTATAATTGACAAGTGAAGCCAACAAAACGCAAAACCTTCTATGCTTTAATGTGGAGACGTTCTCTCTCGAGCATTTAATTTGCTTCTATTTGCATTTGACCGGTCAGTCCGTACAGCACCCTTCGCCCCCCCTTGGTAGCACCCAAATGTTGCCAATGTCGTCGTCGTCAAAGCGACCGCAGTCGAAGATCTTAAAGAATTTTGTAAGACGACGTGCAAGCCAAAGCAAAGGCTAGGAAAACCCGGTCTACAAAAGCAAAACTGCAACTTGTGGCCGCCACAATCCCCCCCCCTACTGACCCACTTGGGAGGGGTGGGTGGGGGGCATGGCTGGCAAGTTTTTGAGCCAAGAAATCCAAAACCACACTAAAGACGCCAAAAAGATGCAAAGACGCAAAACCGAAAAACGAACCCAACACAACCCAAAAAGGCGAATATATATATTTATATATATGTATATATATGCCTTCCCTCTCTCCTCTCGCTTAACTCCTTTCATTTAGTCCAATCTGGTATTTCAAATACTCGTCGTCCTGTATGCATTTCCCTTTGGCCATCTTTGTTTTTTTTTTTTTGTTCTTGCCATTTTCTTTGCCACTCTGCGGCTGTTTGCTTTCATCGTCTATTACGACACCACACACACACACACACACACACATTAACGCATACATATATATGCACATTGTGTGTGTGTTTTTCAGGGTCTTTGTGCCCTTAAGTCTAAAGACATTTTTAAGGCCATTCGTGTGGTCGAGATGCGGCTCTGAGATTTCCCGTGCAAATTGCAAGGCTTAAATTTCATTTCAATTTTCCAAATTGTTGCCTCGAATTTTGGCCCCTTGGTCCCTTCTTTCCACGAAACGTTGGCCAACACAAGGATCATGATCCGAGACCCAAGAGTGCAAGTGGTCAGCAATAAAATCCCCATACGCATTAGCTTTCATTATATAATGGTCATAAATAATTTGTATACGAGTATGTAAAAGTGGTCTTGAAAATGGTTTTTAACTATTACTCTACTAGAAAATAGTTAATGAATACAGAGATACTTACCAACTATAAAGTTTATTACCTGTTTTAGTCACCGAAAAAAAAAAACCAACAAACAAATTGAATTTCGCACAGAGTTTTGCCAGACAGATATCTGTTTAATTTATTTTTTTTACCAACTTTTTTTTGTTGCTCGAAAGTCAAAATCACAATCAATATAATAAATCGTATTAAGCGAATTTGTTTTTCTTCCGCAATTGCGATTCGTTGCGTTCCTGTTGCTTAATTTGATTCCCAGCTTGCTCATCACTCCCCTCTGATGCCTCTCCCCCCCTCTCCTTACACTACTCTACTTGCTTCATTTTGCCAGCTGTCAGTTGCAGAGTTTTTCGTTCGGAGGAAGTAATACAGCAGGTAAATTGCTTCACTCATTTGCATGCCTTCAAACAGACAGCAGCAGTAGTATCACCCCCCATACCCCTCTCTCACATCCCAGCCCCTTTTTAACCGCAATATTCATTCGGCAACAACAACAACAACTCAATAAAACTGATTATCACAAAAATTGCAAATTAAAATTTTTCATCGCGCGATTTTTTTTCTTACGGTTTTTTGTTCTGTTGCTTGGCTAACAAGTGGGTGGTTGGGTGGTTGGGCGGTTGGGCGGTTCGGTGGGTCTTGATTTCACGCATATGTGACCAGATTCGATTTGCACGCGCAAAATCGCATAATTTACTCACACACACACACACACATACACAGATTTGCCGCTGATCCTCATCAACACAGAGAAAACATCCTGCAGGACCTGTGAGCCCCCACCCTTTCCTTCTCACCGCACAACTCAGCACGCTGGCCACGCTTTGTTTGTGTGCCCTTATTAAATTTTGGCAATTTTTTCCAAACTGATTTTTTTTTTGTGCTAAGCGAATTAAAATCTAACGAGAAAAAATTCGCGGTTAACGATTGCGAGAGCCTTTTTTAGTAAAAGCAACAACAGCAACAAAAAAACATGAGTGTTTGTGTTTGTGTGTTTGTGTGTGTGTGTGTGTGTCAGTCAAAATAAACAAGTTTGTGTCACTGCAGAAATTTTCATTTAATTTGCTCAGCGATGATGGCAGACCGCGAAACAGAAGCAGGAGCAAAAGGACCAAAAGGTTATGTTGAATTGGCAAGACAAATATTTAATACACTAACGTGAATGCCTTTAAATGTTTTTAAATTGAGTGAATCAAGGTATTTACTTCATTTGTTTCATACAGAGCTTAGCAACTGACTTTAACCTAAGTTTCTATACTTTACTTCTAATTCGGTTATGATTTTACTTAAAATATTCTTCAGGGGAAAGTATTCTTTATTTAAATGTCATTGGGGCTATTTAAAAGCCATTATGGTGGCTTATATTTTTTAATTGTTAATTCATATTTTTAAATTTCTTTTTCAATGTATTTTCTATTTTTTGTAAACACGTTTTTCACTTTCAATGTTATTTTGTTGCATAATGTTATAGATGTTTTACCAAAAAGAACATTTTCGTTAGTTAATTTTTTTCCTTTAATAGCCTTTTTTTCTAGTTTTTACTCAAACATATTTTAATACAAATACACAGGTTTTGACACAAGTTTATTTTACATTAATGTAAGTTTTTTATTAAAAAGTTTTGCGAAATGACCCATGAGAGATCAAGTCTTATGATAAATATCTCCTTTTCAAATATAAAAATTCGGACTTAACTTAACTAAAAAATAGAATTTGCATAACGCAGCCCGTGCCACAAATATGCATACGCCTAAAAACAAAGTGTATACTATGTGAACACGAAAAAAAACGTACGTAAATTTTCGGTGGCAGACAAAAGGTGCACAGCGGAAGTTGCCCAAACGCCCAACGGAAGCGGAACAACAGCAACAACAATGAAAGAGATGTGAAGCTGCGGCTACTGAACCTGAAAAGTGGTTAAATTACAAATTATCCACGGCAGCTGCCACACGAGGCAACAAAAAGAAATCTGGGGCATATTGTGAAGCCAGTTTTTGGAGCCCAGCTAAAAATATGAAGAATTATGCGGCACGTGGGACAGCAACAGCAGCACGGTGAGAGGGTGGTGGGGGGGGGGGGGGGGAGGTTCGGGGATTTTTCTGTTAGGTTTTCGGCGGGCCATAAATCAAGCATAGACAGACGCAGGCTGCTCCATAATTCAAGCCATGCCTTAAGCACACCCTTATCAGCAACCCCCTTATCGACCTCCACCCCCCTCACCACCACACCCGCCCCGCGTCAAGTTCAGCTGCGCACAGGTGCCGCCTTTCAATTTACACATGTGAATTAAGGTTTTAAAATTGTTGCGACAAAAGCCCAAAAAAAAAAAATAACAAAAATAAACGCAACGGCAGCAAAGTTGACATTGGGTCCGAAGTCCAAGTTCAAGTCCGAGACACAAGGCAAAAATAATTCATTGTCATGCCCATGTGGCAGCCTGGGCAACCCAGTGCGGATATTAACCTGCCACAAGGAGTGCTGCAGCTTCACACCCAGCCTTTTTTTCTGTTTTTTTTTTTTTTGCTCTCTAGTCCTTGGTCCTTGTAATCGATTTTTGATTGAATATTGAGCTGCACCCCGCACCACCGCACCACTTGCTCCTGCACCGGGCACGGCGGCATGTTGTCACACACATGTCGCTCGTTATAAATTTTCCGCCTTTTCAAATATCAATAACTGTAAATATTATGAACACGTTCGCTTATGGGCTTAGCCAATGCTCCTTCCTTCTCCTTGCTTTTTTTCTTGCTACTTTCGTTTCGCCCTGGTCGTGGAGCGTTTGTTTTCAGCTATTTGTTTGCCCCTTTGACATGCAACATTCTCATGTGTTTGAGTGTTAGTGTGAGGCATAAGCACAATGGGCACAATTTGTGCAAGAGCTGAGCAATTTATAGGATAGGATTTATAAACAAGTAACGGTTTTGAAAAGAATGAGTTTTGAGGAAACTAAAGGAAACAAGTTAGGAAGCTATTTTCATATAGATCATATCAAATGTCTTGTATTTGTGATATATGATATATAATATAGTTGTCTGATCTGACATATAATCTAACTGCATTTCATCACAAAATTAATATATACTTTTTCAACCTTAACTATTTATTTTGTATATCTTACCTTTATTGAAAAGCATTATTGTAGTTAAGTTTTGTGTAAAACTTATAGTAAAACATGCTTCAATTTATTATTATTTTTTTTTTAATATTTTATATATTTATATTTATTTTATTTACTTTTGTGCTATTTTTATATCGCAATTTCCATTGTTTGACCTTTTGGGTCGCACACCTTTAAGAGCTCAATGTGTTTCGGTTGACTTTAAGTCTGTGCCCCACGTTGTGTTGCACGTTGTTTACTCTCTTCCCTGCCCCAGTCCACCAAAGCAAAGCGTGGCCGCATAAATCCAAATATGATCACTTCATAATTTGACATTGATAGATGAGTCGGAACAGAAATCGAACCAAAACAACAACAACAAAAAAAGGGGTAAGCAATAACAACAACAGCATGAACTGGCACTCAATCATGCACACACACACACACACACACACATGGCTGCTGGGGTGTATTATTGATAAAAGGGTTGAGGGGTTTTATGTGCCTTGACTGTGGTTCAGTTTTGTTTTCCAAAGGGTTTGGGTTATGGCTTTTTGTATGTAATTGGCAGCAACTGTGGATACCCTGTAAATATTCATTTTGTTTTTCAATCATCTATCTAGCTAAAATCTATCTCCTATCATTACATCTATTAGTTTATCTATATTTATATCCATCTGTCTATCTCTATAATTAAATATTCATCTTTTATGCATCTATCCATCTATCAACTTTTATAATTTTGTTTTAATCGAACTCATCAGCTTAAATAGAAAAAAAACCAGGGTATCTGCTAGTCAAGCTTAAAATTTCTTGCTGGTTTTCTTAGGTGTGGGCGATTTTTGCTTTTTTTTCTGTTAGTCGTCCTTATAACGGTGCTTTTGATAGCTGTTTGATTTCTTGTTTTCCAACGATTGATATTTTATCGTCTTGCTGAATGTGTGCTGTGTGTGTGTGTGTGTGCTGTGTGTGTGTATGTGTGTGTGTTGTGCTTTCGTCAGCATTACATGTGGTTGCTTAATAGATTTTTTATGATCTGTTTGCATTTTTATTCTATTTTATATATATTTTTTCCTAACTGCCTAAAGGGTTACAATTGATGGCCAGGGGGGGGAGGGGGTTGGTGTAAGGGAGCTGAGGTTGAGTTTTGTGACAGTTGTTGTTGGTTTTTTTTTTTGGTTGGTTGTTCACTTAAGGCTTTGGGTCATGGACTTGTTTGTTGTTACTGTTTTCTCAGTGTTTGATGATTATTTGATTGTCATTGTTGTTGCCTTTTATTGATATTACTTACTTCATGTGCATGTTAACAAGCAAATAACATTAATAACCCATACACACACACACACACACACACACACGAACACGAACACACACATCATCATCATCATCATCGTCATCAATATTAACATCATTTGTATTTGGGCTCAAATTAAGTGTAACTGCAGGTCAAAACGTGCATCAAGGCCTCACACTCCACCACACCTTGAACTAAGCCCAGTGGCGCTCAGGCAGACACACACCCGCACCCCCCGCCCCCTTCGAAGGGTTAATGGCACACACACGACAGGCAAACAATGCATGCCCCAAAGGAGAAGGGGGATAGGTCGCTGAGGGTAGCACCCGTTGTAGCCCTTGAGCGCCATAAATTAACCCTTTTGTTAATTGATACAAATACAATTAATGTACATGCATGTGTGTGTGTGTGTGTGCATGTGTGTGTGCGGCGGCTACTTAACGGTAACTAAGCAAACAGCAACAACATGGAAAACAACAACTTGAAAAAGCAGGCAGCGTGACGGTGCCGCAGCGACGACCATTTGATTGCAATCCTAATTATTGCTTAAAACAATTAACATTTCAATGTGTAATACACAATGACACACACACACACACACACACACACACACACACACACGCATGCACACGGCCAATGATAGAGAAGAAGCGGCCACAGGATATGCATAAATGCAACAATACGTTTTGTGTGCCCCTTCAGGGCGCCGGTATGTAATTTAAATGCACGAGCCTGTGTGTGTGTGTGTGTGTGTGTGCGAGTGTGTGTGGGTGTGTCGACAGGTACGAACTTGCCTGGCAGGCTATTAAAGTCAGTGGTCGGACCCATCTTCTTTAACATCATGTTGCACAGTGGACAAAATATGTCGCATTACTTTTCACACTTTTATTTATGAACTTTGTAGAAAACTAGTATAACATTAATTAATCCTCCGAGCCATCGGAGGCGGTCGAGGAATCGGTGTCCGAAGTGGGAGCCTTGCCAAAGTAAACCTTCTCTTCGCCATGGGGCATTCGCATCAGCGCCGAATTAATAAACTTCTCCAGTTTCAAGCAATTGCGATACTTGGATTTGGATTTGTAGTAGAATTTGTTATTGGCAACTATGAGACTGAAGTCAAAGATCATTTCATTCACGCTGCGATAGAATAGGTTCAGCACACGCTGCTTGATCGTGCCAAAATCCATGGGTGCCTCGACTGCAGCGTAATATTCGGGCTTCTTCTGAATGTCCACCGGTTTCATGAACATGAAGGCGAACTTTTTCTTCCGCAGCACATTCAGCACCGAGACCCGCAAGAAATGCATCTTGTTTGTGTAGCAGCCAGGGTAGCCGGGTCGTTGCATTACCGCTGGCCGCAAACTAGCCGGTTGCGGTTTAGTTTCCTCCGATTGCTGCACAAATTTAGTTACTTAAACAATGTGCAACACTTTTCAACATTTAACTTACCATTTTCCACAGTTTCTTCGCAAATCACAAATAATGCCGAAAATACGCGCGTTTTCTGCAAGTTTGAGATGTGAACAGTTTAAGTTTGATTACTTAGCGATATATCGATAGTTGCTGTTACCACTGTTAACAGTTTCTTTAAAGTTACTACTCACAACAAAATTCAAAGTTCATAATTTCTTCTTCTTTTTTTTTTGAAATACAGTTAGAAAAAATAATAGTTTTTAAATTCGAACGAAATGAGGCCTAAAATAAATATTGTGAGATGTGACAAGCTTAATATCGATATGTGCACGATATATCGATTGTTTCTACAAGCGCTCAAAGCGCTCAAAATCACTTTCATTTGTTATGGTTTGATCATTTGTATAGAACAATGAATTTAAAGTGCCTTTTGATCAACTTGGAGCCACTGTACCTTGCCGCAAACGGAAATGTGGCTCAAAGTTGGTCAACGCTCTTGTCCGCGACCGTTGTCCACTTCCCAAACTTGAACTTCAAGTCCCGATGTTCTCGATGTTCATGTTTTCTCACATTGTGTGTGTGTGTGTGTGTGTGTGTGTGTGGCCACTTCGCTGCCCGGAAGTCATAATTACCATGTAGTACGTGGGTCCGCACCACGCCCCCTCCTCCCCCACAGGCCTGAAACTGGAAGTCCATAAACTGAAAATGAAACCTATGTGTGTGCTGGCAAGTAGTACATTAATTTTGTTGTTTTGTTGCGCACAGTGGCGGATTTACCAGTAGCCTAGGGCGGCAAACTTTACTCGAAAACCGATGGCTCTAATTTCACAGCGTTTTTTTTTTCTGTTATTTATGATAAAGTTGTCTAAATTGAGTATCCACTAATTCGCCAAGAAAAAGTTAAAAACTTTTTTTTACAATTACATACTAAAAATTATCTTCGATCGGCTTTGAGTCAAAAAAAAAGCTAAACGCTTTAGCTCTTTATCAATGGAGTCAAAAGATGACATACGACGAAATAAATTATGATTTTGCAAATTCCAAGTCCCACAAAAAGTTATTACTAAAAAATATATATGTCAAGTTTCCTCAAATATACATATTTTGTGTAAGCTTTGTTTATATTACGTTACTATTATATAGTATTTAGACATACCTTTACTTTCCTTAAAAGAAGTACAAAATTGAGATTTTCTTTATAATTCTTTGCTGTGAAAATAATAGGATCTGATTTAAGGTACCGAATTTCAGAGGTCAATCGAGGCGGGCAATATTAAAAAGCCTACAGGCGGCAAATCTGTTAATCCGCCACTGGTTGCACACATGTGTGTGTGTGTTTGTGTGTGTTTACATTTGCATTTAGGCACCGGTGGCCGGTGGGAGGGGGGAGGCGGTGTAATGTAGGCGTGTCCATTGTGGCGACCACTTTGTTTTAATGGTTTTTGGCGCTCTCGCACAAAAGCTATTATTAAATGTGTTGCATCTTATTATTAACTCAAAAGGAGCTCTCAACTCGAATTAATTATATGTATATAAAAAAATAACCCCTCAAAGTAAGAGTGTGTGTGTGTGTGTGTGTGTGTGTGTTGGTGTTCATTAATCTATTAATGCACATTGGGCACTTCTTTGAGATGAAGATGAGCCTTTTACGCTTCAATGGCGAACCAAAACGCCAACGCCAGCATTAAACCATCCACAAAAATGCGCTCTCCTCACCCCACCCCCCACCCCCCACCCCACAACAACAACAAGAAGGAGCAGAAAATGTGCTTATGCCGTGTGCAGATTGGCAGAAGTTCGGAACGAATGGCGGTAATGACTTTTCATTCTCGCCCAGATAACGCGCGAGCCCCAAAAAACCGTTCAAACGGAGAACCTGCAGCTGGCAGGGTAGCGGTGTGTGGGGGGGGGGTCAGTCAGCTCATTTGGTTTTGGGCACAAGAAGAAGAAGAAGAAGAAGAAGAAAGGGTATATAGCTGCTAAAAAACAACAACCCAAGCAAAATAGCCGAATCCGAGAGCATAGCTAGGAATGCGTCCATTGGAATAGTTTTCTTCTTCGCGTGCGCTCAACCGGAAAAAAGGCAGAGTGACGGGGGCAAGGGGCGCAAGTGGCAGTTAGTCATAAGGCGCAGGCAGGAGAAGGGGGTGGAGGGAGGTAGGTAAACGTTTTGTAGTGCGTTTGTTGCCATTTCCGGAGGACTGGACGGGGGGGAGTCGGGTGAAACGGCGCCGCCGCTGTCTGCAACATTCCTGTTACGGCCTGTTTTGTTGTTGTTGTTGTTGTTGTTGTCGACTCTATTTTGCATAGACAGTGGGAATGGGGCAAGGGGGTAAGGGGGTGTTTTTAGGGGCGAACGTTCGCCATCGTCGACTAATTAACTGCGATTATTACGGTCATTACGTGGGATTTCCTTTTGCGTAAACATCTTGAATTTTGGCGCTCTACAAGCGACAAATGTTCTTCATCGTTGTTGTTGTTGTTGTCTGTTGTTGTTGTGTTTTGTTGTTGTTGTTGTCTGTTGTCTCTCTCGGCATTGGCACAAAAAGGAGTTATGCCAGCTAATGGTTGTGGCTGCTGCTGCTGCTATTGTTGTTGTTGTTGTTGTTGCGCATTTGCGCCAACATTAAAGCAAATTAACCGCACCCCGTTCTAGCCGTCCCCCGCCCCCTCCTGTTTGTTGGCCAAAAAACAGCGTACCAGCCCCAAAAGTCATTTGTTGTGCAATGTGTTCATGTGGCTGGCAGTTTAAAAACCAAAGCAAAAATCAATACACAACACCGACCGACCTTCCTGCCAAAAACGGATAACTTTGCCAGAGACCATCACACTACTATTCAGCGAGATGGGTGGGGGGGTGTACAACTTTCGCTGTCTGATTAGAGACACGCCAAGGCTAATGGTTATGATTGTGGTGGCCAAGTTGACAGCGGCTTTTGGCTTAAAGTTGTAGTCTCTTCCACCCGGACGACCGCAAAAAGGCCACGCAACTTTTAGATCCAAAAATATACACACACATTTATTGTAGTATCCTTGAAGATGTCGCTCCAAGACATTAATCCCACACTCCTCTATCACATTTAACCCAAACACAGACACACAGACAACGCTTAAACTAAAAGGTAAAATGTCTACATTCAACCTTTTGCTTAAGATTACTCAATTAATGCACTTTAATTTTATGACTAGATATTCTCACTCTCCTCTGTCTTTAGCTACAGCTTACGTCTTACAAACGTTTGGGTTTGGTTCTCGTCCTCTGTCCTCTTAAAGTTGGCTTTTGAGCTTTAGTCAAATTGGGGTTATTGCAGCTAAAGCGATTGCAATAAGTGAACTAGTTCCAACAGTTGTATTTAATAGATAACTCAAGATTCTGTCATAAGTACTGTATATAAATTTTTTTTTTTTTTTAATAGTTCTTGCTTTATGTCCCTTTAAATATTTCTCTCTTTAAAGCTAATATACTAAATCGATATTGACAGGGGTTAGCACTTATGCTTTTCAACTGAGATATTTCTTATCAATATTTAGGCTGTGTTTAACAATATTTATATTCAAGGAAAGAGTTGGGATCAAAACCTTGATTTGACTTAAAACTAGTTTATATGTAGTATTAACAGTTTAAATATTGCTGAACAGTTTGAATTTTAGCTATTTTATGTACATATGTATATGGAACTTGTATAGTATGGTAGATTCAGCATTAGTTTTAATAGTT
The DNA here is from genome assembly GCA_018152825.1 of Scaptomyza hsui. Taxonomy (NCBI): domain Eukaryota; kingdom Metazoa; phylum Arthropoda; class Insecta; order Diptera; family Drosophilidae; genus Scaptomyza; species Scaptomyza hsui. The sequence continues at coordinate 13,302,203 of JAECXO010000001.1, forward strand.
TATAATTTGGACTTTTTTCCCCAAATCGAACAGCCATACATGAGGAATAATGTGATAAATACTATATAAAATCTTTTGATTTATGAGCAATGCTTTGACTAATTATGCAATCATTTACTTAAATACTATTTGTATCTTAAGTCGACTATTCTTCTGCTGTTTACACTAGCTATCAACAAAATTTGTCTGACGCACTTTTAAAGCTCGTTTGCTTAAGAGTAAAGAAGTTAACATTTTCCATTCCAATATTTTATAGCCTTTGAATAGGTTGATTAATATTATAAATAAAATTTACCATATATGTACATTTAAAAAAAAAAAAACTTTTCCAGCTCATTTCGGTTTGATTAAAGAAATTTGTGAAACTAGTTCACAACAAAACTGTCAACTCTAATGTGCAACGCAAACACACACACATCCACACACATTGTACGTGCTATTTGGGCATTGAAAGTGCTTTTGACTTCTTCGTTGTTGCATTAAGTATTGTTAGAGCTAACGAAGGAACGAAGCAACCGAATTCAATTAGCCCAATGTCTTAAAACCCCAAAATTCGAAATTCAAATGGTCGACTTTAAACGTCTGACATCAGGTAGATAGTGGAGGAGAGGGGGAGGGGGGGGAGACAGCAAAGGGAGGTGGGTGGGTGCTGTAAAGTGGCCTGCCGCGACGTCAAAAAGTTGCCTTCAACTTTCATCATTTCCATGCAACTGATATGAATTTTCATATTGACAGGCCGGCGACGTCCTGGCCAGGTCCTCCTCCTGCCTGCTGCTACTTCTATTTTTCCTCCCTCCCTCCCTCTCTTGTTTGTTTGTTGCTGTTCAATTTTTGTGGCCGTCGCGTCGTTTGTTTTATGGCCAGGCTGCCACTCCAACGTGATTTCTTCTTGGCATTTTTTCGGCATTTTTTGTGCACTTTTTTTTTTTTGTTTTTTGTTTTTACATTTTATTTTTGGCTATTTTTTGTTCGACTGCCTACTAGCACGATTTTTTAATAAGCTGCAGCCCAGCGCCACCGAGAAGTACAAAGCAAATATAATAACTTGCAAGTAGCGTCTGTCCAGTTGGACCAGCTTTCCCCATATCCATCCATCCATATCCATATACAGGGCAGGTCATAAAAAACCAAACAAAACAACACAACAACAACAAAAAAGAACAAGAAAGAATGGTGTAGTTGATAAAGGCTCGACTAGTAGATATCCTGATATTGGGATTTTTATCTATCAAAAATTAATAACATTTTTTTAAGCTGTAGATTTTTGAAATTCAGACAACTTTTGTATTTTGTACCCAAATTAAATGCAATTTTCAATGTTTATGTAAATTGCTATCGATAACATTTAAAAGTTGATAGCAAAGATGTTATCGATAATACTTAGTATTGTTGATACTTCAACTTTTAAATTGTAAATAACTTTTTGCTCCTACATTAAAGTGTTCATTGTTTTCGATAACATTTGTGTATCGATATCAAAGAAGTTATCGATAAAGTTGCCTAAAGCTGTTTTACACATTTCTACAACTTTATCATACCCTCAACAGGCTTAGGGCATAAAAAGGAGACCAAGAAATGAATGCCACGGCTCGATTTTCGTTGATGATGACGATGATGGGTTCACTTTGTTTTATATGGGATCGTCTGCGGCTGGAGCACTAAGTAAATACCAATATTTTTTGGCCATGTGTGTGGTCCACGGACATGCATCATAAAGTGCAATATGGGTTACGCTTACGACACGACCACCAAAAGGGATGAGAGAGGTGAGAGGGCAAAGTCCCGGCTACGGTCCGAAAATAAAGTTAAAGCAATTAATTTCCACAAAACAACCAATTAGCTCAAAAGTTTACCTTAAGTGTCTAAACACTCAGCCGACAGTAGACAACAACGAAGGAGACGACAGAGACGAAGGAGCCACTACTGGACAACCCACCCAATACACCCAGCACTAGTGAGTAAGGGGTGTGTAGGGGGTTGAGGTGCTGCAAAGTGGAAAAACAAAAGGTTACTTGATTTTACTATTTTGAATGCTTGACACTTTGTGTGTGTGTGTGTGTGGGTGTGTGTGTGTGCTGAAATCTCTGACTGGAGCAGCTTGTTTTCCTTGTAATGTCACATCCTGCTGAAATAATTTAGCCCCAGCAACGGCAAGCCACAAAAGACAAAGAGGAGAGGAGAGAGCTACAGTTCATCAAGTTGCGTCTGGCATTCCTTACCTGAGAAGGGAGACGGGGGAGGGTGATGGGGGAGGGGCAGGTTCGCTGTTGGCGACTTGGACAAGTGTGAACAAGATGTTTTAGGCCAGCTCGGACAGCTTGACACCAATGGCATATCCTTTTGGTCGGTCAGCAGCAACACGCACACATCCTGCAAAGACTTCAAAGACACACACACACAAGGCCACAAGGACAACAACTGCACTTTTGTTGCCGTTGTTGTTGTTGCCGTTGTTGTTGTTGTAGTAGTTGTTTTAGTTGTCGTTTTCATTCTGTCATTAAAAACCCTTGTCAAGTCTGCGCCAGGACATGCCCACAAACACACACACACACACTGAAAGTCACATCCTTTTTGTAGCCCTTGATACTACATTCTACACCTGCATAATGAATTTCCATGGCCAAGATTGTAAACAACAGGAAGCAAGGGGGGAACGGAGGGAATATTTAAATTAGCTGCCGCATACGAAAATTTGCATTTTCACTTTTAAGTGGCAAATCTCAAAGATAAGAAGAACGAAAATCGTGTCCAGGGCCAAAGCTTTTGGTTAATTGAATTGATGGATTTTCTTCGTTTCTTCGTTTTTTGGGGAACGTGGCCAAAATGTGCTTCAACTCTATAACCAAGCGATTAACAGGGGGTGGGGTGGGGTGGAAGCTGTTTCGTTTCCATTTGCCTTTAAAACGTTTTACAATTTAACAAGCAAAATGGCGAGAACCTGAAAAATACACAACGCCCATTTAAATTATGAAAAGTAAGCCATAAAATCTTATTTTTACTTCCGACAGAGCCCCCTTCCCCCGCCGCCTAGCTGAATTAGCGCCGTGGGGTGCGCGGCTGATAGCACCCCCCCTCCCCCACCCCCCTCGATAAACAGACGCACACTTAAAGGGTTCATTGGGGTAGGCAATCTAAAGGGAGGGGTGGAGTAGGGGTTTGCTTTTGAGCACATTTCGGATACAATTTTAATTATGGCAACCGTAAGCTTTTGGTTGTAAATATTTGAGAGTGCCCGATAACGTCGACGATTTTCATAAATAATATACACAGGAGCCCCACACCCTCTTACCCCTCCACACAACACACCCCACACCACTCCATCAGAGAGCCGGAGCTTGAACTTGAGTGCCGAGCCCGTATCCTGATAAGGGGTTGAGGGTTGAGACTGAAAAGTGCGTGTGCAGGTTGGAAAAGGGGGTAAGGGGGGAAAGTAGCAGTTGCTTTAAAGATTTGGCGATGCGAAGTGCGTGCGTGTGTGTGCCTACGCACCCACCCCCTTTACCCCTTTACCCCTTTCCACTGTGCAAGCAAGGGAAATTAGATCTTCCTTCCTAATACTCTTAAGATTTCTTGGGGTTATCGTAGAAGATTCTTCTGCGCATTGAAAATTGACCTCTATAGTAAAAACTCTTTCTTATCTTCACTCGTTTTCAAAACTGCTCCTTAATTGCTTTTAGTTTTATTATTCTCACTCCTAAGTTCTCAATATCTGATAATATCCTTGAAGAGTTTCTGTTCATACTCTATGCTCCAGTGTATATCGAAGTCGGCTAGAATTTTGGATAGTGCTTGTAAATGTTCCTTGCCTGTTTGCCTTTTGGCAAAGACAAAAGGATTTACTTTTGTGGTGCTCTCTCTCTCCCTCTCTCTCGCAATCTCTTTCTGTCGTGTGCAAGCGTTATCTAGCACTGTCGCTGTTTGCTTGCCTGCTGATTAGACCGCTATAGCTTCCCCCCCCTCCTTCACTCCCCTTCACCCTTTTATGCTGCCTACCCGCAGCTACATTAGCGGATCTCATGACGCCGTCTTGATAAGCGACAACGAGCATAAGGCTCGAAAAATCTTGAGTGTCCTGTCTCCCTAACCCGTTAGCTAACACCCCAACCCCCTTCCCAACCTCTCGCTTGGAAAAACCAGTTTTGCATCTTAAGACTCTCGTCTGATTTCTGATTTCTGATTTTGGTTCGGTTTTGTTTTTTGGTGTTTTTTAGTTGTTGTAGTTGTTGTTGTGGTTGTTGTTGCCGGCAGCATTCATCAACATTCTCGTGGCCCGCATCTTCATTTTGTCAGCCAGAGCAAACAAACAAACAAACACACACACACACACCCGCCCACCTCCTTTTTGTTTTTGTATATAAACCCCTTCTCTGCCGGGGACAGACAGTTTTTGACGAGCACTTCTTAATTTATGATAAGGGTTTTCGGGAAAATTGGAAAATGTTCAAATGCTGCCTGTTACTCACTTTTTTCTCTATGTGTGTAGGCGTGGCAAGGGCTAAGAGAGGGGGGGAAGGCGTATGTGTTTGCTTTAAGCGAACCTACGGGATTTTTTTTTTGTGGGGTTGGGGAGGGAGAAAGGGAAGTTCGTTCACGTAATGAGCTGCAAAAGCATTTGAATTATTTTTAACCCCGACGACATTGTGCCCTTGAGATCAACACACGCACAACAACAACACACACACACATGTCTCATGCCATTTCACTCACACTTTTCTCGTTTTGTGGCAAAAGCGCGTAGCAAAATTTGATTTAGGATTTTTAATTTTGTGCTACTCATATTTTTTAATTATGCTGAGTAAAAAAGGATTTACAACACACCACACACACACACACACACACATGGCTGTCGTTTATCTTGCTTTTTCGAAAATTAATTAAATTTGCACACATTTGCAGCTGCCTTAGTTTTGTTGTTGTTGTTGTTGTTGTTGTTGTTGTCTTCTGCCGTCCCGTCGCTCAGCAATTAAAAAGCTTTTACAGCAATCAAAGTTGAAATGTGTGGACGTTTTATAATACACTCGATGACAGGGCATTTGAGTTTTGTCAAAAAATAGGTAACACTTTACCAAATAAATGAAAATGTGGAGTTCAAGCTTAAACGCCATTCCATTTCTTAAGAAACTAGCTTGAAACATTGCTTGAAGACTTTAAAAAAAAAGTTGAATAGCCAAAAATAACTATAGACTTATCTAATTAGAGGGAATAGACCAATCTGTTTTATAGAAGAAATCTGTTAATATTAATAATAATGAACAGCTTCCAGAATAAGAAAACTAATCTATGATTTTATTAAAATGAAACAAAGTTGATTTTTTAACACCAAATAGTTGAAAATGTGGGCTAACGTCATTCCATTTCTCAAGAAACAAGTTGAAAAGTTAAACTTAAAAAATTGATAGCCAAAAATAATATATTTTTAATGGAATAGTCCATAATTCTTGTTTAATAGGAAAGAAAATCGGTTTAATGTTAATAATAATAAGCTTCCAGAAACTTTTAAGAAAAACTAATTTATGATTTTATTCAAATAAAACCAAGTTGTTTTTTTAATGTTTTTTCTGTGCTTTGAATTAAATTCAACTAATTTTAAAACCTAGTTTGCACATTTTACTGATAAACTCTTTGTTGTATCCACAATCGCATTAGTTCTTCAATTTGGTAAGCATATATAAATTGTCGGCTTTGCTATATTTAGCTGTTTTTCGCATTTCCTGTTTATTTTTCCTAGTTGACCCTCTGTCAGGACTTGCAGCATCGCTCTCCCTCTCTCTCTCTCTCTCTCTCTCTCCCTCTCGCACTCTGCTGCTTTGTCTGGCGCAATCTGGCAATCTGGCCGCTGGCTAGTAGCTCAGTTCAGCTCAGCTCAGCTCAGTCGTGCGATAAGCGCGCCAACTTGTTTATAGTTTTAAGCGCTGCCATTTGCATAGCACTGGAGCACAGACACGCCCCCCACCCCTCCCCACCGAACACACTCACACAAGCCGGGCATATTCCCATGATAAAGTGTCCTGTCCTCTGTTAGTGTGCTAGTGCCTGCGGTGCCAGTGATTTTAGTCCAGGACAATGCCTCATATCAATTACAGTGGCAGAGGGGGGTGACTGGGAGGGGGGGGGATGACTTGTGGGTTCGGAGTTTAACGTCTTCTTCTTCTTCTCGAACTTATTCTTATAGCGTTATGGTGGTTGGTTTTCATGTCTTACGCTTAAGCGAATTATGAAGTGGCTGGCGCATAAAAATTTATTGCTGCGAAATAAAAATCAGCGTAAAAGTCCGTCCATAAGCACAATGCTCAAGGACTACATCCTTGTTTATGCTAACGTACCCCACCCCCCCTCCCAACCCACTCCCCTATCCCAGCCCTCTTTGGTAAATATATTTATATGGCCAAGAGATGAAATCAGCATGTGAAAAAAACAACACAGAATGAAAAGGAAGAAAAATATAAAAAAAATCTAACTGAATCTGCGGTTGACTGTTTCAACACGACCCAATGGGCAAGGGCCGTCAAGGGGGAGGGGGGTTAAACTGTTGGCCAAGTGCACCCCTCAATCGGTGTGTGTGTGTGTGTGTTTTTTTTTTGGTCCTTTGGCCGCGGGGCCCCAGCGACAAGAAAGTCCTTTTAATCTTAACACATATCATCATGATAACAATTTGGTCACTTTAAGTGAGGCAAATTTATTTATAAGCCGTTTTTTTTTTCTTCTGCTGTTTCTGTTCCCTCCCCTCACATACATATTTGACACTGTGATTCACTCACTCTATTATTGCTGGCTGAATCACTTGCGACCGTGTATATATATATATATATATATATATCTACTAGCTGTCCAAGCATAGGCATTTATTTCACAATACCCTGTAAATGTGGCATGTTCAATTTAGAACATCTTTGCATATTCTTATTCTCTCTATATAATACAGTTTTCACTTGATTCACAAGGATTTTTGAGCTTCTTGCATATTTTATTTACATTACATTAAATAAAGTGCACCAACAAATTTTGTAGCATACTTTTTTGGGCATCGGTTAAAATTTCCTTCTGCTTGTTAGATAGGGAAAAATGTTTTTCTAGGTAAAAATAGATAGTAAAAGTCAACGTATTCTAAGCTATATCATAACAGGATATCAAACAAGTCGCTCTGCCTTTTTCTGCTGCCTTTTATAGTGCCGTTTTTTGTTCTTTTTTTTCTTTTTTTGGTTGTTTTGTTTGGTGTTTTAGTAAATTGAAGCAAATGCGCTTTGATGTGCTTGTTACATGTGCTCGGCCATCAGTTGCTGTCGTTGTTGTTGTCCTTTCACTTTTGCTACAACTTGTCTGCCCCTCCCCTCCACACACCGTCTCCATCCCTTACCGCTTGGCATGCTGTCCTGTAATCGTGCTTTATGTACCGTTACGCACTCGAACTTTTTTGCTTGGCCCAATGGCATCAATTCACCGGAAACGAAATCATGTCCAGTGATTTTTTTTTATTACTGCACACCCCGACTCTCACACACACACACACGCACATGTGTGCAAATATTGTGTAATTCTATTACGCACTCAAGCACTCATAAATAAACAATTAGGCAAAAGACAATGGAGAAACGAGAAACGAGAAAATAGAGGTTAGGAGAGTTCGAATTGCTTGGCTTGCCAATTATTTATAGTTATGTTAGCTATTAGCTACTGGTATGTGTGTGAGTGTGTGCGTGTAATAATGACCTTACTGCTTGAGGTCCTCGAAGGAAGGTCTTTTTGCCTGGCAGGTTCATCCATCGTCTCTAATCTCAATCGCGTAAAAACGAAACTCATGTTTTTAGTTTTTAACTACAAGCGCTAACACCGACTTCTATATATGAATGTGTAGATATAGACTAGTGTCTGTCTGCAAAAGCCTTTTAACATGTCTGAGCACGCAACGTAATTTTAGTTTAATTGGGTAATTATGCGCATACAGAACGCGGTGACTATACCAAAAATGTTCATCAGAGTTCCGCTGTTGGTTTGTTTGTTTTCTTTTTGTGTCTGTTTGTTGCTATGAATACCCTGTTGTTTTTTTGCTTAGCTTAAAAGTGCCAAAGGGTGGTATACTTAATACACCTATCCCCCGATTTACACTGTAGATAGGTTCCAGACAAATCCGTGTAAAATGAAATCTTCGCAATTAAGCTATTTATTTAAATGGAGCAAGGGTAAAACATATCCAGAAACCTTAAACTATGTATAGTTTGCCCAAAAAATGGCGTGATGTCGTAGTGAACTTAGTCTTAAAATGAAAACAAAAATAGAGACGAAAATTCCTTTAACACATATTTCACAGAAAGGGGAATCCCTTGATATTGCAATCAGTGTTGCTAAATAAAAGAAACTCAAAAATAATTTTAACAAATGTATTGTGGATATGATTATGTAGCCAAAAATACATTTTTAGAAATGTTCCGAATTTTATTATCGTATAAATCGGTTAATAAATGTACTAAACAATGAAGTTTAATTGAAAAAAACAGTTTCAACGGTACTAAAAAAAGCTTTTTATTTAAGTTAGTTGTTAATTTATATATTTTCGAGGGTATCTATGCAGTTCAACACTACCTCCCCCGCTGATGGCGAGCTTCTTCTTTCATGTTTTGGTTTGCTTTGCATGCAAATGCATTTAGCCAAGGATCAGCGTCGTAACTAACGGTAAGATGAAGAATCCACCGCTGCCTGATGTGCAACAAAGTCAGTGGCAGGCAGGCAGGCAGTTCGTCAGTCTGCCCGGGTGACAGTGGGCGGAAGTGGAGGGAGGGGGTAGCTGCAGCCGGAAGTTGTCGTTTTGGTGCAGGAAGCTCGCAATTTTGGCTGCCAGTTCCGCAGTTGTTGTAGTTCAGGTGGCGCCTCCAAGCCCGAACCCGAACCCAAACCCGAACTCAAACCTTTTCCCAATTTATGCTTGGCTGGTTACGCTTTTGGCTTTTACCCGTTAATTTATGTGCAGAAGCATGCGAGACATTTAGCTGACAACAGACTGGGGGAGGGGAGTGGTAAGTGGTGAGTGCATTGCACTCTCATGCGTTTCGAGGCATATGCAACACACACTTTTAATTATGACAACAACAACAACAACAGCAAAAGCTTAAAATTCTCTGGCACAAACAAAAAGTCTTTAAGAAATTGTTGCGAAAAGTTGGCAACAAAATTGGGGCAAAGAAAAGTAGCAAGGAAAAAGTGCGAGCGTACATTAAAGAAAGCGCATATGAAGAGAGAGCGAAAGAGAGAGAGAGAGCGAGAGAGAGAGTGCTGTCTCTTTTCATTGTTATATTTTGCCGGCGCGAAAGTTTTAATTTTTATTATTAACTACGAAACTTTGCTGCGGAAATTCACAAAACTTAAAAAGGCGACCAGACAGAGACAGAGACAGATATACATACATACATATATACATACATACATATATATTCAGACATTGCATAGACGACTTTGCTTGCTCAAAGAGAGGGATCTAGTTTGGCGGCGCGAGCGGGCGGTAGAGGCGGAGGCTATTGAAAGGGGTGCGCAGGCGGCTGGCAAAGTTTTAAAGTAAAGTTTTTGGCGTTCCCCTCTCTCCCTCTCTCTCTCGCTCTTTTTCTTTGGGCTGTGTTAAACGTCTGTAAAGTATAACTTTGTTTTAGGTTTTTGGGGTTTTTGTCCGTCCCGCCACGGCACGCCACGCCCCTCCGCCGCCTCTTCTTCTTCTTCTGTTGCGCCTCCATCAGCATATGATTCCCTGGCGTTTTTCTTTTGCCACAGTTGCCAAAATCGGGCAAGGTCAGGAACAAGTCGCTTCCTCTCTCTCTCTCTCTCACTTTAACGCTCAGTATCTGTCTCTTTCTCTTTATATTTCTTGCTTGCTCCATTGCTCTTTAAACGCTTTTAAAGCTATTTAAAATTAAACAAAACGTATAACTTCCTGGTAAATTTAACAAGCACTTTAAGATTATTGCTAGAAAGTGTCCTTTGTGGCACAGGCTAGAGAAAAAACAAGCCAAAAATCAAAGAAAATAATCTCATCACCAAAACAATTATTATATATATTTCTTGCAAGTGAAGGAAAAAGGAAGAATTTAAAAAAAGAAAAGAAAACTTCCGGTAAATTTAAAGAGGCACTTTAAGTTTATTGCTAGAAAGTGTCCTTTGTGGAACAGGCTGGGAAAAATAAGCCAAAAATCAAAGAAAATAATCTCATCACCAAAAATATATATATATATTTTTTTTGCATGTGAAGAAAGAAATGGAAGAATTTAAAGAAAGAAAAGAAAACTTCCTGGTAAATTTAACAAGCACTTTAAGGTTATTGCTAGAAAGTGTCCTTTGTGGTACAAGCTAGAGAAAAAATAAGCTAAAAATCCAAAAAAAATATTTATATTTCTTGCATGTGAAGGAAGAAAAAGGAAGAATTTAAAGAGATTCAAGACATCAAATCAATTTGCTGAAGAAAGAAAAGAAAAACACTTTTATGAATATTTAAACCAAACTATGTTAACTAAAAAAATACATACAAATTGTTTAGTCTTGAAAATTTTAATAGTGTTGCTTTAACTTCTGTAATTTTCACCCTTCAAACTCTTCAAAATGCCGTCACGCATTTAATTCGTGGTAGGGATTGGAGGCATTTTGAGTTTTTTGGGACACACGCACATTATTTATGCTGCATTTAACTTTGGTTTTGCACAGGCCAAAAAGTAAAGCTGCTCCCCGCCTCCCCTCTTGCCAAACCCAAACTGTTTTGCGGTCGAAATCCATGTTGGTCAAAAAGGGGGCGTGGCAAAGTGCGCATACACAAATTAAGTAACACTTACAATGGGGGTCCAAAAAATGTCCAAGCTTGAAAGCACAATTCAGCATTTGAATTCCATTTTGGGGCAACTCCCTTGCCCCTGCTCCTGCCCCTTACCCAAACGCAGCGTGTGGCCAAATGGTCAGCAAAGAGTAGAAAACCCTTTCACCCCCTGCGCCACCCTTGGCCCTGTTGCGGCTTTTTTTGTGCAGAGTAGTGACCAAAAATTGAAAAACCGCCTGCAGTTGTAAAATGTTCAGGCGTGAAAACCTCGTTTGAGGTTACAGCCGTACATCTCTCTATGTGTGTGTGTGTGTGTGTGTGTGTGTGTCTTCTTCTTCTTTCTGTGCTCATTCCCTTTCTGTGTGTGTGCCTTGTGCATTATAATGCCGCACACACTCATTTAAAAAGCCAAAGTGAAAATCCCAATTTTTTTTTCCTTATTTGTTTTTGTTTTTGGGCCCAGCCCAAATCCAAAATCCACTTGAGCGTTTCTCGCATTCATTAACATTTTTCCATTAACTGTTAGCACCCCCCCACTTCACCCCCAACCCTTGTTCTTAACAGATTTTACTTAGTCAATGCGAAAATCCACAAACAAAAAAAAAAAAAGAAGCAAAACAAAACAATTTCACGCGTTTTTAATGCGCTGCCATTTTCAACATTTTAAATAGCATAAATCTCACACACACACACACACACACACACGCACAGCCAGTTGCCAATTTGAAATTATTGCGTCGGGCAGGTGCTACATGACAACCCCGTTCCCCTCGCCACAACCACCCAATTCACATATATATATTCTTTAGGTCTGTGTTGTTTGGAAGAAAAGAAAACGCGCCAAGAAAACCAAATTACCACATTTGAAAAATATTATATGATGTGGCACAGTGACATGAAAGTGATGAAAAATTCACACAATTTGCTTTACACAATAAAGTAGTATATTTATAGTATCTAAATTTTTTTTTTAATATTCTCTAACATATTGCATTTGCAATTTTACGTACACTTTTCTTAACTAAATAGTCTTCTTCTTAGTTTTACTATTTTTTTACTTCAAAATCTTTCGTTTTCAGTTTCTCTTTTTTTTCCGCATATTTCTTTACATTGTACCAAAACACTCCCATTCTCACACTTTCTGTCTTTTTATACCCTGAACCCATAAAATGGGTAGTTTAGAAAATGTAAAAATGGGGATTGAAAAAATGGGTAACGATAGAACTTTTCTGAAAATTTCATCGAAATCGATTGAGAAACACCAGAGATTTCGAAGATTGAAGTTTAGGTCACAGATGCATACAGACAATGACTGTACGCGTTAAGTATAGTGTTCGGGGTATCTCCTAGTCGGGAAATCTCGACAAGAGCCTTCTTACTTGTTTTATTATTATACTGATTTTTTTTTGTTTCTTATATTTCCTAATTCTTTTTTACAGACTTTTTGTTTCTTTTTATCTTAAATCCAGTTTATTTACACCCTTTTTGGATCTCACTCTATATTTTTAACAATAATTTTTTATATAATCTTCATCTTTCTCTTTCTATTCTTCCCTCTTTCTTTTTAACCACATTTCTTGTACATATACATATGTATCATTAAGAATTCTTTCAGTCTAGAAATTGTTGCTAGAACACAAACCATAAATTACACTCTTGCCAAACTGTAAATTGTAAACTGTAATTGTAAGTGCTGCCAATGTGCGTTTTTTCATGCTTCTTCTTCTACTTCTTTAGCTCTTCAGTTGCCAGCTGCAATGCAAATAAAAATAAAAACAACACACACACACACTCACATTTTTAAATTCGACTTTTCGAGCTATACTGGGATAATGTACTCTCTAGAAGAATATCTCAATCTCAGGCTTTCATTTGTTTCTTTTCTCTGCTTTTTTTTTTGTTTTGTTTGCTGTGCACAAGTGTTGGCGCAGTTACTTAAATACACTCCACACACACACACACACACACACCCTACCCCCCCTCCCGACCATACTTGGTACAGGCTGCAAGGCCCCCAACTCTCGACTGTTTAAATTAATTCAAATTAATTCACTTGCGTCGCAGCTGCTTCGGCTCAAATTTTATGCGCGATTTTCATTTTACAACAATACCATTTGGCTTGCTGTTCGTGGCGGGAAGGGACAGGGGGTGGGGTTGTGGGGAAAGCACCTAACAGCCACAAGTTTACCATATCCAAAGATCCTACGGGACAAAAAACAAAAACTTTAATAGTAAGGCTTAAATTTTTGGCTTCAGCCAAAAAAAATAATTGTTCGAAACATTTTTCACTTTTTTTTAAAACAATTTTTAATCTTTTCTGGTCTTAGTTTATTTATGTTTTTTAAGCCAAAAGTAGCTTCTTCTCTTATTAACCTTCTTTTTAAATGTTTCCCTCATCTCAATCTCAAAATATATAAATAATAACAAAAGTTCAAGGTTAAAGTTCAAGTTGAAGAAACTTTTACTTATCGGATTTTGGCTTTTATTCATTTCGAAAACCAAAAACAGCCATATGTCAAATGCCTTAAACGGTATTTAAAGCACGCGCGAGCTTTTTCCATTTCTCTTTTCGTCTTTTTTTGACCCTCATTTCCTTATCGAAGGAAATATCAATAACATAAGCTACTTAAGTGCCAAATGTTTTCTTTTCTTTTGGCCAAAGGCGACACCAAAAAAATGTCCCTGCCTACAAAAAAATTTCTATAAAAAAAAAAAAAGGAAACCAAAGGCGCTCAATGCGACTATTGTTGTTGTTGTATTGAGTGCCACACGCCTGGCGTTAAAGCCAATAACAAAAAACAAAACAAAAAATAATACAAAAGCAAGAAGTGCAAATGAAAAATACAAAAAAAAAAAATGTATAGACTAAAATTGTAGTGGGGCAGGAGGTGGATAGGGGGGAGGGGGGCTGTGGTCTGAAGTAAAATGCGTTAATTCCATTTTCTTAATTAAATGCACAAACAAAATCACGGAAATGAAAAATAAAATCCAAAAGTCTTTTACACTCAATGATTTGTTTTCATTAAAACAAGAAATTCTCATTAACAATGGCAATGACAGCGAACAGCTCCAACAACAACAACAAGCAACTGTGGATGGGGGGGGACAAAGAAAGAAGTAGAGTAAAAACCACCGATGGGTGGCCAAAAGCAAAAGGCACCAACACACACACACACACACACACACACACACACACAACAAAACAGATGAAGACGCAGATGAAGACGCAGAAAAAGAAGAAGTAGTAGAAGAAGAAGAAGAAGAAGAAGAAGAAGGCGCAGGACATTGTCGCGTTTGTTGCTTATCGTTCGTTGTTGTTTTTGTTGTTGTTGCTGCTGCTGTTGTTGTTGTTGTTGTTGTTGTCAATGGGCGCATTCGCAAATGCGCCACATTTTAATTGCCAGCAATTGTCGCCAGCAACGCAGCTGCTTTCTTTGGCCAAGCAGCCCTCCCCCCTCAAACACCCCGCCCCGCCCCCACCACCAGCCCAATCCCCTTGCCACTTGCTTACTTATTATACGTATTGTTGTTGCTTGCGTCCAAAATTTATGACATACTTTTCAGCGCAATTGTTTGGCGCGATTTACGCGCCTTCTCCTTTATTCATTTAGCTTTATGCCTCCTCCCTTCTTCACTCAACTGAAATCACAGCCAGACTGTTTCTGAATGGGTTTTTCTTCCATTCATATTGGCTTAGAGGGGTGTTCCAAATGCTGCTTATAGCAATTAGCTGAAACAATCGATTCGAATCGGATGCCGCAATCAATTTAATCAAATAAAATCAATGCACTCGAAAGGCGTTTGTTAATCATGAAATTCGCTAAAACACAGTTTTAGATCATTTTTAAATTTATTAAAAATGGTTAGAGCTAAGACGACTAACCAATAAGTATGCTATATATTTTTTATTTAGAAGTATGTGAATAACAATTCTTGTAATTTCAACAGCAATTTAACAAATGTTTGTATTTTTAAGCTATGTACACCATTTTGTTGTTGTTGGCTGCTGAATTTCCATTAGTTGGCCCTATGTTAATTAAATTTTGTGCACTAATTAGATTTGAGATAATCCACTGTCCAATGCACAGTTATCGATTGTTCTTTTATATATACCATGCTCCATGTGTGAGTAGTGGCTAAAAGCTGTTCCACCCCTCTCCCCCTCTTGTCTGCGCTGTCTGTGTGGCAACTGGCAAATTGAAAAAAAAAACCAAAAACAAAATGGCTGCAAACAGCATCCAGCAAAATAACGAAAAAAAGAAAATAAGCATTGAAGAAGAAGAAGAAGAGGAAGAAAAAACCCGTTGCGCTGTGCTCTCCAATCACCTGCAGCGCAAGCATCAGCAGCAACAGCAGCAGAAACGCAAAAAAAAACGACCATCGTAAATTTGCTGAACGTCATTTGAGTTTTTTTTTTTTTGTCCTTTTTTGCTGTGCGCTGCTGTCGTCGCTGCTGATGCTGCTGCTGCTGCGGCTGCTTAGCTGCTGCGTTTCACTCTTTTTTTCATATACTTCTTATCTGTATGTGTGTGTGTGTGTGTGTATTTTGTGCATTTCATGGTTGTCGTGGCAATGGACCCGCCTTCTTTTGTTGGCTTCACCTATCGCATCGTCCGACTGCACGACTGCGATGACGAGAAAACGGCAATGGCCAGCCAAGCTGCAGCCAAAGCGAGAGAGAACCACTGCCACTCGCTCCCAACATTACGTTCAGAGAGTTCATGTCGGTGCTTGTGCTTGCGCTTGTGCATTTTGCAAAAGCTCCCTACCCCCCACCCTTGCTATCCAATGCACACAGCGACAGAGAGAGAGAGTGCAGTCAGAGACACCAGCACTCGCTCTCTCACACTTCTTTTGGGCTCGCTCTCACGTAGTTTATTTGTATGCGATGCTTTTGTTGTTGTTGTTGCTTTTGTTTTTGCTTTAAATTTGATTTGCACACACATTGTATAAGCTCGCATTGCAACGGTAACTAAAGCTGCCGCCGCTGCAAAGCTCGCACTTAAATTGCGTGCTCTCTTCTTTCTTTATCTGTCTCTTCAATTAGCCCAAGCCACAGTTTTGGCCATAAATAATTTGCAACTCATTTTGCAGATGGTTTTTTTTTATGAATTGCCGTGCAATTTTTAATGAAATTTATCGCGCTTATCTGCGCGCATTAATCAAACCCGAATTTCGCACACACTTATCAGCCGAGAGTGCAAGAGAGAGAGAGAGAGAGAGCGACCGCCCGGGTCGCAACAAATAAATAAGCAAGAACAACAGCAACAGCAACAACAACAACAACATCAAGAACAGCATCCGTTCCGGAACTGACTGTTGCGCCGCAGCGGAGGTCGCTAATTTAAACCAAATGAATTGGCACATTTTTCACTTTTTCTCTCAACCCCAACCCGCTAGAAAGCTGGCAGGCCAAAATGGCAGGCGATGCCATCAGCAAAACAACACAAAAGGTGCCACCAACAACAACAACAACAACAGCAATAACAAGAGCAACAACATTTGGCAAGCGTAGTCACTTAATCCATGCCGCGATAAAAATCTCGAAAATCCAACTTAAGTGTTTGGTAATTTATCTCTCGCTGTGTGAGCAAGCGTGAGCGTAACTTCCCCCCACCTTTCACCTCTCTTGTCGCATACGCGACATTTTTTGCATATAATCGTTGCCGCTCTCTCTCTTAGTTGCTGTCGCTCTCTCACTCTCCACTCATCAATCGTCCGCCTGGCTGTCTGGCAACGTCAGTCATCAGGCTCATTCGCGCGCCCCCCACCACCCCCCACCCCACTTCAATACATAGCGTGTAACCACAACCCCCTTCCACAAGTGTAGACACCAGCCGCTCTCTCACACTCGTTGTCAGTCAGTTTGGCTTTGGTTTCTTAGCCGATGAAATGATAAATGATGAAAAATGTTGACGAAAGATTTAAAATTATCCAAAGGAGCAAAGTCAACATTAAACCCTCCTCCGTCCACACACACACACACACACACACCTCTTGGAAAATGAGCTTGCAAATACAGAAATTACAAATAGATACCAATTCTCATTTACGGAGGAAGCCCATTCCAGCTGGTGCCCTGTTCCAAAATTGAAAAACTTAAGCTAACAGAACGGCTTTCCCTTCTTTTTAAATTGCAAATTATTTGCGACATTTGTCAGCACTTTTATTGTCATTAAGCTCTTCTAATTAATATGCATACATATGCATACAGGTGTAAATAAAAATGTATTTAATTGAGACATTTTTTAGTTTGATCAAAGTAAAATAGTACAAGTAATAGCCCCCTTAATGTCTACATTCTCTCTTTACTTACTCCATTCTCACTCTACAATACCGCATCACAGAAAATACCGACAGTGAAAAATTGGTTTTCGATCAAGCTTCGCATGTTGAAGTTGGGCGCGGTACGATCCTTAACGATGCTGCCATCCACGCAAATACAACAGAGTCGCTTTAGTTAGTATTTATTTTAGTATTTTCTCGATCAACCGATTTTGTGACGTAAGCATGCATGTGTGAACATATACAGCAACAACTATGTACATAAGTAGGCAATGCATTTTGTTGTTGTTTTACTTTGCGCTCCTTTGCTTTGTTTTTGCTTAGTGGCGCACCAAACACAATTTGCAGTTAACTTATATAAACTTATCGCTGGACTTGATCGAGTTTTGCTTTTAAGCTACATATAATTAACCCTCTAAATCTGTATGTAAATAATTAATTATTGTTAAAGATCCTTTAACCTGAAAACCCTTTTGCTGGTAATGAAACCAAAAATCTCTTTTTCTCTTGCTTTCTCTGCCTTTGGTGCTTTTAACACTTTAAACATTGCAAGTGGTTAAAATTGCTTTCTTATAGTTTTACTGTTTGAGTGGGTGGCAACCCTACATATCCACCCCATCCGTGCAGCAACTCAGCTCATCAGTCTCAACTGTCGAAACATTCAAATTCTATATATTGTATATATATATATATGCCATATCCATTATATAGCTGGGCTTACCATGTATAAGCATGTGGGTGGTGAAGCTTTAGCGATGGGGGGGAGGGGTGTGGTAGAAGCAGGTCGGAGTTTTAAATAGCCATTAGCGAAAACGCTTATTAAAAATTTACATTTCATTCCACTTTACAGCTGAGCGAGCGAACGAACGAGCGACGTAGTCGAGAGCCGGTTTGAAGGATGTCAAGAGTACCCCGACAAGGACGACAAGGACTTGAAGGAGTAGCATGGAGCCAGGGGGCGGGGGGGGGGGGGCTGGCAGCATGACGACGCTGCTGGCTGCAAAATTCATTTCTGTTCGGAGCGGCCGGGCGAACTTCCCAAGCTGGCCCAGCTTCCTGTCCTGGGCCCCAAAAGGAATACGCTTCCTCCTTCTTCACCCCTTTGACTGATGGGGTTACATTTTTGGCTGCTAACCGTTCGCTGCTGTTGTTGTTGTTGTTGTGTCTTTAGGTGTTCATGCCAAGTTAATTTAATAATAAAACTGAAATTTAATTCATTTGTGGATAGGCCAAGGCGCAAAAGCAGACAGGCTCAAAAGGGAGAGGGGGTGGGGGGGGAGTAGGGGAAGGCATTGGCCAGTTGAGAGGTCGAGGTTGAAAAACTCCTCAGGGATAAGTCGTACCCTCAAAAATTGGCACCTCACTCCCGACCAAAATAACCCCCTCCCCCCCCTTTGAGTTGGCCAAACGTCTTTTGCTTGTTTTTAATAATATTTTCCAGTTATCTGACCTTTTTCAAAACATTTTGATCGCTCGCGGCCAAATGAAGATGAAGACGAACAATCCTCTCAACCTCCTCTCTCCCCTCTCCCCTCTCCTCACCTCTCTCTTGAACTCTTTCGGAATGATTTTAATTATGCGCCACGCTTTAAACTAACGAAAGTTGAGCAAAAACTAAGCAACTACACTTTAAAGAGTGCTATCGTCCCCTCAACCCCCTCCCCCCCCCCCACCAGCTGTCGTTTTGCATAAATGTTAGCGGGGTCGGGAGGTCGGTGGGTCGGCTGGTCGGGGGGGAAGGGGCTTTTTGGGCTCTTTTGGCACTTGCAGCCAAATTGAATTGCGTTGAACTAACCGCCGAATGCGCGCCGCACAATTAAGGTTGAGGTTTCTCTATATATAGCGAACACCCCCCCCCACTCCCCCTCTCTTATTCCCCAGCTGACGTGTGGACCGGTTGCCAAGGATGTGATAGGGGCGGGGGAGTGGTGGAAACTGCGGGTGGCAGCTGTCAGTGCGTTAGTCAGTTACTGTCAGAGCACCAAAAATGTGGAATCCTTTCGTACTCTTTCACTATCTCCTTGTCTCTCCTTTTGGGCGGCTTTCTAGGTTGCTTTGGGACATGTCTACCTGGCTGGCGAGATGCCCTGCCCCCCCTCTGCACACCGAATGCAAGAAAAAAGACAAACCTCAAACCCCAAAAGGATTCCCAGGGTGGCGAAGTAATAACAACAACAGCAATAGCAACAAGGACAACAGCAGATAAAGCAGAAGATTCGCATATATGAGGATTCGCAATTTGGGCACACACATAAAACATATTTGCAAAATATTACACACAGTTAGTTAGCTCACACACACACACACACACACACACACACGCACACATGCAGCAATGCAGCCTGCATAAGGACATAGATGGAAACTATTTTGCAGTAAAATGAACGCATTGGAAATACTCTACAATATTTGTATTTATTTGTTTATTCAAAAAAACCAAAAAAAAAAAAAAGTTTTATAAAATGAATATAAAATAACTTAGGAAAATATAAATAAGTGAAACTTTACAAAGGTTTTTTAAAAATCTAAACATACTTTAAAACAAATAGGAAAATAAACAGAAAACTTTGATGCTGGTTAAAATCTAGTGTTAAAACTATTGCAATATCCATCTTTGAGGATATAATTGTATACGATAAAAGTATTCTTTGACTTAAGTAACAAATTAATTAATTGTGTAAGAATTTCAACGATCTTTAAAGCATTTGTAGTACCAATTATATGTTTATATCACTAAATTGTAGCTTTTAAAATTAATTATATAATTGGAAAGCAAAAAAATCTAGCTAATTAAAAAAATCTCAAATTGTTTTCGTTACTTAAAGACTAAAAAAAAATAATGATTAAAATAAAGAACAGAAACCTTCATATTTTCTATCATTTAGTTTCAGATATACATTTTCAATACATTAGCTTACAGCATGGGAAAATTGCTCTCCTCCAGTTTGTCTAAGCTAGAGCTAATGCCACAATACTACATACTACTTGCAACATGCCACTAGCTGATCTTGCAATATTTTATGTCGGCTTTCGTTATTTGTATGTGTTTTGGCCCCATAAACTTTTCATACTCTTTCTCCCTCTTTTAGTGTCGCTGCAAGTGTGTGTATATACAACTACAACTATTACTGTGGGGGGTGGTGGGGGGTTGTGCGGGGGGTGGCAATGCCGCAACGCTTTTTAGCCGCACAACAAAATTTGATTTGTATTTCTGTGGTTTACCTTTGGCCCGGGCCAAAACGGCAAACGAACGACAAGCTACAGGGGGAGGGGGGTGGGGGTGAGGGAAGGTAAGGTAAGGGGGTGTGGTGTTGGCAGTGTCAGTGGCACCTGGACTTGGTTTTGGCCCTGTCGTAGATTCTGAGGTTAAAATGTAAAATGCAGAGAATGGATTGTGCGGGTAACCGGAACAATTAAGGAATTTCGCCAGGACGAAGCCAGGACGAGAGAGCGAACCAGCTACCAATTACAAATGGCATACGATATGCCATGCCTCCACCGCCCCCCGTACTCGTACTCGCACTCGTCCTCCTCCCTCTCTCGCCGTCTGACCAAAATGATTAAGTAGATTGCAATGACTAAATTTTGCGCAAGACGACGACGACGACGACGACGACGACGACAAGACGATGACGACCGTGAGGGGAGGAAGGGTGGGAGGGAGAAGGGAAGTGTGTAGTGTGTTCCTTGGTCCTGTGCAGGACATTGGCGTTGTTTTCTGGCCTTTGTTTCGCCTTATGCCTTATGCATACCAAATTTTTGGCTTTCATTTTCTCTCTCTGTGTGTGTGTTTGTTTGTTTGTGCTTCTTCTATATTTCATCGATAGCAACAAAAACTGCAGTTTTGTGTGAGGGACGAGTGGTGAGGGGTGAGGGGTGAGGGGCGAAGGGTTCGTCTTTGGGACAGCTGTTGTACCGTTGTTGGCGACAACGTCTACCTCAACGTTTTGACGTTGGCACGGAAATAATTGAAAATACGTGTTTGGGTTTTTGTGGACAGCGGCATTTTGGCTTGACAACTACAACAACAAGGACTTCACTTAGTGACCAAAATTCAACCCTCACCCCCACAAACATCCCCCTCCCCCCCTCCACAATTGTCACCACATTTTGCAATTTGACAAATTTTGCTGTGGTGTTGGCTTTTGCCATAATAAATTCTCAAACTAGTTTCAAATGAATTTTTATTTTTGTACGAGCTGTCATTATTTTAATGATCGTTCATTATTGGCTATATTTATTCATTTTATATGTGGCACACAACATTTTTCTAACAATTTTATTGCAATTGATTTGCAGTATGTTATTTAAATGTTCAATGTCAAGAAAGTCTTTAATTGATTTAATGTTTTAATCTTATTATTTAATTTTGTGCCACAAGTTTGCAGTCACTTCAAATAATTTTCCTTTCCTTCTTTAAAAGCGTTTTTAAAGAAAATTTAATAAATCCCAAGTATCAAGTGCATTAACATTAAGCAAAAATCAATAAAACAAAACTTAAAAATTGCCAAGAAAAATTAACAAGTTCAATAATCACTTTATAAATAAATTGTATCACTTATAAATTAAGTAAAAAAAATATACAAAATATCTTAACAATATTAAATTTCTTCACATTCCGCAAAATTAAATTTTGTGATTTTTTTTATCCACCAAAATTTCATTAAAGCTTAAATCTTAAAGGTTTTCTTCCTTCCCAGCTTCGAAGCTGATTTACGACAATTTTTAATTACCGCACTTGAAGTAAAAATAAAAAAAAATAAAATCACAAAATGCGAAGCAAATGTGGTGAAAACTCTTTTGGGTGATATTAGCTGGCTGAAAGAAAAAAAAATCAATTAGCCTCGCAAGAAAATAAAATCAAAATAAACAATGCGCTGCACAGCAAAAAAAAAAAAAGTTTTGGGTTGAGTTTTTGTTGCGCCCACTCTTTAAATCAATAAATCATCTGCAAGCAAATTAGTCGCACTCAAGAGTGTGCTAGTGTGTGTGTGTGTGTGTGTGTGTGTGTGTGTGTGTGTGAGTGTGTGTTTAGAGGAGACGTCCATTAGTCTTGCTTGGACACGGAGCAAAACTCCTTGGCTTAAACATTCGAGTGGATTCGTGCCCTAAACCACGTGATTGGCTTTTCTCCGCTCTTCTCTTCGCCTCTCCCGGAACCGGTTCTTGGGTGCTCCGGGCTTCCAAAATGAAATCCATTATATTCAATGCCTTGACAAAAAAGGGGGACGACGCTGCGGACATTCTCGTCCATGGACTTTGGCGGCGACATAAAAAATTCATTAAAAGTAATAAACTAATTCCATTCGATCCTATTAAAAATCATTTTCGAATTAAGGATATTTGCATATCCTTAATAAAGTTTACCGGACAATGCGCCCAGGCAGGCAGCAAGCGGCTGGGTAGAGGGGGGGAAGGGGGGTGGGGGTGGGGGTGCTGCCTTTGTGACATTTTACAGACAAGTAGATGAGCCAGCTAACTACCCATCTGCACCCCCGCACCACCGCACCCCCCGCACCACCAACGCCCCCAAATGCCGCCCTCTTTGGTGGTTGATGGCTGCTGATGAGCTGCTGCCCGTTTCAAGGTGGGGGGTGGGGGGGGGGGACGGAAGGTTGGGTAAAAATCTTGTTTTTATTTGTTTGTTTACCGTCCGCAAAATGAACGCTGGCAGGCTCTCAGGATCTCGAAACACTGAAGGTCCTTTGGCTGAGCAGATAGCTTTTGGAGTGCTTGGGTGTGTGGAGGGGGACGTCCCTTTGTACAGATATTTAAATTTTATCGCAAGCCGCCTGATTGCCTCTGCAGGCAGGACACCAACACACACACACACACACACACTTGGAGTTGCCTGCCAGGACTCATCAATCAGCTGCAGACTAATTACATAATCTCCTCTTGATTATGTTGCCGCACTTTGTTGTCGCCTGCTCTCTCCCTCTCTCTCTCTCTCTCTCTCTCTCTCTCTCTCTCTTTCTCTCTGTCTCTCCTCCTGTTGCTTTACAGACAAACGCTAAGCCACAAGTTCTCAAAAAAGTAGATAAAACCAAAGTTTCTAATCAAATATGTACAGTAAACACTCATAATATTGTGCGTGACACTTTTAGATGATTAAAAAATATGGAGATTTTTTAATAATTTTTAAATGTTATTTTTAACGTTAATTTAACAGTTTTAGTTGTAACAAGTTTATATTTCTTTGTCTACAGAAATGACAATAAACGACAAAAAAATATTAATTTTTAAGTACAAAAATATAATAGAATCACAAATAGTAAATTAATAAAAATATATCATACATTTTAAAGAAAAATTTAAACCGTTTTATGTATATAAAAAAAAATAAAGCACAGAAATTAAATCCCCCATAAATTCTTTAATTTATCAAAAACTAATATTTTAACAAAAAAAACATATTGAAATTAGATATTAGAATTACAAGTATTTAATTGAGTCTTAAAAAATAATTTTTAGAGCTCACAATCACTTTATCGCAAAGAACATGTATCAATCTAGATCTGAACACTATTTACTTGTTATAAAATAATAAAGTATCAATTTCGATTATTATCATTTGAGATTTCTCTTCCCAAAATCAAATCGTTTCATTTAGGATGAGAACACTGTACTCTTTCATGTGACAAACAACTAATAACTAAAGAGGCTAGACATTAGCCTACCAACCCTGCCACACACCCATACCCGCACCCACACCCCCAACCCCCCTTTCGCTGTTTTCAGGGTTAGCGATCAAAAAGCGGCGGCAACTTTCCAAAAATATGTTTAGCACTTTTATTGTTGTTCTTCGCTCCTGTTGTTCTTAGCGCTCATTAAACGAACTCTGGAAAAGAAGAAGAAGAGGCAAAGAAGCAAGGACGAAGCAGAAGACAAGTTTTGAAAGACGAAGAGGAACAAACTTGGCAAAGTGACCTTGACACTGAAAAAGTGGCAAAAGCTTAATACTAAAAGTAACTGCAAAATGCGAACTTTGCGTACTGTGGCGGCCACTAAACTTTAAGGCGCACCCCTCCCCCTCCCCCCCCCAACACACCAAAAAAAAACCCTAAGCGACCACGCCTCCCCTTCTTACACCGCAAAAAGGCGCTGCGAGGAGAGAGATAGATAGATAGATAGAGCGAATGAGAGAGAAGTAGAAAAGTTTACTTTGAAAGTTGGTAGAAAAAAATTAAAACTTACGCCAGTTTTAAGCAACAAATTTTATATAAAATATTGTACAGAAAAGTTGTGTGTGTGTGTGTGTGTGTGTGTATGTTTGTCAGTCTACGGATGCGAATAGGCTGAACGCTGAACTTTGAACCCGACGCGTCGGCCAGATTTTGAATACCCAGCAAATGTTTAGAACGAAGAAGCCTAAGGTATGCAAGCTATCATGTTGAAAGGGTAAATTGAATATATAGAAGGTTTGCAACTTCATAATATTTTCGAGTAACAAGCAGCAGCACATTAAAAATTATATCGATAAAATAAAAAATTTATTAGAAAGTCTTAACTTTTATGAAAACTGAAAACAAAAAATTGTTTCTTACTTAGTTAAACAAACAATTAACATATTTATCCTTTATCGAATTTTGTTTTAACGATTACGAATAAGCAACAGAATGCAATATTTTTAACATCACATATACTGCTTTAAGTGAAATAGCGATAGCTTAATATGCTGTAATCGATATCTTACATACAAATTAAACACTTTATGTACAACACTTATCGATAACATGTTGAGCTGTTATCGATTGCTTTAAACTACAGAAGTTTAGTAATAAGATAACAATATTATGTTGCTTACAATCGTTACAAAATTACATTGGGAAAGAATGGAACATGCAATTTTGAATCTATAGATAACATGAATGTCGATAATTTGAAGCTGTTATCGATATTTTCATCGCTCTCACAAGAAATACGTGGTAGCCAAACGTAGACTACGCAGCATTTTCACTCATTAAAATATTGCCTAAAATAAAAACGAAGCCAAAATAGATATTAGGTGAAAAAGGGTTAAAGCTGTTGTTGTTGTTGCTGCTGTTGTTTTTCACGCTCTGCTCTTTGGGGTACCGGCTGCAAAGTTTGTTTTCGAGACAAAGTTTCGTCTCGCCAAAAAGCTTCCACGCCCCCCTTTTCAACAGCTGTGCTGATCAGCTGACTCTCTTTATGTGTGTGTGTGTGTGTTTTTGGCTTGGAAAAACTTGGTCACACTCGTTCATATTATTTTATAGGCCGTTCCGTCGCCAAAGTTCCAAACAACAACAACAACAACAACAAAAAACAAAACTTTTGACAATACCTAATTGCAAACTTTTTGATAACGCGAAAGTGGGCGTGGCACTGCTCTGCCTACACTTTAAAGACTTGCGTACGACGTTGACGTCGACGTCGGCAGCGGCCGCTTGGCCTATTTTTTTTCTCTCTTCCCTCTCTCTCTCTCTCTCTCGCCTCTCTTTCTTCTCTCTGCTCTCGTCTATGGCTTAGACGCAACAACACCAACAACAACAAAAATGATAACATTTAGTGCGTCGCAAAAGTTTCCAGCACTTTTTTTAAGCTTTTTTTTTGTTTTTTGAAAACTTCTTTAGCGGCGACGGCGGCGGCGGTAGAGAAGTTTTTGTGTGTTTGTTTTTCCTGAAAAGTTGTTGGTGTGTGGTTAAGGGGGGGGAGGGGAAGACGAGAGGTACAGGGTATTATGTCTGTGTGTGTGTGTGTGTGTGTAAAAATGTTCATGACAAATCAATAAAAGGCGTCGACTTTAGTGTACAAAAAGTGCGTGCATTTCATGCAACATTGCCTGAATTTTTATAATTTTCACCTAAAGTTGATAATTACGCAACTCGAACCCCAAACCCCAACCACTTCCCCCTCTAGCTATAGATAAAAGTTGGAAAATTGTTGCGATTGCAGCTGCTAACCTGACCTGCAATGTGACCTAAAGTATTAATATAGCATACTTATATGGGTAACTTATAAAAGAAGGCCTGATTTATGTACTTAAATACATAAACACATTGACATTAACGACTGTAAAAGACTTAAGAGCAAATGTGATTTTTTGTTCAATGCTTGAATATAAAGTGTTGAATAATCCATCAATTTCTCACATTTTTTTCGAAGTACTTACTTTAAGCATAAGACAAAATTGCCATGAAAGTTTCTTCCTTGTAGCCTTAACGGTTCAATCTGTCGTAACAATACATCTCTCCCAACACCAAAAAGTCACCAAAACAAAGTAAGATAATGTTCAAGGCCTGTATTTATCATAGCAGTAAGGCCAGATGATATGCACATTAAAATATTCACAAAGTGAAACATAAAAGCGAAAAATTTGGATATAACAATTAGTTCAAACATTCAACATTAATAAGGTAATATAAAATATATATCTCGTCTAAAAATCAGTATCCTTATAGAACTCAAGCATGATCTTCCAATCAGAGAACTCAACAGACATCAAAAAGTTATGAATAAACTCACGCTCCTCGCCATCACTATACTTGACTTCGCCTTTGATAACGATATGATAGACATCCAAGGGCGTGTGTTGGAACAGTGGCAAACGCAAGCAATCGATCGAATCAAAGCTATGCGTCTGTTGCGGCAGATACAAGCCGTGCTGCCAAATGGCATCTTTGCCACGTACCTGAGTTTCGTTCCACTCAACGATAGCGGAATCATGATACAAAGTATCAATGCACTGTCAGAGACCAAGGAATAATAAAAGATGATGGGATGGATTTAATTACGAGCTAGTTACTTACAAAGCGCATATCGTCTCTGATTGCGTAATAGGTGCCCATGAATGCCTCGATGGCTGGCTCAAACTGATACATCTAAGTAATAAACAATGAGGTTATATTTAATTTACTTCCCTTTTTGTTCTTGTTGCACTTACGCTGCCCATTGTTGCAGATTTCAAAAAAAAAAACTTGCTTATTTGTTCGTTTTCACAAAATATATATTCTTTTTTTGAAAATAAAATTGTACAATATGTATGTTCAAGGCGAACCTGATTTTATGAACTGATTTATCACATACTAGAGCCGCTTTGACTTTTCACAATATCAAACGTACTTTGATGCTAAGTAAAACACAAAAAAAATAAATAAAAAACGAAACTTAAAGTTAGTTGTTTGTAATGTATTCAGGATAAGAATGCAAGGACATTGAGTTGCTATTCCCCAATCCGAGACAGAGAGAGTCGATCAATCACTCGATTGCACAATCCAGCGCCTAATGCTCGTCAAGTGTCTGTGCCGCAGGTTGGCCATAAAACAAAATGTGTGTGCGTCGACGAATAATCGTATGTGGCACTAGTATTATGCCACACTTCCCTTTCACCTCCGGGCACCACAAAATCCGCAAGGAACAAGAAATGCCACACCACTTAGCGGCTAAAGTCCTGTGTAAGGATGCGACGGCTGCTGATGCCTGTGATTGCTACTGCGTCCTGTTATCCTGCCTCCCTCCTCCTCCTCCTGCTGCTCCTGCTTCTTACCATGTTCCTTGTGGCTTCAGCTTATATATCATTCATGATGCGCCGCCTCTGACTAACAATTTTCAATAATTTAGAGCGCCAAAATGCTTCTGTGTGTGTGTGTGTGTGTGTGTGTGTTTGTTTGTGTGACAACGAAAAAGTGAAAGAAAAGGGGAAAAGAGTGAGTCGCAAGAAGTCAATTTTGAGGCACATCGAATATGAAATTCTCTTCCGATAGCTTAATATTAACCAATTGATTTTGTTATATAATATTTTTTTCGTTTATTAAAGAACCTTATCTTCAAAACCAAACTAACTCCAATTCAATTTTTTTCAGTCAAAAAGGACATATTTTCTATAGACAATCTTCGCAAAATATTGGAATTATTTTCCATTAAAAATATTTATATAGTCTAACATTTATAGAACTAACAATTAAGATCTTTCCCCTAAAATTGTCCTTGTTAAAAAAAAAACAAATTATTTTAAAAAGATAATTTATACTCTTTCAGAATGACCTCTTAGCTGGCAAACACACTAAACGACTCTTAGCAAGGGTATACAAAAATACAAAAAAAAAAACAAGTTACGAAAAAAAAATCTCCTTGGAAACGGCGTGAAAAGTCGTGAAAAGGCAAACTGTAAAAAAGGATGACAAATGATCGTGCAAACATTTGGCAAATCCACGATTTCCATAATGAAGGACCGCCACACGGGGTGTAGGTGCTTTAAGGAGAGAGAGAGGGGGGGTGTGTGTGTGTGAGGGGTAGTGAGTCGGGTGGTTTTTGTTGCAGATAAATATTATGGCATAAAACACTTTGGCGGCTGGCGACGCCACTTGGCGCATTATTTCATGAGGTCGTTACCGTCAACGCCGGAATCATGCTTCTTACGCCGTACAATATACAATATACAATATATAAAACAACAACTGTCGGATGGGTGGGTGAGTTGGGGTGGTGCGTAAATAATGCCCACCTGTGCTGCGCACACCGCTTCAATTCTCCGCTGTGAGGTCTTGACAAAATTATGACTTCACTTACAAGAAAACATTAAAGTTTAACATTAAATGGCATGTCATTTTCCGAGGCGGGCGTGGGAAAAGGGAAAGCGGCGGGAAAGGAGGCCACGGAAAACAGCTTAGAGACACGACAGTGTCAGCTCAGAGGAGCTTTGACTAACGGCAAGCCACATGTCACATGCCACATGCCACATATGCCACAAACACACACTCATGTGTGTTTTTGGTTAGATGAATGTGTGTGT
Organism: Scaptomyza hsui; assembly: GCA_018152825.1. Taxonomy (NCBI): domain Eukaryota; kingdom Metazoa; phylum Arthropoda; class Insecta; order Diptera; family Drosophilidae; genus Scaptomyza; species Scaptomyza hsui. The sequence goes on from JAECXO010000001.1 coordinate 13,331,023, forward strand.
TTAGACTTCATCAAATTTACCTAAATTGCATTCAAAGCATTTACAATTTTGATTGGAAACTATTGCGTAACGCGGGGGGGAGGGGGGGGGAGCGGTGGCGTGACAGCATTAATAACATGCCTTTTGGGTAACTTTAAGATACTAGATAGTTTTTGGCATAGAAACATTAAAAAGTCAAAATTCCAGACCGTCAAGTCATAATCATATATTATAGAATGTAACAGAAAAATAGGATAAAAGGCCTTTATGGAAGAGGGGAAATCACAATAGGGGAGCAGTTTAGGAAAGATAGGAATTCTGTGACTGTCAAGCTTGATAAAGATGCCAGGTCTTATTAAAGTCGTAGGATCTTTAAGGAAGCTATAATCAAAAAAGATTTCATAATACAATAAACAAGGTCAAAAGTTGACTTTCGTTATGAAAGTCCCTTGTACATGAAGAAAGTCACTTATCCACTCTAGATATAAAATGTAACGGGGAAACAGGTTGTCCCATACGAGTAGGTTCCTGAAATGATTTTATGCTCTTATAATTTTAAAATATTCCAGTCAACTGAAAATTCAAATTTAATTCTGTAAAAGAACAAAACACAAAAAATATATATATATTAAAGAAAAATTGTTTAGACGATGCTAAGCTTAGTTTAAGTACACTTAATTACAAGTTTGTTCCTTTCTCTTCGTATTGTTAAGATTACTTTTGTTCAATAAAGGCACACTATTAAGTTTGAAAAGAATGAAAATAATATGAAGTTTTCCACGTCATATAAATCATTTGGCAATTTAAATCTTAAGTTTCTTTAACCAAGGACTTTTATCTCAAGGATTTCAACACTTTCCAACTGCAGTCGTTCCTCTTCTCTTACCCTTTATGTCTTGAGAGTCCTCTGCTAATTGTTAATATGCATTGGATGTCAGAGAGCGACATCAGGTCATAAATACAATAAGTTGTTCACTCTTTCCCTCCCAAGAGCACAAGATATATGGCAAGTAGTAAGTATTTATACGCGAGCATGTCTTGTGACAATTTATTGAGGGGATGGGGAATGGGAATGGGGCTGGCTGGGGGATTGGGTTGGGATCGGGGGGTTGGTATTTTGAGTTAGCTGCGACATTGGCGCTCTCAGGCAAGGCGCTCATTAGGATAATTGCAGGCAATTAACTAAATTGCCGCAGCATTTGTCGCTTAGCCTCAAAGTCGCGACAACATTCGTTGAAGCCAGGAGAGAGGGGGGGCGTTACCAGAAGGAAGGGTGATGGCTTATAGAAATTATGGTTCATAAATTGCGTGCCCACACACACACACACACACACACACACACACACACACACACACACACACTAAAGTCAGGTTTAGTGCGTTTTAATTAGCTGACGGATTTTCTTTTTGTTTTTGGTTGGTTTTTTTTTTTGTTGTGCATTTTTTGGGCACGTTCTTGTGTTGTTGTGGGGGCGGGGAGGGTCTGGAGGGGCAACGTGATTAGATGACCGCTGAATTGGTAATCAATGCTGCTACCTTTGCCCAAATATTCCCCTCCCGCCCTCTCTCTCTCTCTCGCCTTTAGCTGCTTAATAAAAGCGCTTCGTGCCGCCAGCGTACGTGACACTGCCTCTTAAGAGTTTTCGCACACACTTTACAGCTGCTATATAGCCATATAGCCTCCACTCCCCACCCAACCCCCCTCCTTGTAGCCCTCTTCTGCCTTCTTCTGCCTCCTGGCCACGTGATGCGCTGAACGTGTCTGGTAATGAAATCATTTCCGTGCTCTTTTGAAGTTTCTGTCGGTATTATCGGCAACCAGCTGCCTACAGATTCATATGTACTGAGAGAAATTCCATGGCAGTTGGTATTCACTGTAGAGTCAGTGAACTAAAGGAATGAACTAGTCTGGTTCATTTCGATGACCGAATGGAACGAACTATCAAGCTGAAACTTTGTTCCAGGTCTTTTTTTTCAAGGCTTTTCTTCTTTCACTTTTTCTTTGAGTGCAATTTACAATGTGATCGCATTAAGCAGCAGCTTCGTGTTTGTTCTTCACTTGACTGGTGTGTGTGTGTGTGTGTGTGTGTGTGTGTGTGTGTGTTGCTTGGAACGCTATATTAGTGACTCAAGAAGAAGGCGCTAGTTGGGATGAGGCGTGGCTTATGACGCGGCCCACCAGAAAAGCCGTTTAAAATGGCCAAAAAAAAAGGTGCCTAGGAAATAGAAGTTATGCAACACACACCACACACACACATACACTCGCTTGGAATTATTGAAGCTTAAAATGCAGCAACAACTAAACGAACTGGAACAAAACGAGAAAAAGCAGAAAAACCAAAATGAAATCGATTTATCTGTTCTATTGGCGCGCCCCAAAAGCAACAACCCAAAAACCAAACACACACACACACACACACACATATAAAAGCACACATGACCATTGTGTGGGCGACAAGCTGTGGAGTGGGAAGAGTAGGTGGGGAAGGTAACTGTAAGCTTATATACCACAATGTGTGCTTATATGTATGTATGTATGTATGTATAGAGAACGAAACTCATCCGTGTGTGATGGGTGGAGCCTACGGAATAGCCATGAGCTATATACACACACATGTGTGCGTGTGTGTGTCATGTGTCCAATCAGAAGCAAGTCTCACCCACACCCACACACACCCACACCCACACACAGAGAGACAGATATAGCTGCATATATGAGTCGGCAGCATCAGCGATGTGCTTCGCAAGTGACAACAAAAAACCGCACACAAAAAAAGAAAATAAAATTGAAAAACAAAAAATAAGATTGGGTAGGACAAAAAAAAACAACAACAACAAGCAGACACACAGAAGTGGAAGATGGCTGAAATGCTCAGTCAACTAGAAATCAACAAAAGCTTCTCAAGAGGAGCTATATACAAATACATATGTATGTATGTATGTATATAAGAAACAACAAATAAAAACCATATACCCTACACAAGTGACAAAAAGACAAATAGTTACAGAGTATAAGATAGGGGGGTGGAGATGGACTTGGGATTGGGAATAGAAACTAACCATTGATCTCCCACAGATGGTAAACTATGCTACAGCTCTAATCTTCAATATGGTACAACAAATGTATGTGATTCCTATTTTCTTCGTTGGTTCTAATCTCAGATTCCTTTAGGCAACCTGATTCTTCATAAAACTCAGCTTCTGTATCGGGATTTTCCGACCTAGTCCCGTATTACTTTTTCCTCATTTAAGTAATAGAAGTTCGTTACACGTTACTTTATCCTTCTGGGCGAAGCTCTAACGAAATGGATCTTATAAGCGTAGACTTGGCATCAGCAAAGGCAGCATTTTGAGTTGGGTTTCTCGGCGAACAAAAGCAAATCTCTTCCACGGATGAGTTTAAAATGCTCACTAGAAAAGCAGCAGGAACCAAAGAAATTATAATAAAACATGTAAGGAAGCTTACAAAAACTATACACTTACTACTACTACTTTTTCATACGTAGATCAAATGTATTGTATTTGCATGGCAGCTTTATGATATACATGATGTAGGCCGATTTTGACATATAATCTAGCCGCAACTAAAAGAAGACATTGCCCAAAGTTCAGCTCGATAGCTCTAAAACTGAGGGCCTAGTTGACATACCAACAGACGGACAGACGGATGTCTGCGATGCTGATCAAGAATATATATACTTTATGTGGTCGGAAACGCTTCCTTCTATGCGTTACACATTTCATCACAATATTGTTAAACATGGTCGATATTACAAACCAACAAAAAATATCGCACTTATCAATATATCGATACTGTCTTAAATATTCAATGAACACGATACTATCGTTTACTTAAAAATAAAACAAATAAGTATGTGTGTGATTGCAATGTTTACATTTAGCCCGTTTACAGTTAGAAATGATGGGGCTGCCAGATTGGAGTGACAGGATGGCACAATGCTAGTTAACAGAGCAAGCTGTACATGGTGTTGTCTGACTGTATAACATCGATATATATCTATCATATCGATTGTACAAGCTTGCCAAGCGTCACATATCTAAAATAAAACATATTCTGCTGCATTTTGTGAGCATTTGCAAAAAAAATATTTAATTTGCACTTCCTGAAAGTATCATCATATAAAGAAGCTTTAAGAAATGGTAAGTTTTGTGTCCAACAGTGTTGTATCGTGTTTAAGTTGCTTTTTGTTTGTGCCGCAGTTCAACGATCAAGGAGTCGATATGCAGCCAGCGGTGGTGAAACCAGGCTTTCGCGGACCTTACACGAACAAGATTCGTTATCTGAAGAAGAAGGTGCTAAAATCGTTGGCCGCAAATCCCCGTGCAAAAATGTTCATGGGACCCGACGAGAATGAAGACTACCTCGACATTATCCAAGACCCAATGGACCTAAACACTGTCAGGCAGCGGGTCAAGAACAAGTATTACACGGGCGCCATAGAGATGGTCTGCGACTTGAATCAAATTGTGTATAATGCAAAGAATTATTACAAATCGAAAGGTCGCCTGTACTTAACGTGCTTAAAACTTGAAAAATTTATCACAAAGAAAATTATGGAGATGCCCAATGGCCCTGAGGAACCTGCAACCAAGGTACCAAGACGTTTGGAAGCTGATTCCACAACCATATAAAGTTCTTCCGTGGAATCAGAGTATGTATATACTATACATATGCAGAAATCAAGTTGTTGCATTTAAAACATATTTTTTCAAGGAAATGACCTGCAGCTTTTCCACAACCATCCACACACATAACACTCACCCCCCCGACACACACCCCCACCCTTGCCCATCCCCCTACTTTACATAAAGTACCGCCCTTACGCATCACTACCAGCCGTTTAACACTAACTAAGCTGCTTACATTTTCTAATACACAAAAGAAAAATGCAGAATAAAAAAGGAAAATAAAAATGAGAAAAAAAAATTATTGTGCCGCTGGGTTCTTACTGGTGGGGGTTGCTGGGGGTGGGGGGGTGTGGTGGGAAGGCAAGTTAAGAAATCAAACAGCTGACATAAATAACATTTTAATTTAAATACGACAGGACAACGGGCAACAACAATAATAACAAAAGCGGCAGCACATTTTTTTACCGTTAAGGTAAGCAGAAGGTACAACAACAGCAACAACAAAATACATATTTAAAGAGCAACTTTACAACAACAACAACAAGGACAAGCGACCACGCAGAGAAGCAAACAAAATTAAACAGCAACAATAAGAAAAAATAACAGAGCAAAAAAAATTAAGTACACAAAGCATTTCAGCACAGAGAGAATCGACGAGGCAATACCCTGCATTCCAAATGTTGGTAATTTTTGTAGTTTCGCCTGAGAAAATATAAGCAAAAGAAAGAATATTAATCTTTTAATTAAAAAATATATTATGTATAATAATCAAAAATATATCTTGTGTTGCTTTTTCATTGTATTAATTGCCTGATTCTTTTTATTTTTGTTAAAATTTCTTTTCTATCGCATCTATTTTATGTTTTTCCTGTTTCAATAGCTATTTATTATTTTAATTTGTCATTATTTTTCTCAATACAGTATAAGAGTTTTCAGTTTTTATAAAGCATTCTATTTAGTTGCTTTTACTATTAATTTTTTTCTATTAAATTGGTAATCTTCAGAGCTTTTATTGTGTTTTTCTTGGCTTTTAACTTATTTTATTTTGTAATTATTATTTTTCTAGTATTTTCCTTCCACCATTCACCTTCCACATGATGAACATTTAGTTCCAGTAACCCCATTTGTAAGCACCTGTTTGTTACAGGGTATAAGAAACGAGGCGGACGTTAGAAGAAGAAGCAGAAGCGGCAGCAGTGGGAAAGTAAATTTTATTTTAAAATAAATTTATCGCCTTATCCGTTGTCCACGGCAGCGACGGGACAACAAGTCGCAGCACACACAGGACACGGAAGGACACACACAGAGAGCGCACAGTAGGCAAAGTCAAGTTGTTGCTGTTGTTGTTGCTGTTGCTGTTGTTGTTGTTGTTGAGTTTGGTTGCAGCAACGCGAGCTTGCTTCCCATAGCGCCAATTGCAGGAACAGGCAACAAAGCAAAGAAGTAGCCAACACATGCGACACACCCCCCACCCCTACCCCTACCTACGCTCCACCCACGCACAATCTGAACAACAGCTGGACAAGCCCAGACCCTCACCCCCAATCCCAACGCCCCCCTTCCCACGCAGCCAGAAGCGCTTCATTTGAACGAAATGAAATCATAATGAGATTTTTGCGTTCGTTTTTTGTCGCAGCAGCTAAAGCTGACTCTGGAGTGGGGGTAGTGGGGGGTGTGGGGTGGTTGGCCACTGGGATACTCAGTTTTTGGCCATTGCCATGGATGTCGGGCGTAATGACAAAAATTCATAATTGGATAAAGATGCGAACGTGTGCGGCAACAAACTTCTCCTCTTGCTCTGTTCTCCTGTTGTTTTTGTTGTGTGTGTTAAGGTGTGCTTTTTCACACTGAAAAATATATGTATGTAAAGTATTGTCTCAGTACCTCAATACCCCTTTTTAAAGTGCTGCAAAAACATTTCAATAAATTTAAAAAAAAACGTTTAAGGTCAAAGTATAAAATCGAAATCAAACAAATATATAACAAAAAATGTGAGTTAGAGATATAAAACAATAAAAAAGGTTTAAGAAGCTTAAAGATATAATAAATTATGATAAAAAAAACTTTAATCCCAGTATAAATATAGCAGAAAATGACAATAATATATCGTACTTCGTGAATTAAGCTAATTTTAAGCCAACAATTGGCTCTTTATTGGCAATAAAATATATTTCCGTTGAATTTAAAATTTATTTAATAGTTCAAAACAATATATTTGGTCTTTAAAATTTTATTAAGCCTTATTTCTTACAGTGCACCTAGGTGTTTGTTCAGGTATGTTTGTTTTGATTGTGTTTATTAAGCTATTCAAATCAGGCAGAAAGTCAAGATTAAAGCGCTTTAAGGCTAGAGGCACAACAATAACACACACACACACACACACACGCTATAGCATGTGTTGTGCGGCTCATTTGTCAGTTCGTTCGTTTGGATAATTGTCCTGCGATAAACAAAATTAGCAGCAATTTACGCGAAAATGGCTAAATGCCTTTTCTGCCTTTCTGCCACAAAAGCCTGACAAAAGCAGAACGACGCAGGACGAAAAGGGACACATCGACAGCAGCAGCGGCGACAAATGCCATCAGCGTCTAAACATAGCCGAAACCCCCTCCCCCCTTTCCAACCCCACCCTCCCTCCCCCTTATGAATCACACCCTTCTTCAGCCGCTTAGTAGAACGGGCTTGGTATTTATGATAGTGTCAGGATATTCATGTGTATTGTGTGTGGCACAGCCACGTCCTGGCTGCCTGCTGTTGCCTACCCCCCACCCCCCTCGTTGTGTCTTTCAACATTAGTTATAGTTTTGATGAGTGGCATTAATGAGTCGTCTCTGTGTCTGCAACTGTCTAACATCCTCACATACATATGTGTATGTATGTTATCCTTAGTGTCTTTTTGTGTCGCCTTTTGTCTGTCACTTGGATGGAGCTGTAGGAAGAAAGGAGGAGGGCGGGGGGGGAGGCTGACATTAATGACACCCACACATGGCATACAATTTGACAGGCAACATGGGCAACAAATTAGTGAAAATCACAATCACACACAATTTTTGCTATCTATGCTACACCTCCCCCTTTTGCCCCCCCCGACACCCATTGCATTAAAGTCATGTGGCATTTATTTTTTTATTTTTCTGTACTTCTCGTTTCAGCTGTTTATACTTTTTAACTTGGCTCGCTTGTGACTTTTGGCAGCTGTGCTGACCAAGCGTGGCATGCGGCATGTGAGAGAGAATTGTGTCTACTTCCCCACCCCCGTGCCGATAACTATCGACAGCAAGCGAAATAGGCAACAAGGCATGATTTATTTATGGCTTTTAAGCGACAGCTATACCAGCTACAGCTAAAAATCTTTTACTACTTACCCAAGAGAGAAACGAAAAAAACATGAAATCAAATAAGAAACGTAAAAAAAATCACAACAGTTTGAAAACAACAGTCTCAGTGCTGGCAATTAAGCTTTTTTAGCTGCTTATTCAAAGACATATCCAAGATTTTTAAACAAAATAAATACATAAAAATTTAAAAATCTTTACCATGCTTTTACAGCTGAAACCAAAACCATCCACTACATTTTTCCTTTTTTAAAATTAATTTTGATATTAAAAGTTCTTAAAGCAATTGTATTACAGTAATGTCTGCAATAAAGTCGAACTTCCATATAACGAAGTTTTCTATATATCGAATTAATTTTGTGAACACTGCTTTTTGGTTCAACTTTCAGTGTGTTTTGTTCTCCATATAACGAATTTCCCTATATCGAAAATTTCTTTATTAGGAGTTTTTTTAGGCGTTCTTATAATGTACATAACGTTTAGATAAACGAAACCATAACACATATTTTGAATTTACCATTTTGTTTTCGTGTTTTGTTTTTCTTATTCTCTAATCTTCGCTGTTTTTTATGAAAATTTTTATGAATTTGCTCAGTGCACATCGAATTAAGACGTAGATGAAGATGTTGTTGTTGGGATTACTCCGTTATTTTTCATAGGCCCAAAGCAAAGAATACCAGATTGTACTTAACTGTATAATAGTTGTACAAATTGTAGAAAGGAATCACAATATATAACGAATTTTCTACGAGTAAATAACGAAGTTTTTTCTTGTCCCCTTGGGATTTGTTATATAGAAGTTCGACTGTAGTAATCTTTTTAATATAATCAAATAATTTAATTAAAAGTTTTAAAAGCATATTTATTTTCATTTTTAAATTAAATATCTTTGCTTTTTTCAAGCTTCTTTTTGGCATTTTTTTTGTTTTTGGTGGCAACACTGCCGCTGTACTCTGTAGGTTGCTATCTAAAGCTCAATGTTAGAGCATCTTTGGTGGCGCGTGTGCCGTGTTGGAAGCAGGGGGCGGGAAGGGAGGATTGGGCTGTCAACTCACACATATGGAGATTTATTTGCAACACACACATTCTTCTTCTTCTTCTTCTACTTGGTCTTGGTCTTGGTCTTGGTCTTTGACTGCTAAGCGCATTTGTAAGCATTTTTAATAGAGTCCGTTTGCGATGTTGGCGGGTCGTCGTCAACAGTGGGTTAAGTTCTGTCCCCCCTCCAACCCAAACTCCCCTCCTTCTTATATCTTGTTGGCCAATTGGCCTTGTTTGGACTGCTTGTGATTTAAGGCTGTGATAATCGAAGTGCCAGAGATCAGCATTCAAATAGTAGTCGTAGTTGTAGCCAAATATCAGAAAGTTAATACAAATTTTGCTCAATGCTGACAACTCTATTTGAGGTTGATTTATTTGACATGAAATTGAAGATGTGCAAGCGATAGGCCAATACAAACAAATTGCTTTAAATGGATATAGACTCGTGGGTATGTAAAATATGAGTTAAAGATACCGGAAAACTGTTAAAAGAAGAATTTTTAGCATTAAATTAAGAAAAACACTTTTAAATAAAAAATCAAAATGCAAAGTTAATTGATAATCAGCATCATTATAGATTGTTCAGGGTGAAGAAATCGTACATAGCTTGAATTTAGATTTTCCTAACTTTTAAAACTTTTGCTACTTAAATGCAGAATATATTTTATTGGCTTTTTTTCTCAGCTCTGATTTAGAATAATATTTAACTGAAAATCCTATAAGAATTCACTTTCTGCTTATTTTTTTCATTTACTATCAGAAACCGAAATTTGTACAGCTTCCTTAATTTAAGCTTTAAGGCAAAGGCAAATTAAAGAAAGTGCTCAACATTTGTTTTGCGGGGGCGACGAATTTGCCCATATGCACATACTATGTGTGTGTGTGTGTGTATGCAACAAAACATCTGGCAACGCTGCTTAAGCAGGCAACAACAGACAACAACAGCCGCAGAGTGCCAAAAACTACATGCGTGCAATAAAAACGAAGCCAAAAGCAACACAAATAAGACGAAAAAAAAAAACCAACAACAACTAGACAAAGCTGCACGCTGCTTTCCGCTATCCTGTTAGGCAAGAGAGTGAAAGAAACAGAGTGAGAGCCAGAGGCGAAGAGTGGCAACGCTGCTCCCGACGCTGATAAGCCGGCAACGTCTTGTGACTTTGACTTTAATGACTGGATTTATAGGTCCTTGGAGATAATCTCGGCCACCGAATGCACACACACACACACACACACACACACACACACACACACATAGCCGGCGGCTGCTGCTGCTGTTTTGTTTACCAAGCGTCAGTCGCTAAATTTTTTCCAGTCCTGTGGTGGGTGGGAGGGAGGAAAGTTATAGCGCTAAGGACGTCGTCGTTGTTACAGGGTAATTAACATCAAAGCCCGACAAAGCTCATAAAAAGACGCAGCGAGCTGGCGAGATAAACATACGCATACACTGAGAGAACTAAGAGTGTTTGGGCAGGGGGAACAAGGGGATAGACACACATGGGACATGGTACGTGGTGGACGTGTAGTGTAGCGCTGTGAAGAAATGGGGAGGGGAGGGGAGGATGGGGCTTGGAGCTGGCAACTCATTAACTAGTCTGGCACTTGACTAAGTTCAAGTGTGCCAAAAGGTACCAAAAAGTACCAAATTTATATTTAACTTTCAGATTTTCTCATCATAAGATATGTTTTAAAAGTGCCACTATCCTAAATTGGTATTAGAAACTAAAACTTTAATTGATTTTACGTACGAGTGACCCTCAGTGTACCAAAAAGTTCCCATTTTCTTGGTACATTTGTACCAAAATGCAAAAGTGAGCGACTTGAACGTGAGGTAATGTTGACAGCGCCAAAAAAAGGATGCCAAGAGGATGCATGCTGGCATACAGGAGACAGGCACACACAGAAAGACAATGTGCACTTTGTGTGTGTGTGTGTGTGTGTGTGTGTGTGTGTGTGTGTGTGTGTGTGTGTGCACGCACATGTTTGAAGCAATTAAAATCAGATAAGTTATAGAAAATGGTCTGTCGTCGACATTTAGACATGCCACTGTCAGTGAAGTAGCTCCGCTCCATTCGTGCCCACACACACACACACACACACACACATACACTATCACTGTGTCGCGTTGTCTTCCGTTACGTTTGTCACGGCTGCCATTGTCTCTGCATGTCTCTGCATGTCCTTCATATACTCTGTTCATGTCTGTGTCCATGGTGCATGGTGGATTCGCCTTCGCCATCACTTTGCCTCGGCTTGCTTCCTGCCCGCCGTTTTGCGTAATGAATTTCAACGAGCAGCAACGCGACGAGCCAAAGTGACAGCCAAACGAGCAACTGCCACATGCCACACAGAGAGTCGCATCTACACTTTGAAAAAAAAATATTTCATCTTTTTAGAAGAAGAAATTTAGACCATAATTATCTTATATTTTTTTAATTTATTTTGATATTGAAAAAAGTGTATTTTAATACAAAAAAAAAAATATTTGCAGAAGAAATATCTTTGCTAAATATTTTTATTATAGTTTTAAACATAATTATACATGTGGCTACTTAACCTTAAGCATTTTGAAAAATCACAATGACCCTTAAAACATTGGGACTTTAAATAGGAATTATTGGTGATTTGTTTTTTTAAATCCTTCAACAAACTTGCTTTTTGTTAAGTGTACACACACAATAAAACTACACTACATATGTAGGTGTGAAATATTTTTGGGTTCAAATGCTCAACAACAAGAAGAGCAACGAAAATAAGCGAAGGCAAAAACAGCTAAAACAGTCATTCAACTGTTCATTCGTATGCCTCTTTTGCACCAACCCCAATACACCCACCCACTTAGCCACGCCCCACACACACACACACACACACACACCCACACACTCGACGTTCCTACCATCCGCGGCATCTTCTGCTGATGTATTCATGGCCTTGACGTTAACGGAGTGACAAAATTCGCACCCTTCGCTCAAGTGTGAATGGCAAAAAAAAAATTCACCGAAAAGAAATATACAAAAAAAAGTGTAAAACAACAACAAGAAAGTATTTGGTATTTCACGTCGAATAATAAATGTTCTTTAATGCAATTCCTTAAGTCTCCAAATCCATGAAAGTGTATTATGTATAAGAAAGAATCAAGGAAATTAGTTTGAAAATCAGTTTGTGCATTTATTTTTTTTATTATATAGTAGCTACTGCTTATTATTTCTAAAAATAAAGAAAAATCTACAAACATTCCTAGAAAGTTATAATGCCCCAAAATAAAAGCATTATAATCACACAGAGTCACGTTGAAATATTCGCACGCCCTGTTACCAGATTATGTGTTTTTGTATGTGTGTGTGTGTGTGTGCGTGTGAGTGTGTTGGTGGTGTTGATGGTGTTAGAATAAGTTATCCGTTTTTGTAGCACCATTGTGCACTTAAGACATTTTGGCGTGCTTAACGCCCGCGACATTTTGGACAACATGGCTAAGATATTTTGAATGCCAGTCCATAATTCTAAACAGTGAGACAAATTGTAAAGTGCGAGAAAGAGACGGCAAGACATAGACAAGGACATTAAAAACACTTGTCTCAAGCACTTGAGTTTATATTGTGAAAACCACTTTGTCCTTTATTGAGTTCCTTTTGCAGTTTGATTGTTAACTATATTTTTAAGAGGCTCTATTTAATGAAACAAGTTTAGTTAACATCAGATCAGATTTAATTATCTTCAGATGATCAAAAAAAAAATTATGTTAAATAGCATTAACTAAAAATTTGCCATTCACGTTTTTTGATTTTGGATAAGTTAGGTCCCGAAATGCTCATTCTTCCATCAAGGTTGTTCTATTGATAAATCAATCAGTTAATTAATTATATATATTATATTTTAAGTGTTTTCTTACCGCATTCCTGATGTTCCCACTAATAGAAGAATTTTAGCATTTTGCATACTTTTCCAGTAAACCAGTTCCATAGGGTAGATGGTTTTTGTCCCTTAGAGTCCTTAGGTTTATTAAGTGGATTGTATGTGTTGTCCCCGGAATTTTGCTGGGCAATTAGGCACTGAAATTGGTAATGTTTTACTTAATTACTTAATTTACTTAATTAATTAATTACTAAACCAAATCATAGTCCTATGTCTTAAGAAAGATTACTGCGAATTTGCAAACTAAAATTCTATTGTTTTTTCTGAATTTACAGATGTACACCAAAGGAAATAGTATTAAGAACCATTGATTTAAGTACTCACCTCATTCAAATCCATGATGGCCCTGGTCCTTTTGAGTTTACGGCAAGGTTTCCTCAATGTGCAACTATATTCGCGAATTTCATATGGTAGATTCATATTGTAAAAGATATCGAAAAAACAAAAAAAAAAAGAAAAGATGTTGTTTGTTCCGGAGTAAGAATAAAAGTGAGATTATACGACAAAATAATTTTGGACATAATACTGAAAACAAAGCACACTTGGATGTAGCAGGAAAATATGTTCAACAGCTGATTTGCAGCACATACAAACATCAATCCCCAATTTCACCCCTGTCTTGCTTTTTTGTGGCAAGAAGGAAGCTGCGTACTTATGGCAATTGTGGCACTTGATGCTTAGCGCCTTGTTGGGCAATCAACAGGGCGTGGCCCGTTCCCCAGCCATATGGCCCAAAACTTGTTGTTGTTGTTGTTGCTTATTGTTGTTATTGTTGTTAATGCAAATGCCAGGCATTCGAATGCACTCGGGCGTGTTCAACAAAACCAGCAGGCAGATGCACTTGACTTGAAATGAAGAAAAAAAAGCGCAAAATGCAAAAAAAAAAAAAAAAAAAACAGGACTTGAAATAAAGAATGGCATTCAAAATACCAAAACTCACTCTCCCACAAATCCACTTTCCACTTGCCCCCCGCCGTGTGCAACAAAAGCAAACTTTATGCCCCATTGTCTGGTTAAGATCTCGGGCAAACAACAACAAAATATGCATTTACTTCTTCTGGCTTTAATGTGAAACATATTTATGTGCGATAGGGAAAACGTGAGGGGAAAGAGAGGACGAGAGAAGAACAAACGTAAGGAAATGCTAAAGGACATTTTTTTCTTCCTATTATTCACTTTCAAACTTCATAAATGCAATATTTACTCAATTTAAGGATTTCATGTATTTCTAGAGCTTTTATTCCTTAAGGAGGATTTTTTTTTTCATGTAGATAATAATAATCTTAGCTAATTTATTAAAGAACCCTAACAATTCCCTGCTAAAGAAAACTTATGTAATTCTGAAACTTCTCGTTAAAATATTAAGCATTAAAATAAGTAAGTGTAAGTAAATGTGTATTAATACACTTACCTACTTATATTATTGTATGTATGTATATTGTATGTAAGTATGTAATTCTTACCACATTGCATTCGATTTTGTACTAAATGATGCTGAATAACTAAGTTTGACAGCGTTGCTCTTAACTAAGCAACAGAACAGGGTGTAAGCGTATGTGTGTGTGTGTGTGTGTGTGTGTAGCATCAGCTGCCACAACTAATTAGCTCACATGCATTTTGGCAGGCAGGCATTTAGGCCAAAAAGGCGTTAATGGAGTGCGTAATGGGTTAATTTTCGCCCTGAGCCGAGAGTGCCGGTAGTGACTGTTTTTCACTTTTTTCCACCACTGCCCACAAACTGAGTGAGTGAAGAAGAAGAAGGTGGTGCTCTGGGTGGGGAGGGCGTGGCACAGGCGTACAGAACGTGTCGTGTCGTGTCGTGTTGCGCGACGTGTCCGCAGAAAAAAAAAAAAAAAACACATCAGCCCCGCTGACGACAAGTTAATCACATTGTGTCCAATCAGCCGAGCTAATCCCACCACCCCCCAACCTCAACTCAGAGTCAGTCCAGTCAGTCAGTCAGTTTGTCAGGCCTATGTAGTACACTTAAGAAAGTTTGGTACTCAAATTACGTCTGAAAAATTAATATCAGCCTAAAACGTATTTTCCCAATGTTTTATATGTAGTTTCTTATATTCAGAAAGATAAGTAAAATTTTCAGTTCTAAAATATAATGATTTTATTTTTAATCAACTTATACATTTTCTTCCCGGATTCTTAATCTTAATTATAGAATTTGGATTTAACTTTAATATATGTATATAAGAAATATTATTAAATTACTTAAAACACCCTTTAATTACTTTAAAACATATTTAGACCTTTTAGTAACTATTATTTGTATTTTTTTTTTTACCTACCGTAAAATTACTTAATTATTAAGAGCAACCTATTAAGTTTGCTAAGCCAGTTTTCTTGCAGTGTAAGTACACTGTCTGTCTCTATATATCTATCTATCGTATCTTTATACAATATTTTTATTATTATTACTATGCATAAAATGCACAGTTGCCTTAAAATACGCAACAGCTGCTGCATATCAATTTGTTAGTCAGAGAGCGTTTCCGTTTCGCTTATCCCAACCACCCACAGTCCCCTCCCTCTCCCTGCTGCCCGCCATAGTGCCCCAGTCCATCTGTTGCCACCACCGAGGCATAAAAGTTTCTTTTGGGCTACGGCTTAGAGTCTAAGCCTGGCCCGGACATTGGCAATTTACATTCGGTATTGGACATGTCCACAATGTTGCAACATCGGATCGGATCACATTGACATCCTCATCCTCAACCTCATCCGCATCCACATCCACATCCGACAATCTCAAACCTCCAGCTCTCTACCTTATTTCGACATACTTATTTTCATCCGCATTCGCATCCGCATCGACATTTTCTAGTGGCCAATTATCGCTTAAGCCGCCCGCGTTTTGGCTTTTAAAGTTCCATTTTGGCTTTCGAGCCGTTTTCAAGAAAATATTTCGTTTAAATTCCATTGCCATTGCCCGTTTTCCTACCCAACCCCCTTCCTCTATTAGCCCTCACAAAAAATAAATATAAATAAAACGTCAAAGCCAAACAAGTCATAAAGCTGGCAAATTTAGGAAGCGTGACCACGGGATACCCTTTAATAAGCTGGGAATTAAAGGTGCAAAAAGGAATGCAAAATCGAGAAAATAAGCTTCAATTTAAATGATTAAGGAGCAAAAAAAAAAAAAATTTAATTATGCTTATCTACAAATCATTTTAAATTGAGAAAAATCGACTGAAAGTAAAAGTGAAAAGCACACAAGGAAGTTTAATACAAATTTTAAGATCCACTACAAAAATCCTTTAAAGTTTATGGTACTGGTAGCAAGAATCACATCAATCTTTGGAGGAATTCTTCAAATCAGCAAAACATCTTAAAAATAATTAAGCAGTTGGAAAAAAGCAAAAAAACGATAAGAGCCTCTGGCATATCCAACCATCACACACTTTTGAGTACAGGGTATTATGTTAGAGGTTTAAAAAGGCTGGGAAAATATGCAGTAACCGCGAAATTGAAATTTGGCTTCGGCTGCGGCAACGGGCGGCTTCTTTGCATTGTTTGCGTCGCTTGTACTTTTTTTTCGTGCATATTTTTTGTACTTTTTTTTTTGTAAACGGCCGGCTCACCACCTGATCCTAAGTAAATACAACAACGCGAAGCGATATGCCAACAGAGAAAGGGCGTACCAGGAGGGGGAGGGGGCGAGACATGCATGTAGATATTTTTTATTATGCGTCGCGAGCGCGCTTTTCTTTTTAATTAAATGAAACCAGAGGAATTGACCCAAAACGCAGAATAAATAAATACTTGGGCTGGCGAGAAGGAGTCCTCAAGGGGACAGGGGACAGGGAAACGGGGAGGGGCATGTTGCCCGCATTTTTCTAAGCATCTGCCTGCTTGTGTTTTGTTAATAATTATTTCACTTTTTTTTGTGGGTCTGGTGGTGAGGGGGTGAGGGGCGGTCAAAGGAGTAAGAAACAAGAATTCAAAAGATGCCGCATAGCCTTTGTTTATTTTACAAAAACAACACCAAAAAATAAAAGCAACCGTCAAAACAATAAAAAAAAAAAAATGTTGCTCAAACAACGAGAATTTGTGTAAAAAACAATAAATATTTCACCTTCAATAAATCATTTTTCATTTACATTTGCCTTGACTTTTTTAGTCAGGGGTTTGGGTTCTTGCCAAAAGGGTTTTGTTTTTTTTTTCCTCTGTCAATTGGATGGGAGGTTTGCTTTGGGTTTGGGCAATTTTTGGGTTTTATTTAGACTAGCTGCCTGGGATTCCTGTCTTTAAAGTGCCAATGCCTGCATAATCTAAGCAAAAATTATGTGTAAATAAATGATATGGACAAAAATACTTTAAGGTCTCATTTTATATTGATGCTGGGCGGGATAACTTTTGGGTTTTTTTTTAATTGTATTTAATCTCGTTTGTATAAGTAATTTTTCATTCAAACTAAGACACAGATTTTTCTGTTTCAATATTTATTAATTTTTAATTGATTTTTTTTTTTTTTTTTTGTTAAATCTTTTTAATGCAAATATTTAGATCCTCGATAGAAAAATCTATCCAGCCATTTATTGCCAGCTTTTTCTGTGTCTTCCTATTTATTTTTACCCCTCGTTCCTTCTGCCTTACTCTTCGTATATCACCTCCCCGTTGCGTTTCTGAGCAACTTTATCGGATGACCAATTGTTGTCCAAGGCTTTTTTTTTGGGTTTTGTTATTTTTGATAAATGACCACTCAAGTGGATTAAAAATGCCTTGCTGTAACTAAATAACTAAATAACTTTTGCGGCCTAGACATCCGCATTTGTCATAAGCATTGCATGGCGCAGGGGTTGCGGGGTGGTAATGATGATGAAGTATTTGTCGCATATGAGTAAAACTTCACAGAAAGGTAAAAATATGCCATGCACTTGAATTATAGCAACAAGAGCCAAAACAACAACAACAACAACAACAAAATAATAATAATAATAATAATCAAAGGCAAAAGACCATTATTCGCTATGCTTCTTTCCTTTTCTCTCTCTCTCTCTCTATCTCTCTCTTTCGCTCAACACTCATCACATGCGGAGAAGTCAACTTCAAAGGCCGCAGACGCTGCGCTTATTAGCTCCACGGCATTTTTCGGCATGCAAAGGCATTTTTTAAGTGCGCTTCAGTATTTGATACCCTGTACTAACTTCCTATGGGGTGTGCATGATAACTTTTTCTGCAATCATAGAAAACAGACTCTATTTGAATCTATAGAGATTATTTTATAAATCAATATAAGATGTTAGTTTTTAAAATTAGAATTCGATTATTTTATGGTATAGAAAATATTTCTGATGAAGAAAAATGTGTGAACCTTATCTAATGATTTTTGTCCTAAGCAAAGGTTTTTTTCAGTTTTTTTTATAGCAGTTTGTAGATTAATTATGAAAAATAGAGTGTAAAGTACCAGGATCTTAAACTTTCGAAATATTTTAAATGGATTTATTTCAAAAAACAATTTTTTGCTGCATAATTTTTCTAAAATTAATATACTCATATACTTAAAGATGTATGTATATACTAATGCTAAAAGTTTTTAAATTTTGTAATTTTTATCTATAACCTCAATATTATAAGACTCTTTACAGGGTATATTAAATAAGTCTAATCATGTTGTAGAACTTTTTATTTTTTAGCTAAGTATCTGAGTGGTTTATTTTGGTTTACAAGTTTTCAAAGCTTAATTTGTTATTTGTTTAATGTATATGTTTTTGTGCTTAAGATCCAGACCTGAAGTATTTACAAATTTTCATATCGGCATATTTTTGGGCGCTAATGCAACACATTCCTAAAAACCAAAAACACCAATTGTAAAGTGCTTAAATCAAATCTATAGCTCGAAGGCCACAGCTTGAGGCTTGATGTATGTGTGCTTTTGGACCAAGCGGACAGATGGCGATAAGTACGCACATACGCACATACATAGATACACGTATGTATGTACATTCTGGTACACATGTCGATAATCAGACACCATTGGAATTACCATCTCGAGTAACATGTAGTTGCCGTATCGCGTAGCGCCAATTACTGCAAAATTGAAAGGAGAACATACAAACACACTTCGTGTAAATGTCCAGTAATTAATGTTTGTGTTTTTTTTTTTGACTGGCATGCGACACAGTTCTCAAGAGCCATCGTACTGTGGTACCAAGCTTAAACAACAAAAACATCTTCATAAATATAAATCACAATTTTAAATTGCTTCTTAAAACTTGACAACACTTAAAAAAAACTTTCTCTTTGGACTATGAGGTGTGTTACATATGAACCAATCAAGTCTGAGAGGTGTTGGACCCACTGTGCACTGGCCAAAAATTAGAAAAAAAAATAAAAATAATAACCTATGATAATCACGTTGCCAAAGTAGCACAACCACAACAGCGAACAAGTAAAATTAAAGAAAACAAATACGAATTTTAAATTAGTGGACAAAATTAACAACATGTGTATGTAAACGAGTTTGATGCAGTGCACAGTGGTACGCTGCGGAAAAACATTTGTCTTACAAATCGATAGCTTAGTTCTAAATCTTAAAACCTTAATTATAGACTAACTTTAAGGCAGAACTTTTACATCTAGTTACTTAAGATCTTACAAATGTAGTTCACTATATGCAGACACGACTGTATTAGAAGAATTGTCGGAATTATTTTTAGTAACAAATCATTTCAACTTCAGACTCTGACCAACTCACATTGCTTATTTTTTCATAATTATAATTTATAAAAGAAAAGAAAAAAAAAATAAAGTTCAAAACTTGTTCAAAAACTGCATAACTTAAGAAAGCGTCACAAAATTTCGCTTGTTTACTGTACGGGACTTTTTTTTTTGTTTTGTTTTGACTGCTCTGCGCACTATTTAAGTTATGCAAATTTATTATTGCATTTTGTTTTGACAGACGCAACCAGTGTGCCATGAATGGATGCGACGGTGGAAGAGAGGGGGGCGGCATTGATGTTGTAATCTTAAAAACCGGCAGCGCACAGTTTTGGCCAAATCAGTTGCGACCGCAACACACAATGACAATCAATTGGCTGCTGTTGCTCGGATGGATCGGATGCTGTTGCTGTTGCTGGAGGATTGTGGAGGCGCGTGCCTCACAGGGCATGCATGTCCAAATGCCACACGGTGGCTGGCTGATTGGACGCCACAGGACGACGCACAGTGGTCGGCATATGCGTGCATTTATGGGCATACCATATGCCCTGCCGCCCGTTGGAGAGTTGCGTTTCCGGGCGCCCATTGAACAGCCGGGCTGGCAGGGAGAACGTCAGGCGGTGAAGGATGCGCCCATGTGCATGCAGCGGGATCCCTTTCGACGCGACATGAACATCGAGGGTGTCGAGGACTGTTTGTATCTGAATGTATATACGCCGGATCCGGTCAGTGAGAGGTTGCTGCCCGTCATGGTCTGGTTCCATGGCGGTGGTTGGCAATGCGGCTCCGGGATAAGCAGCTTCTACGGGCCGGAATTTCTGCTCGAGCATAATGTGCTGCTGGTTTCAGCCAACTTTCGTCTGGGCCCACTTGGTTTCCTCAGCACGGAGACACTGGACTGTCCCGGCAACAATGGACTCAAGGATCAGTTGACTGTGCTGCGTTGGGTGCGTGACAATATCGCCGCCTTTGGTGGCAATCCGCACAGTGTTACAGTATTTGGTGAGAGTGCCGGTGGTGCCAGTGTCACCTATCACATGTTATCGGAGCAGTCGAAGGGTTTGCTACATCGCGGCATTGCCCAGTCCGGCACCTACTTCAATCCCTGGGCTCAGCCGGCTCACGAGGGTGTTGCTGCTGGACGTGCCCGCAAGCTCACCGAGCTGCTAAACTGCACCGAGTCTGGTGAGGCTTGGTCCGCCAAGTTAAAGTGTCTGCGCGGCAAGCCAGCTGAGGATATTGTCTCCACACTTTACGATATGTTTGTAAGTTGTGTGCTCTCTCTGAAATCCGAAACAGTAGCTTAGTTTTGAGTCAAAGATTGAGATTAATAACTTACTTATCTGTTCCTAAACTTACATGGTCTAAAAACCAATTTCTATCAAAGTTATTCCATTTCAACTTGTAATCCATATTTTCCACATTTGGACAGGTTTGGGATTTTGATCCCATGATACCATTTCCGCCGGTCATTGAGCCGGAGCACGCTGGTGCCTTTCTAACAGTGAGACCACGTGAGGCGCCACTGCCACATGGCCAGGAACTGCCGCTGATGATAGGCGTGACGTCCGAAGAGGGGCTGCTAAAGACGGCGGCTTTGTTAAATTTGCCACATCTGATGGATGAGTTTAAGGAGTACTTTGAGCAGCTGCTGCCTGTGGTGCTCAACTATGATCATCACGGACAGGAGGTGCAGCAACGCATAACGCAAGACATCGAGAGTTTCTACTTCAAAGCCGGCCACAACTATAACAAATCCAATCATCAGAATCTGACCGATGTAAGCACTGTGTGAAGAAAATCTATAATAAGTGGGCGAACTATATTGATATATGTATGTACGTATGTGGTTACAGCTAATCTCCGATGGCTGGTTTGTGGCTGGCGTCGATGAGTATCTGAGGCTTCGCAGCAAATCCTTGGCGCCCACATATGTCTATCTATTTGATCACAAGGGCGCCGCAAGTTTCTCGGAAATATTCAAGGGCGGACGCAATGAGTTTTATGGCGCCTGTCATGCCGAGGAGCTACAGTACTTGTTTCCCATTGGACAGCAGCTTTTTGTTAGTGCCGTGCCAACGCGCCAGGATCTCCAGCTACGGGAACTGATGCTTCGCCTGTGGGTGAACTTTGCGCGCACGGGGTAAGTCCTGCATTTTTCTGTAAGTGGGCACACTTAAATAGTTGATTCTCTTGTTAGTGATCCAAATCCTGTTCTTGGCACTGCCAACTTACCCATGTGGCGACCCACGTCAACATATCCTGTGGAATATGCGCGCCTCGGCTCCAAGCTGGATTCGGATGACGTTGAGGAGCTGCCGTCACTGTTGAAAATGGAGGCAGGACTGCTGCAGCAGCGTGTCGACTTCTGGCGCGAACTCAAAGCTCATTTGCCTGCCAGTAGACGGCAGGAGCAGCAACATAATGAACTTTAGCTGTATTGTTTGCATTTTGTATTTAAAATATAAGCGTACCGTGCTGCCAGATCTCGACAAAAAACAGCCGGCCAGTGCTGCCACACTGCCAGAAAAAGAAGAAATTTACTCACTCAACGGTTGACAAAGTGGCCATTTGTATGAAGAATAATTTAACACATTTTTATAAATTATATTGCGTATTTAATAAAACTTGCTGAATGATCCATATTTATATTTTGTTTGTTGCCATTAACATGCTGGCAGCGCTGCCATATACACTGGCAGAAAAACCACAGTTTTGTTCAAAACACAAACTTTTGCGTCAACTGCAACCACAATGCAAATATAAATTTCATTGGGCGCTGTATAAAAAGTACATACATTTTTTAGGCCTGTGTATGATGTTGTTTGTGTTGTTGCAACAACATACATTTTGGTTATTGTGTGCAACGAGAATTACAGGCGAACAGTCTGGCAACCCCAACACATGAAAACGTAGTTTCATTTTTTTTTCAAGCTGGCCGACATTGACACACGTATACGGACAAAATAAACACACACATATATAAACATAAACTAAGCAAGTTTTGTGAATTTGCTCATAAATAAACGCGCATAGTCAGCGGAGTGACTATTTACGTCAATACCTCTCAATATATATGTGTACAATATATTTTATAATTTAAAATTATTACTTTGCGAAAGTTGGATGTCAAACGCCTGCACAAATAACGAACGTGGTGTTTTTTTCGCTTAACTTGACCTCGAGCTGCAATTTTGTGCGCGTCGCAACACTGAAGTGGACGACAAATGGCTGGCTCGGCGCTGCGCCGCCTGATGGCGGAGTACAAACGTAAGTACACACACTCGCCGCGAGAGAGTTAGAAAGAGAGAGGGGCCTAACGAACGCACCTGGACTTTATACAATTTGTTGTTGTTGTTGTTCTGTTTCGTTCTGACTGATTGTATTTGTTGTCGTTTTTTGTTTTTTGGTTTTTCCAGAGTTAACAATGGATCCGCCAGAGGGCATTGCAGCTGGACCCATCAGTGAGGACAATTTCTTTGAATGGGAGGCACTTATTGCGTGAGCTAGCTATATTTTGAATGAATACACAAAAGCAATTACTTGTAATTGGGCCTGTTTTTCACTCTAGCGGACCTGAGGGCACTTGCTTTGAGGGTGGCGTTTTTCCAGCCCGTTTGGTTTTCCCCCCCGACTATCCGCTAAGTCCACCAAAAATGAAATTCACTTGTGATATGTTTCATCCAAACATTTTTGCCGATGGTCGCGTTTGCATATCAATATTACATGCTCCCGGCGACGATCCCAATGGGCTATGAGCTATCAGCCGAACGCTGGAGTCCCGTGCAGAGTGTGGAAAAGATTCTACTCAGTGTAGTTAGCATGTTGGCGGGTGAGTCTTCATAGGCAAGACTTATGCAATCATATGTTAACATTTCCCTTTCTTTTTTGTAGAGCCAAACGATGAAAGTGGAGCAAATGTGGATGCGGCGATTATGTGGCGCGAGCGGCGAGAAGAGTTTAATCGGATTGCACAGAAATTAGTGCGCAAAACACTCGGATTGCCAACAGAAACACACGCACACTAACTGTAGCGATCCCGAACCACTGCAATACCTACTACATACATAAAAAAAAAAAGCCAACCAACCAACCAACACCATCAAGAGCCACTAAACAAGGTTAACATCAACGCTAAAACTATACCAATCTTTAACAAGAACATGAATCTACAAACTTTTTCTAATCCGGTCCCCCCCCCCAACATGCATTGTTTATGTGCGTGTGTGTGTGTGTGTGTGTGCGTGTCCAACAACAAAATTGTGCAATTGATATTTGAGAGCCTAATTTTTATAGAGCGCAAATGTTTGAAACCAATTAACAATATTACAACATATACATATGCATATATATATTTATACAATATCTAGCAATTTACAATTAGCAGCTATATATGTCGTAACGTCCCCTAAAGTCGGCTCTATATGCGCGAAGTTTGTTTTCAATTTGTTATTATTATACATGTTTCTTTGAACTTAAGCTGGCAATAAAAAACAAAAAATAACGAATATTACACTCAAAAGCTAAGAAAGCCATCAGTGCAATACTCAAAAATAGCTTTTTTCGATTCGTTTATGTGTTGTCTTGCTGCACAAATGAGAGTAGAATATACATTTATATATATAGAGACTTAGCAAAGTATATATGAACCCAAAATACTTATGTACATATATCCCGTTTCGTGTATTGTACTTCCAACTTTTGTTTTCTATGGTATGGTGGGTGGTTTTTTGTACTAACTGCTACTCGAAATGTTTGCGAAAAATCAAAACTAAACCAAAACTTAAAAAAGACAATGATAAAGATGCGTGTCCTGTTGCACTAACCTGAATATAAAAATCGTATTTAATGTTTGAAATTTATTAGTGAACTGGAAAACGCACGGACAACATTCTTGAGGCATACAGTGCTCACTGGGAAACTAAAATTTCTTACTCGAGAACCAGAATTATGCAAATTATAGTCGTTATTATTTGCCTTGTTTCTAAAATGCTCTGTTTTGAGAAATTTTTTTTTTTTTTTTTTGTTTTTCTTTTTTTAATACACTCGAATATAAATAGAGAGAGCTTTAAAAAAATCCCTTTAAAAACTGATTTGTAGAAATGATTATAAATGATATAAAGTTATAAATTATATATATATATTATAGTACAATAAATTTCATATATTTAGAATAGAAAAATGTGCCTTTTGTAATGTACAAAAATTTTATTTCTAGAAAACGGGGCTGTTTCGATGTGGGCAGAGCTCCTTTTAGCCCAGAACTCAAATATTGCGCCAAACACAGCGTTGCCAGTATGACAAAGCAGCACTGCCACTTTTTGCGACAACAACCAAAGTGTTAGCAATATGCGATTGCATTGACATGGTCACACTGCTGAAGGTATATTCAGTCATTGTTTTTGCTTTTGGCTGAACAAGCAGCGTGCTGTGTTCGTGTCTAACGTTCAAGCGTGTTGTTGTTTTCGTTTTTTTTGTTGTTATTGTTACATAGCACGACTGTAAAAAAACAAATACTTTAAGGTATGTTAATGAAAACGAGAACACTTTACAGACGCCAAATAACAAGTGCTAATTATAAATGCATATTAACATGAAGTGAGCGAAATGAGTGAAACGACATTGACCCAAACGAGAGTTTAATCGAGAAAAAAAAAAAAATCTTAAAAAAAAGATCTGTGTGTGTGCAAGCGGGACTGATAAAAATAAGCGCAAAGTGAAAATGGTACTAAATAAATAAGAGTACCGCATTAGTGGGAAAACATGACGCATGTTGCTGCCTGCCGCCAGGTGTAATTGTGTGCGAGTAATTGAGTGTGTATGTATGTGTATGCGAGTGAGAGTGTGCAATATGCTGTTAATTGTGGTCCGCGGCAGCATTATAGCAATTTACCGAACTTGAACTAGCTATGCGGGTTTTTTGTTTGATTAGGCATAATGTGCTTTAAATAAATAACAACGTACATTTATTTCATCACTTTTACGAAACACACACACATGCTTGCGTACACACACGCACGCACACAGACGTGGGATGAAGTGGGCATGCCAACGTAGCTCAATGTCCAATCAGACTCATACTGCAGAGTTGCCAGCCTGCAAATGTGCAGTCTCCGTTAAAAACATTGTGTAATGTTTGTTTTCTTTTTTTGTGTGTTTGCCATAATCGTCCGATAATTAGTGCAAGATTTATCATTGTTACAGGGCGCATGGCTAAACCAGCTGACCATACGAATCACAAATTTTTTTTTTAACCAGGTACAGATAAAAGAAAAGGCAACTTCTGTCTGCTGCATAAAATTAAATAAACAAAACGGAAAGCGCTGTAAGCTGTAAATTAACATAAATTCAAATAAATGCAATTTAGGCCAGTTGATCGATCTAATTTATGCCATTGTAAAAAGAAAAACACTCAATAAATGCTAAAATATACATTTATTTGAAGTTCGGCTACGGGCTGTGTTGCAACTTCTCGTGTCGCCCCCGTTTTTTTCTCTAGACAAATGCCGCATCAGAATTTGTTTCCCATTATTGTCATTTTTAGTTCGTGTTCTGTGTGTTAGTTAACAAGTGGTTGCGCCCACATAAGAACAATATAGAAATTGGCAAATTGTGTCTACTTGTAAATAATACAAGCTTCAGCTTGTGTGTGTATATACATATAATGATGTACACGAAAGTATTAAGCGAAGCGCACGTGACGTCATTGCGCTAATTAAAATTTACCTAAATTTTGGCTATTTAAATGCGGTAGAAAAAAAATACTAATTATGCTATTCTAATTGTACATTAGCGATAAGGCAACGCTGATATTGCGTTTAGCTCTGTTTAAATTCGATAAAGAAAACTGTGCCATTTATGGTGTTAGTTTTTATTAAACAAAAAATTAAGATAACATTTTTACGCAAACACAAATAACCCGAGATACCCGCATTGCACGATACGATTCTTAACTTGTTTACCTTTCCCCTCTCATTTACACTCCAGACTAAGCTCGCTTCCACACGGCATCGGAAACGGCTAAAATGCTTTCGCTACAAAATCAACGGCAACCGAAAACGTCGCCCCTGGTGGATGACTATGAGATATCCGACACGGTTCTCGGACTGGGCATCAATGGCAAAGTGGTGCAGTGCACCAATCGACGCACCAAACAAAACTACGCCCTCAAAGTGCTCCTCGACAATGAGAAGGCTCGACGTGAGGTCGATTTACACTGGCGGGCAAGTGGCTGCAAGCACATCGTGAACATCATCGATGTCTATGAGAATACCTACAGCGGTCGCAAGTGTCTACTTGTGGTCATGGAATGGTGCGTCCATCTAACAATGATAACATCAATCTAATTCAATCAAATTCAACGGCTTGCTTTCCTTTGTTTTATGCTCTTTGTATTCATTTATTGTTACTCATTCAATCTAATTTCTCCTTTCTCCTTACCCTCTTTCATTGGCAGCATGGAGGGCGGAGAGCTGTTCCAGCGCATTCAGGACAAGGCGGAAAGCTCGTTTACGGAACGAGAGGCAGCGCACATAATGCGTGAGATATGCGAGGCGATTTATTATTTGCATAGTCGCGATATTGCGCATCGTGATTTAAAGCCGGAAAACTTGCTCTATACAACAACGCAACCGAATGCGGTGCTGAAGCTAACCGATTTCGGTTTTGCCAAGGAGACCTTCAGCACAGACACCCTACAGACACCCTGCTATACGCCATATTATGTCGGTCAGTTGCCCCAAGCCCCAAGCCCGCAGCTTGCATGCTTAATTGATTGCCTATTGATTGATTGATTGATTGAATATATGTGTGTTTTTCTGTTCTGTTCTGTTTTCTGTTTTAGCGCCTGAGGTGCTCGGTCCGCAAAAGTATGACAAAAGCTGCGACATCTGGTCATTGGGCGTGGTCATGTACATTATAATGTGTGGCTTTCCGCCGTTCTACAGCATCAACGGCTTGTCCATATCGCCGGGCATGAAGAAACGCATACGCTCCGGCCAATATGACTTTCCCGATCCGGAATGGACGAATGTTAGCCAGGCGGCCAAAGATCTAATCAAGGGCATGCTCAATGTGGATCCCAGCAAGCGTCTGTGCATCGAGGATGTGCTGCGCAACAAGTGGATAGCTCAATATGATGCGGTGCCACAGACGCCACTCTGCACTGGCCGCTTACTCAAGGAGGGTGAAGAAACCTGGCCGGAGGTGCAGGAGGAAATGACACGCTCGCTGGCAACAATGCGTGTCGACTACGATCAAGTAAAGGCACAGCTCAAAAACTTAACAACAGTAATCGCTC
The DNA here is from genome assembly GCA_018152825.1 of Scaptomyza hsui. Taxonomy (NCBI): domain Eukaryota; kingdom Metazoa; phylum Arthropoda; class Insecta; order Diptera; family Drosophilidae; genus Scaptomyza; species Scaptomyza hsui. Next base: position 13,358,908 of record JAECXO010000001.1, read on the forward strand.
GCAAATCAGAACAGTGGACCTTATAATTGGTCAAAATTTGAGTCATATAAAATTTCTTTGGGAGCTCAAAACTTAGAAATTATAAACTTTCTATAATTGGCACCAAAGCATTCTAATTTGAGAGCGAGCACTGCATAAATCTAGTAATATATAAACTAATTTTTGCATTTTCTTTTTTTTTTTTCTTGCAGATGCAAATAAAGGCGCTGGACAAGTCCAATAATCCGCTACTGACAAAGCGCAGGAAAAAGATTGAGGAGATTTGCAAGTGAATGCAGACACAAAAAAGCTTAACAACAAGGATTAAAGGACAAACGCCAAACTTCCCTCCCTATAAAAACAAAAAAAGAAAAGCTGTCATATAATAAGAGCGCATATATTTTGCGCTTCATCTTATTATATTAATAATGTTTCGCCTAATACTTAAGAGTTGTACAATGCTATAGAAAACTGACGAAGGTTTTACTACAAGCCAACTTCCATATATACTTACTACTACTACAACACGGACGAAAATGAACACTATTATTATAATCTACCAACCTTACCCTTGACTTACCATATATGTTACATTATGTTTTTGTTTATCTGTATCTTTTATGGGCATTATCCATAATCTGTGTTATGTATACGTACGTATTGTATATCCATTTCCAGTAAAGGTTTTAGGGTATTTTTAGTCTTGACAAGAATTGTGCTCTTTCATAATGAAAATAGCTTACTTATATAGAAGCGACAAAACTACTGGTACAGAATTATCCGACTATAACAAACTATGTTATTTTTATTTTTTTGTTATTTTAATATAATTTAATAATTTGTGACTTGTGTGTACTTTGTAAATCACTTAATGTTTAAAACTAATTTAATGGAAGTGTATGAAAGTAATGCCAGTAAACTTTAGCATTAGCCTTGCTCCAGTTGACGTATCTACGCGATAACGTTTATCTTTTCTTGCTACTGACGACTCTATGCAAGTTATACAATTTATCATATAAATAAAGTATTTGTAGTTATTAAAATCGAACACAAAGTGTATTATTAAACTAGGGAACTATTGGAAAAAAACTTAATTGCCATTTGTGAATTCCCCAAAATGTTATAGAGTGAAATAGCAAGCTTTATATACATATATGTACATTCTCCCACTCAGATAAATAACAATGATGCGATTTTTGCAATGCAATTGAATTTTCTCATTTATTGACGTTTTTTTTATATGTATGTATATAATTATATAACAGTGCAGTTGGACACCTACACACACATACACACAACCATTCATTCGCTTAAAAAGCGATTTTGTTTCTAATATCAGATTTTGAGTTTTGAGAGCTGGGTTGAGGGTTGGATCGGGGAAGGCGCTTTAGGAAAAGCTTTGCAAATAACAGTATGCTAAATTCAATATTTTTTGCACACTTTAACTACGGGTTTTTTTAGGAAGCATATAGTAATTATAAAAACAAAGCGTCTAACAAATACAACAACATATAAATATATGCATATATATATAGATATAATCGGTATTAATCTACGGTTCCTATGACAATAGTTAACAATTTGTTGAGTTTTTAGATGGTGTTTGTTTGTTGTTTTTTTTTTGTGGATGGTGCTTTGAGTGCGGTTTTTTGCCCCCCTCTCTATGGGAAGGCTTACAAAATTCGTGCAGCAATATATAAATATATATACATATGTGTATGTAGGTATGTATGTGTACCTTATAGATACCATAGCCTATGTGTATTACAAAATATAAAAGTACATGCATTTTAAATATTTGATCTGCTTTACATTTTTCTTTATTTTTTGGTTTCTTATACCCTTGCAGATGATTTTTAAAAAATGTCATGGTGTCTTCAATTTGATAGAGTATTCGATTCTTTAAAACTTGATTCTCAGTTTTCCAGCTATCTTTCTTGTAGTTAGTTAATACGTCTGAATATCTTATACTTTTATACAACTTTTTTTTGTTATAAAACTAAGATCGTTAACATCGATCGAATTTTCTGCAAGGGCATATTATCTACATCTTCAACTAGCTTTTTTGTTTTTTTTTTTTTTTTGTTTAGAAAAATACATATTTGCTTTATGTAATTGTATATATAAGCTGTAAGCTACCTTAAAAGTATGTTCAGTTATATTTTGTATGGCAGATTTGCGAGATTCGCTTCCAATATTCAAATCTTTTTTTGAACTTCATAATTCCTGCAGACGTTGTACTCAAAATATCATCTTTCTCTTCCTGTGTGTGTGTGTGTGTGTATGTGTGTGTATGGGTTTTGTAAACTGAAGGTACATCATTTACTTTGTATTCGTTTCGAACATCATTTCCATTTCCATCCTTTTTTCCTTTGGAACCTTGTGCCCCTTTTGAAAAGCTTCCAAAGCACAAAAAAAAAAAAAACTCTGCGCGTTTTTAAAGCTTCTTAAAGTATACTATCGCAGCTGTTTTCAGTTTCACTGTTGGAGCACTCCATTGCTGGCAAGGATCCACCACGTCTATAAATCCATTGACGACGATACGAATCATCCGATCCTCGAGTGCCACTAGTGCTACTAGTGTTGCTGTTATTGTTGCCGCTGCCTGAGGTAATTGTGGAGCTGCGACGACTTGATGTCGTTGTGGTGCCATGGTGCTGTGGTGCAGCAGACGGTGCAGCTGCAACTGCATGGAGTCGCGGGAAGTATTTGTAAATGTCCAGCAGATTGTTGAGCTTAATGTGCGGCTTGTATTCCACATCGTCCAAACACTGTGACGCACTGCTACTATTCAATGGCGTCCAGAATGTCAGACCCAGCTGGGCGAGATGGCCGCCCTGTAGAGGAAACCGGTTTAAAAATGGTATTACGATCTAATGATCATTAATCAATACTCACCTTGATATCCGTCTCGAGTTTATCACCAATCATGGCACACTCTTGCGGTTTAACGTTGAGATAATTGCAGGCCTCATAGAATATCTCCGGATGTGGCTTCTCCCACGGCAAATCGGACGAGACCAGAATACAATCGAAATAGCCGCGCACATGCAATTTCGAGACCTTCTCCCACTGTGCATTCGACGGCCCATTGGTGATAAGTGCCAGGGCATAGCCGGCGCGTCGAATACGCTGCAATAGTTGAACATAATCGGGCGGTACGGCCAGATAGCGATAGCGCAGTTTCAGCCACTGCGGATAGATTTGCTCGGCAAGATGTTTGTGCTTCTGTTGCAAGGATTCGCGCCACAAGTGCGTGCGCCAGGAGTCAAGCGATGTTTGCGTATTGTCCGGACAGCGACGAAAGGACTTTAAAAATGTTTGTGTCGCCAAATTTGCATCATCTTTGGTTAAGCTATACTGCGTTTCCAGCACGTCGGTAAGCTGTCCAAAAAAATATAAAAAACAAATAATAATTACTCATGTCATAATGAATATTGTAAGTCATGCGATTATGACACTTGTTGTTAGCTAATCGACCGTTAGTATTCTCGTTTTCTAGCTGTACGTCATACTTATACTAAGCCCATAGTTGCGCACTTGGCCATTAAAAGGTAAACTGGCATTTCCCAGAAAAGAAAAGGCGTAAGACTGACGTCAAAGCCTGTCGCCATAATAATTTTAAAATCCATATGTTATTGGCATAATATTTTAAAACGCAAAAAACGCTCTTTAACTCAAGCTATTTTAATGTAATTACTTAACAAACAAATGAAGTTTTGTGTCTTTTAATTAACAAGAGACAGATTTAGACTAAGCGATTTAATATCATATTTTGAAACTAACCAGCAATTTATTGTTAATTGCCATTAATAAACACATTTGTTTGTTTAACACGCAAAATAAAATGCGTGTGCGGTGTGCGTCAATTAATTATTCAAAGCTCTGCGTAAAGCAGCTTCCTGAATGGTGAAAACAGGCTTAGCATAAGCAGGAATGAAACAGCAATAAAACACAACCATTTACACGTGCCTTTGATCTGCGGCTAAACGGTAAATGTCAAACAAGTGTCCATTCACTCAATTGGGGATTTGCACGCGTTAATTTTTTTGTTGGTCTCTTATGACTTTGACCTCTAGCCAGAGAAAGACAGCGACATGCATTGATCAAACTTGCATTCGCATACAAACACACTTATTGGGGAAAGAGCGCGCGTGCTATTACACACAACACGAGCACAACAACAACAACAGCACCACGAGCGCTTGCATGCAGTGGAAAATTTTTATAAATATCTTTGTAAATATGTGCGCTTGTTTGAGCGTGTATGCGCGTGTGTGTGTGTGTGTGTTTGCTTGTGAGACAGGAGCGCGCGAACTTTCACCCACATGAAGTTAAACGTACATACCTTGCGTATTGCTTTTGAGTCACCGGCCCGCGTTGGGATCAGCGTGTTATCTAAGTCAAAATAGAACGCTGAGATTTTTGCACAAATGCCATCGAATGGTGTTTGGTGCTTGAAGCTCGTTGTTAACGTCGCTGTTGAAAATTTGCTAGCGGCCATGAGTTATTGCCACGCACTGTTGGAGCACTAGAATCTATCGCTTTTAAAATTGGGAGGGAGCTATGGAAAGCGGGCGATGGAAGCACTAATAGCATAAGAAACTGTTTATTTATATTTTGGTAATTTGTTTTATTCGAATTTTGGCGCCACTGGTTATGTTAATCAATTTGACTCTGCGAGGTAGTTGCACGCGTTTCGTTAGTTAAACAGCAACTAAATCTAAAACAAATGTTGGACGAAAGTTAAATAAGGGAACAGGTAAATGTAACCAAAGTAAGAGCGAAGCAATGACTGAAGAAAGTGCACGCACGCACGGTTTTACAGTTTGGCGCGTAAGTTAATGAACAGTGCTAAAAGTTTTCGTCACACAACTTAATTTTTTTTACAATGAGACACGTTATTTTTTTTAAATTAGTCGAGGTTTTGATATATGTTGAAAGGAACTTTGACCCAATAATGCAAAAGATAAAAAGTATTGCGTAAAGAGTATAACATTATTCATATATTAAATGTGTGCAGCTTTTAAGCTGCCACTGTAAGTTGAGTAACAAGAGAGGTCAGCCCGTTTGAAATGAGCCAGAGTGAGCACGCAATACTCTTGCGGAAGAGAGCGCATGAACGTATGGTTTGCATAATACAAAAATAAAACAATTGATCTGGTAACTTCTTTAGCCAGCAAATTATAATGCATATTTAAAGTTTAATGCCGTTTTTAGCAAATTAAGCTTATTATTCGTATTAATTTCACTGTGCAGGAGTGCTATGTTTCTTATCGATATATCGATATATCTCTTTGGCATATTTCATCTCAGTGGCAACTCTAACACTTTATTGCGGACAAATTTTGTAAACGATTCGCACAATCCATTTTTTTTTTATTCGCGACCAAAAATTGTGACAGGTAGCTATAATGAGTGACATTGAAAAAGATCCAGAAGCTAACACAACAGGTGAGCAACACAAATATGTTTAAACACTGTACGCTTTATGTAATAAGTGAGTGCACATGCAGAGACGGAGCAGCAGACCTGCGACACCGATGCAACCAAAGAAGGCGCCAAAGACGATGAGCTGATTTCGTTGGAAACGTTGCGTGATTCGCCCGTGCAGTGGCCAGAGAAATGTGAGTAGCAATAATGAAACACAAAGCCACATCTTTGTTTATAATTTGCATGTTTTGCCCTCAGTCCCCGGCTTGGATGAATTTCTTACCATGAGCGACACACCATTACACACGCTGAATCAACAGTTTCCAAAAAGCGAAAATATGACAACCCTTCAAGGTGCGTACAATCAACAGCTCTTATATTGTGTTATAAAAGTGCTTAACCAAAACATTATACAAATTACAGAGTTTGCTAGCATGCCGCCGGATCAGCTGCTCGCCAAGATTCAATCGATGCACGACCAGATCTACAGATTGGGCCGTCGTGAGTCGAAGGAAATGACGCGTGGAAAACTCTTGGGCATTTTTAGTCGTAATTATTTGAGTCCAAAGAAATGACACGCGAATAAGCAAAGACCAAAGCAAAAGAAATAATAGATTGACGAAATGATGCGACTCCTGGCGTTGTCGCACTAATTATCTATAGAAATCATTAATTTGAATATTACTTTTATAATTTTCTTAGCTGCTATGCGCTCTTTACGTACTTTGTCACCCAAGAAGTTGGTTTTTATAACATAATCATTTGCATACAACTTTGCAAAAATCTTAACAATGAAATTCATAATTTTAATATGCTCCTAATTTGTTTAGCTACTTTATGGTCTCCAAATTTAAACATAACTCTGAATCGTGGATATTAATAATTTTTGTTTATATTTTCAAATTTAATGTCTTTTTATATACAACTCTATATTTATGTTCCCAAGCAGTGGGACAATGAGAATCATTCATTTTATATATTTTCAATTCAATGTCTTTTTATATTAAGCAACTAATATTTTATAAGTGTATAAAATAAACTTCAAACACTGACTGGTTGTTCTAAGCGTCATGTTGTGTTAACTTTAGTTTCACGTTATCTCCATCTGGATCCAAATTACGACGACTTTATCATAATTGTACCAATTTTGTTTAAAAAAAAAACAAGTTTTTAATGCTCCTTTCAGTGTTACCAAATCAAATTAGATAAAAAGACAAGTAATTTATGCTAGTCAACAATAAATAACTTTTATTTCCATTATGATATACATCTATTTTTAGGGAGTCTACATATAGCCCAATATATAGTATTTGAGTTACATTTATATTTGGTACCAAGAGGATTTGCAAATGCACAGGCTGCCGTTGATCATGGTGAAGAGAGTAAGAGAGGGAGAAAAGTGAGAGAGAGTTGTGTTTTATGTGGTGTCGTGGGGAAGTTGGAAATTAGAAATAGGCACAGTTTTGTGGTCTTTCATAAACTCAACACTTATAACTCGGTAACGTTTTTTCAGGTGCAGGTACCGTTATGTGGTTAATATATAATACTATATAAAATGGTTGCTAATAAATAAACAAATTTTTCATATCATTTAAAATACGAAAACAAAATTGAAACGTGTGCTATCTGTAATCAAAGGACCAATATTATTTCGAGCTAAATTTTATATCCATTTTAAAGTATTATACAATATATGTATTTGCTAATAACAAATTTTCCTTCTAATGATATAAATACATATGACTTTTAAATATTTCAAATTATATATTTAATCTTAATAATAAAAAAAAAACTATTTAATGAAAACTATATTATATTCGATATGTTATAACTACAAAATCAAGGAGTTTCTAGTTATATTTAATTATCAGATCATTTTTCTCTTTGTATTATCTCCGTCAACTGAATTTTCAAATCTATTTGGAAAATTAATAACTTTTTTGGTTTATTTTTAGCAACCACCATATGTACTATAGTATCGTTTATTAGTATTTAGTATATATTTTATGCATATTATACTTAAGTGCATTTAACACACGCAGACACACACAAGTGCACAACACATGGACGATTAGTTGAATATTTTTGCTAATATGGGGAGTAGTATGGATACGATTCCTTTCTTCTTGTACTTGTCTACTCATGCCACTGCATGGCGAAACGCTGCTCGAAGGTGATCCGATTGAAGACGCCCACATCGGCCAATTGCATGGGATCAGTGTGATAGGCATAGCGTCGAATATCGACCATGGCCACATCAAACATCTGCTTCCAGCTGGTCAAATCCGTAACGCTCATGTGGATGGGCAATTGGGGATCCGGTATATCGATGGCTGCCTGCAAGCGATCAAAGGCCTCGGCAATGGGTCCCACCGACAGATTCACCCAGTATTCAGCCGGAAAACGTTTGTTCTCACAGAATGGCGCACCCTTGCGCATGATGAAGACCAGCATAAGTATCTCATAGCGTTCGGAGCTCTCATAGAAGCGCTTGGTGCGTGTCTTCTCCACAAAATCGATGAGTAAAATCAATGGCGTATAGTTCTGCAGATGCATCAGGAGCTCGCGATCTGTCCAAACATATCGACTGGATTTCATAGTCAACAAGCCCATGTTGGATGCCAGCTGATGTGAATGTGGGTTTGGATGCGGATGCAATGGTTGCAAATGTGGCTGCTGTCCATGATGCTGCTGTGGTTGCTGCTGCGAATGTTGTTGTTGTTGTTGGGCAAGATGCTGCTGTTGTTGTTGTTGTTGTTGAAGATGTTGTTGTTGTTGCTGCTGCGAATGTTGCTGTTGTTGTTGTTGTTGCTGTGAAGCCATTGTTACTGGGAGCGCAGTGCTGCCGGATAAAGTATTCGATGCACTTTGTGCGGGCATTTCGACGTGAATGGCGATGCCGCCAGTTTGTCTGAGGCAGCCAAGTTCTTCGACCATCAGCAACGACGTCAAAATGCAATTACACGCCCTTAACAAATGTGAACAGTTGCAGAAGGGGGTGACTGTTGCTGTGCGGCGCTTAACTGGGCCAAGGTCGCTTGCTTGCTTGTGGGTGAATGGGTGGTTATGGGTTGCACCTCGAAATTCCTTCGACGCACTTGTTACTCACTGCACAATTGAGTGAGTAATTGCGTCTCTCTTTCGCTTACTTTCGCTCTTTTTTTTCTGTGTGTGTGTGTATGTCACAATGCAGTATTTATTAACCGTTACTATGCTATTTTGCAAATCTAACTGTAAATGCATACACAAACAGCTTGAAAAGCAACAGCAACAACAACAACAACGGGACAGTCGGATAGCAGCAAATTGTAGCTGACTCGGTTCCGACGCGTGCTGCCAGGACGATTGTTGTCACGCGAGTGCGTGGCCAGAAATAGACGACGGCGCTGGCCCGAGTGCAGCGGATAAGCCAAGCAAGCAAAAAAAAAAAATCAAATATGCAACAACAAAAACCAGAACGGCCAGCGAAAAACGTACCAGGAAAAAAATGCAATTATTTTCGGCAAGTCGCAATCGATATACCCTAACAAAACTAACTGCTTAAACGTTCACTCAAGATAACGTGAGCAAAAAGTGTTTAAACAGAAACCGATGAAGCGGTTGAATCCATCAAATAACAACATCACTTCAACATAAAGTGCCTAGTCATATTAAAGTATGTACATTTTATCTTCGTTAGAAACCTCATGACGAACCTATAGTAGCTTTTCTCAGGGTATCACACAGGCGCGCGAGAGAGTGAATGAGAGAAAGGCGAACGCATCTCTCGGCTAGCACAACTTCTTCATCCTTCTGTGCGCCGTTCACATGTCGTATGTATTTGGAACGTGAATGCTTAAGTGGCTGGATAATGGCAAGTCTTTAAATATGCTCCGCGGTCGCTGCACAGGCAGGAACTATATAAAACTTCTGCAAGTCCATGAAGAGACTGCATACAAATGTAATGATTCAAAGGGGCTTTCACAAATTAAAAGCAAATTAGTATTTGGAATTGTTGTGAGCTTCCTCGTTCATTGAATTAAATATATACGCGCGTAGTAGTTTACATTAAAGATGACTTATTGTCGTTTTATTCAATTACTTTATGCTCTATGCCATTTATTTGGGGTTAGCTTCCTCTGGCTCTTCCGAGTTGTAGGTAGACTGGGTGATTTTCCAATTTTCATTCTTGCGGGTTAAGAAGAACGACTGTTCGAAGGTCTTCTTTGATTCATCCGCAAATATCACCGATCCATCAGTAAATACAACCACTGTATCTGGGTCTCCATTGGCCGGGTTCCCTACGGTCGTTGCATGAACAGTTGTTAGGTCATGACGACCTGCTGGCAAGCTCAGCAAGAATTGTTGAATATTGTCACGGCCATGAGCGCGCTTTCCATCCCAGCGAAGTTGTGCGCCTAAGCTATACATGCGACCCAAGTCCTATAGTAAAAATAAAATCATGGCATTAGTCTTGTTTCTTTGGAATTTCACAATTTACCGTTTGGGGGTACTTACTTGGCGGCGTTTGTTTAACAAGGCGTAATAAAAATTAACTAGCTCTTTGCCGTTGCAGGCGGACACTGCCATTTTGGCTTCCATTAGTGCTTCCAAATTCTGTAAATTCTGTATAATAATTCAGTAAGTTGAAAATAATTTACAATTTATTTTGTTACAACTCACGCTGCTCATTTTTGCTGTCATTCAAAACTACACTGACACTATGGCGTCCGTTGATCGCTATTTTAAATGGAGATTATCGATAGTTACCGAAAGGTTGGCAGGGCCTAGGATAAAAGCATCGCTCACAAATCAGGTTGCTGTATTGGATAAATTTATAGAGATTTTGCGGGCAAATGGCTTGTCATAATAAAAACATATTGCATGAATCTCTTAAGTAAAACGTTCAGTTAAGTGCTTTTATATTTTATTATATAAATGGTACAATTTAATTGTGATCGTCTGGGGCTTATGTCCAAACAATTAATTTTTGCTCGGGCCCGCCAGTCGTTATTTACAGTTAAGTATTATGCTTAATAAACTGTACACATTTACTAAAGTACATGTGATTACATGTTACAGATCATGCACACTTAAGGTACGATCATGAGCAGACATGTGAATCCTGAACGGTCAAGGGCTCTTCATCTTCTGCATCTCCAGATTAAGGAACCTTTCACGCCAACCAGAGCGTTGACAAGCCGCATGCAAAGCCTCCAATTGCTCTGCGGTCTGCTCCAATTTTAGTTTCGCATCATCATCCGAATCCTCTGAGGCTTGCGCTAGAATACTTTGGATCTCTGTGGTCAAGGCGCGCTCGAGAAGAGTGACCTCATCGCTTTGAATGTAGCTTTCGACACATGCCACCAGCTCCTCGAGATGCTCGTCGATTGCATCGGGAAACAGCTGATGCATCGCCATTGATAAATTAAATAGATACTCTCGATTGGGTCCACTGGGTCCCGCTGAGGTAAAGATCTGCTGGGCAATGCACGGCACTTGCCATACGTTACCCGCATAGGAATCGTTTGTTTGTGTTGCCACATACATTATGACCTCGATGGGCGTTCTCGTTGTGTTTTGTGGATACTCGTTGAACTGGAGATTGCAACGCTCGTAGCCGTTTTTCTCGCGATAGTCGAGGTGATCCAGCACCTGAGATTTTTGGGCAGACGCAATACGATAAGCGACGCCATATACGCGATCCTTGGCAACATCACCGGGGAGTAGAGTGACGACTCGACCCGGTTTCTCTGGTATGCCACGATGATCTATGCTGTGCTGGTAGAATCTTCGTTTATAGCCACAAACAAAGCCGCGCCTTCGATCAATATATGGAAAGTCGGCTTTCCATACCAGAGATCCGTAGCCAAAGATCCAGACATCATTCGAAGTGGGCGCTATCCTTGCCTCCAACTGATTTGTGGGTTGTGCATCGAAGCACTCAAGCAATTTATATTCCTGCAGCTCCTGCCGCTTGGGAGCCGTTTTGGCCAGCTCAGCGAAACATTGCCTATAAATTTCAGTGGCAATCGCTGACATTTCCGGCGTCTTGATACCGTTGCCAAGTTGAAGGTTTTGTAGCAATCGCAACATCTGCTTCCACCGCGTTATCAAACAAGATTCGTATCAAAAATCAGCAGAATAAAAAACAAAAACAATATTTGCCGTTGTGGACAAAATTTTGTGTTTATATATCGATATCGAACGAAATTGCAAAATTCGCATATCGATAGGCATCGTATCAGCTGTTTCGCCATAGGCTCAGCCGTGCTTGCAACCACAGCAACCATTAACGAAAACGTAAACAAACCAATTATATTTATTTAAATTTCAGTTTCTGGCCACACCATTCAAAATGAACGCCAAGGACGATCGATCCAAGGAGTACGTAAGACTTAATCACTGCCCCAAAACACAAAGTAATCAAATGTATCCAACTTTTAATAGCAATCGCAAGAACATGAAGCAGCACAAATACTACAACAAGCAACAAAAACATCAACAACAACAACAACAACAGCCGCACAATCGTGGAGGAAACACATCATCCAGTTCGCCACAAATGACAGGAGTGCGCAGTATTGTGGATGTGGCTGATTCCAGCGATGAGCCGCGCTTCGCCCGCAAAGGTTGGTCAAGCGGCACTCGGTCGATTGCACCACAAAAGAATCGCGATATGCTGGACACACTGCCCGCCGAGGACACCGATATGGACTTAGACGCACAGATGGCAGATGGCACGCCAGTCGATGAGAATGTACGCGCTCAGCTGCGTGCCGGCGACTTCAAGCAAATGTCACAATTTCCCAGCATGGGCGGCGGCCATTTCACCTTCGGCGCCGAGAAGGAGTGGAACAACATTGCCGAAGGCCAAACCCAGTTGCACACAATGTCCGCGAAAAGTTATTTCAACCTAAATCTTGGTCTGCTTAATTGCGGCCTAAAGACGATACCGTTCTACAAGCGCATGGATTATTCCACTGTCTTGTTTACACGCCAGCAGATTGTCGCACAAAATGAGGCCGCCGAGCGCGCTGAACGCACCTACCAGGAGCGTGTGCTGCGTGAATCCAATGGCAATCGCACGACTAGCGCCACCAAATCCCGTGCTAACTCGGCCAAATCCACAAAGGAGGTGCAGCCCGTGGCTACGCCGGCAGCAGCTGAACCACCCGACGAGCTGGACGAGCTACTGGCGCTGACAGATGTCTCCATTTCGGCTGCTACTGGGCAAACGTTGGCAATGCCCGTCACGCCGGTGGTGCAACCGGTGACGCCAACTAGCACAAGCAAAAACGATGTCGAACAGTGGCTGGACAGTGTTCTTGACGAGTAGAATGCCATTTGAAATGATTCCTGCAGCAATTCACGCATTTAGCATTACTTGCTTGATATACTAATTTTGCCAAAAGCGCTGATTTTAAAATAAATACAATACGTTTCCCATTTCCATTTCGCTTGAAACGTTTTTCGGCGGCTAATATTTAAATACGTTACGTAACGTTACGTAAAAACTTTATATATATTTATTTGCAAGCAAAAATAAACAATTTTTAAAATTGATAATAATTTATCTTTATTTTTTTTTAAATATATTATATATATAAAAACATATGTCAATGTATGTGTAAATGTAAATGTATGACAATTGGCACTCTAGTTAATTTTTTTTTGTGTATTTTTATTGCAATTGGGCCAGTTTTTGTTGTGTGTTATTTAAAGTCGTTAATCCTTTTGAATAGGTTTAACATATTGACTTGTGTTTTGTGTTTTTTACAGCCATTCGTATTCGTCGTCATTATCCTCGAATTGCTGATCGGAAACGAAACCATCGTCGTCGTAATCGGTATAAAGGCGCTGATAAAATGCAGATAAATGTCCGTGAACGTGTTTCATTAGCTCACAGGATGTCTCCAGAATAACCATGCGCTCCGCGCCACGGCCATCCTGACGCTGCAGCTCATCACGCAACTCCTCGGTAATGGTGTTTAGCCAACGGAATAGAACCGCGGCATCCGATTCGGGAAACTCGAGCATGTGCTGCGGCACCCCAATCTCCATGCGCAACCTCTCCGTATTGCCATACGGTCCAATCAGCAACATGGTGCCAATAACGCGAACAACCAAGTTGAGCGAGTGCATATAGTCCTGCAAGTAAACCACCGGATTGACCATGGCAATGGCCATCATTATATCCGGATAGGCACGCATACGATAAGACTCAAAGCCCAAGTCGGTCAGATTATCCAACATGGCCCAAAGCAGACAGCTGCACACAATCTGAGCCATGGTGCTCAACGGACTTGCGATGCGGCAACAATTGATCATATTCAGCATATGCTGCGAATCATTGATGTCCAACAAAGCCAGAATCTCTTTGCACAGCTCATGTATCTGCAAATGGGGAATATAAGGAAACATAAGAATCTTTTGTTTGTATTTGTTGGCTTACGTGCGTCTCCTCGCAGCAGGCCAAGTAGTCGAAGCAGCGTGTCATGAACTGCGTACGGTCCTCGTGGGTGCTATCCAGATCATCATGATGCAGCATAAAGATCATCATGCCAGCCACCTGGAGTCCAGCTAGCTGCTTGGCTCCAAACTCAATCTCCTCGCGTGCAATCAGTAGAACAAAGGAGTCGACAAGCTAATGGGAAACACAAACAGATTGGTTTTATAAGTTGACCCATTTGTTTTGAACTTAAAACATACTTACCTCCAGCACATTGTCGCTGGTGTAAATAAACGGGGTTAGATCCTTTAGTGCAGATTGACTGATCACTTTACGCACTTGCTCAATATCAAAGCCTTGCGGACGTATCGGAATGGTTCTGGAAGATACAAAAATTGTATTAATGTTTATCCTAATTGGCAATATTTGCAAACAACGTGTAATAAACATACTCATCTTCCATATTCAGTTCCATTTCTGGCAATTAAAAACAAATATTTTATCGCTTGTGTTTGACTCTGAAGCTCAGGACGAAAAGGCTAGCTATGTCCCAAAAAACAAAAGCCTGACTTGACAGCATTAAAAACAAACTTACATTCAAAATTGTCAGTTGGCTGCCATTGCTCTGTTAATGTGTTAATTGGCAGTGTGCAGACAGACAACTTAACACTGTTTACGAGTTCGAACGGACAACAGCAGCAATTTTAATGAGCTGCTAACCATTTTCAGTGCACTCAACGGTCCGCCATTTTGATGTTGCTCCCCATAGTTGTAGTTGTACTAGAAGTTGTGCTAGTAATGCTTGGCTAGGTAAAGATTTTGCAGTATCTTGGGACGGGTTGACTGTAGGGGCAAAAGTCAGTGTTGCAGAAGCACACAACATACATATGCATATGTTTGTGTGTGTCCTTGTGGGGCATTGAGAAAGCAACTGGCAAAAATGCAAATGCACGCGCGACTCACACATTTTAGCATAAAAGTTGACGCCTCCGCTGCCCCATGCCACCCAAAAAACACATACAGTTTTTGCTGCCTGAAGTTTCTTTGCACACTTGGAAATATCTGCTCATTATGCATTCATATTTTGCAATTACTTGACTCGCACACACAAACATACATTTACATGTATGTAAACTGCGCAACGACAGCTAAAAGCGCAAATGTGCGTTAGTGCGAAAGAGACGAACAGCAGGAGCAGCGAGGCCAAATGCTCACTGTTAACGAGCAGCGGCAAACTGTTAAGTTGCTGTCAGCAAATGTGTTTGTGTATGTGTGTGTGTTTACGTTTGTTGTGAGTGTTTTTCTTCCTCCAAGCTCGGCCTTTTTTATACCCCGAACCCATAAAATGGGTAAAAGGGGTATAATGGTTTTGTGCAAAAGTATGTAACAGGCAGAAGTAGAGTATATATATTCTTGATCAGCATCAACAGCCGAGTCGATATAGCCATGTCCGTCTGTCTGTCCGTCTGTATGTATGAACGCGTCGATCTCAGAGACTATAGAAGCTAGAGACTTTATATACACATGGAATCGATAACATTAAAATATTGAATATCGAAAATGTGAAACTTTATACTAAATAATGGAAATCGGTTGAGAAACACCAGAGATATCGAAGATTAAAGTTTAGTCACAGATGCATATAGACAATGACTGTACGCGTTAAATATTGGGTTCGGGGTATCTCCTAGTCGGGAAATCTCGACTAGAGCCTTCTTACTTGTTTCTAGATGTTCTATTGCTGTTGTTGTTGTTGTTGTTATTATTTAGCATTTGGCCCATTTGCGTGCGAGAGCAGGAGGCGAAACGAAAATTTCATAGAATTTCCATATTCAGATTTTAATTATGCAGCCGCATGAAAAGATTAACAACTTTTGCAAAAGACGACAGCAACTGCAATGGCGCATTGTGCATTTTATATTTTAATTATGCATATTTTACAAAGCCAGCCAAGGGGCAAAAGGAGCAAACGAACCGAACTCCTTTAATAAGTAAGAAGACAGCAAAATTAATTAATTACTTCTATTTCTTTTTTGATCATTCCAAGCTTTTTGTTTAAATTCTTGTCAACTAATACGATTTCTTCTTGTGGGACAAATAACTGTAATAGCTGTCAGGTGCACAGGGCTGCATTTTTCACTCGTGCACAAGATTGTGAATAGCCAAAAAGCGTGAGCCAATTATGCAAATCAGCTTAATTGCCGATAAAAGCTACGACTTACTTTAAATAGACTATTGTGCAATCTGATCACAATCTCAATATCCACATAAGTGCAGAATTATGCCCACTGTTCGTTTCACAAAGTAGTCGCAATCAATTGCCAACTGTATTTTCACTTCAATTAGATGACATAAAAGCCTCAAATTAGCGGACAGGGTTGAAAATCCCTTTCCCCTACACACACAGTGCAATTGAAGAGTGTCAAGTGTGGCCCAAAAAAAAAAACCAACAATCATAACAATCATATGCATAATGACGATTTGGTGATGTTGATGTTGATGTTGATAAGTAGCAACTACCCTTTTATTAGCTAGGGTTTTTTTGTGTTTGTTTTCTTTTAGGGGTGGGTCTGTTGTCAATCTGTAAATTTTACGCCTAATTTAAGACAAATTGTTGACATACTCTCGCCACTTTGGTGGTTACAAATGGTAGTTGTTTTTGGGTCACACTTAGAAAAATAATATCGTTGAAGACAAAAAAAAACTATGGATCTGATTTTTTTAAATTCATCTTGTTATAGGAAGAAAAGAAAGAACTATTAGTTCTTTATTCTTTATTTTAACTACCTTTAAATAAAATCTTAAAAAGATTTAAAGAGTTTCTCTTAATGTTAGCTTGCAAATTATTTCTACAAATACAAAAACCAAAATTATTTGTCCCCTTTTTATAGCACATTTTTATCTTACAGTGTAGTCACAAAAGCCAACAGATTTTCATGTCATTATGCGTTGATTTGTTGCGTTTGCCACTGTTATTTTTTTTGTTGCTTTAGGCGGTTGTTGTTGCTCTTGTTTTACAGTAAAGAAGTTATTCAACAGCACAGAAAATAATACAGATGAGAAACCGCAGGATAGTAGATAAATGTTAAGGAGTGTAAGCAGCTGCCTTAAAAAAAAACTTGAGTTCAATTTCAAATTACTTTAAACTTGCCTAAATTGCCAATTAGTTGACATGCTTACTCAGTCTCTTTTCCCCTCCTTTCCCTTGCTCTCTAAGTGTAAACACTTCAGCTGTGCGTGTGTGGAATATGAGAAACTTCTCTACTATATATATAAACTGTAAACATAGACATTATATGCACGGTTCTATTTAAGCCTTCAAAAAAAAAAGAAAAAAAAATCCGATACTCCAGCAAATTTGTTTATACTAACTTTTTATTTATGGAGAAATTTTTTGCTGGCGTATCAATATTGCTTACGATTTGTTTATATCAAGAGAACCAAAGGTAAAATCTGTTTCAATTTCAAGTGCAAAGTACAAAGTACCAGGAGTACCTAACAGATATTAAGTGAAAATATTTATTCCTATGAAGTAAATAAATGAAACTCAATAACAATGGAAAATAACTTTCATAGCATTATTTGCTACCCATAGCAACCAATAGATTTGAAGGTGAAATATTTGACCGCATAAGTACGTCTACATACGTATATTTTTAATCAGCGTCAGGATCCGGATCGTCCTATGAGAATTAGTTTCTAAGCTTTACAGCTATAGTGAGACTGGAGTATATAATTATTTGTAATGCAGACAATTCAGTTTTCGGTATCCAATGAGACCTTGATTATCAGTGATTCGGTTAACCGAAAAATAATTAATTGTGTTTATTTATATTATTAGCGTAAGTTTCTGGGCACACCAAAATTAAAATTTTTGTTGTATTTGGTTGGATTTTAAATTTTTAATTAAATTTAATTGCCAACACATAAACTTTGTTCAAAATTTAACCAACATGAAGTTTGACAAAATATTAATACTTGAAGAAAAAGCTTTTACTTAAGCCAAGCAAATCAAAAGAAAATTGTATACTCCTCAAGGCTTTTCAACATTTGATCAAAGTTAACTTCATCTAATTGAAATACATTTTTGTATCTGTAACAGATTGTCATTCAATTGCAAACAATTTGAAACACTTCGATAATACATGTTATTATGTACAGCCAAGACTTTGTTTATACCAAATTTAAACTTATTCAAATTCTTGCAAAATGTTTAAAAAGGTTTATTATTTTACTTACGGCGCCATCATCAACATGTTGCAGAATTTTTTCATTGAAATTCAATTATCTTTAACTTTATAGCACTAAAGAACTTAAGCCACAATTTCGCTTATGTATCACTCTAAGCCAAGCTTCACAAGCAACTGAAATTATAAATAATGAAGCTAAGCTGAACAGAACATCAAACAAGTGTGTTCGGAGCTTTTAAACACAACTTTACTTTACAACTGCTTAACGGTTGAATGCAACAGAATGTTGCAACTTATCGAGCTTATTGGCAAGTCGACTTTCTTTGCATGAGCAAAAAAAATCAGCCTAAATGGTATAGTATAAGCCTGGAGTTTATGTGCTAAGCAAAAGCTAAGTTTTAATAAGCAGCACCTAAAAGTAGACCACAAATAAATTAAGGATAGATTAAACTTTCTTTGGGTAAAAGGTAGAAATGCAAACTGTTACTTTCTATTTTAAAACTGTTGTGCTATATTTGTAGACATAAAATGCCCCTTTCAATCTCTGTTGACAATAGCATAAGTTAGCATGGGAATGGGATTAAAATAAGTGGTCCTGCCTCCTCTCCGATACGCCTTGTTTCACAACCATCTCATTTGTGGCCTTTGTGTGGCAGACACACACACTTGCACACACAAATTGAGAGATGAGAGATGATAATGCGACAGATTATGCCATAACCCAAACCACAGCAACAACAAAAGCCAACGGCACTTGACTTCCGACGAAGACTTTTAGCCACAAACTTCTGTCAGGGGGACAAAGGGACAAACAACTCTTTGTTGTTGTTGCTGTGCTCCTGTTGTTGTCCTGCTCGGTCCTCTTTTTTGTTGTAAGTATGTACATATGTATGTTGTGTTTGGTGGTGGGTTTTTTGTCCGTTTCAGTTTCGGTTTCAGTTTCATTTTTTTGATTAAAATGTTTGTCATTATCCGTTTGGAAAATTGTTGCAAATTGTGTTTGTGCCGCGGGGCGTGTTGGACACTTGTCTTCTCATCTCCGTGTTGATGATAATGAGCATAGAGATGATAATTATGTTGTTGATTACTGATGTCACCATCGTTAGCACCAGGACTGACTGCGTCCGTTAATTGTTTCTTGTGTGAATTGTATTTACCGCTAAATTGTTAAGTCTTAAAGTCTGAAGCATCTCTTTCAAGAGATAGCAATGAATCTTTGTACTTTAATACTTTTACCAAGATTTTAACATCTTCCTAGAAAACGTTGCCAAATTTGGTTAAGAAAACCATTACTTAAAGATCCAGCATGATTTTAGTAAAAGCTGATGAAGGTATCCTACAAATTGTTAGAAACTTCTAGAGCTTCCAGGCAATCTTAAGCTGACCTCTTTAAATATCCTTTATTAACCTTAGTTGTCTTTAGATCACCCCTGAAAGCAACCTGACAGCCCTAAGCCCGTCCAACCTTATCCACTTTTATAAAAAATAGCTTTATAGCACAGACATTAATTGTAAGCTCTCAATGGAGCAACTTTTTGCATTGCCCGGCCACTTGACAGTCATTGGGGCTTTGACTTTGACCGCCTTTATTAACTTTTTATCCTTTGAGGCTAGTTTCTGTTTGTTGGCTGTTTTATATTTATGTTTTGTTGTTGTTTGTTTGAAAAGCTTAATGCAATTAATAACTCATTAAATAAATACAAATCAAAGTGGAAGCCGGCAAAAAACTTTTGCAAGTTTCTCTCTTTTTGCTCACTCAAAGGATAGCAGACATAAAATGTACCAATTAAAAACTGCAATTGAAATTTCAATGGCTGCGCAAATGAACCGCAAATAAAATACCGTTATACATGTGTATGTAATAACGGCATAAAGATGAAGTGCATGAAGAAGGCGGGCTGGAGGTTGAAGTTATGTCTGCTGCATTTTATTCATTTAATTACATTCACATTTCATAGACAATTTCATGGATAACTGAGAAGTTAACGCTAACTTTTTTCTCTATACACTTTTTTTTCCACAAGCTCCATATTTTTTGTATTTCCTTTTTGCAGTCGTCGTCGCCGTCGCCGTCGCCCAAGTGTGTTTTTAATTAGCGTTCTGTGCTGCACTCGAACTATGACTACAGTTATTTTCCTGCCCCGCCCTACCCCACCCCCCAAACACAGCGTTCTCCCTCTGTCTCACTTTCTCTCTCTCGCTCGCTCGCTCTTGCTGGCTGCCTGTTAACTGACTCGCCGCAGATTCAATTTGTGGCTAAACATTCCTCCTCCTTTTTGTGTTATTCTCATAGCGAGCTAAATGTGCATGAAAATCTAACCGAACTGAAAGCAAACGTTGACTGCGATGCCGCGTCGCTGCCCACTGCCATTGCTAGTCTGTTACTATTGCCGGCTCGCTTGCGCGCACGCTCTTTGGCATGTGCGGGCGCATCCTTTGCGGTTATGCTGTGGCCCGTTTTAATTGCATGACAGTGTTGTTGTTGTTGTTGTCGTTGCTGTTGCCGTTGTTTTCCGGTTGGCTGCCCAACATGTCTGCCCTGCCACCCGTTTCACTCCAACCACACTTTTCGCACATATACCACGTACATACAAATATGTATTTATGTATGTACGTAGGCACATAGCATGCCATTTACTACTATATAGCGACAAATTGATATCGTTTTGTATCATTCGCTCAAGTTGATTTTTAAGCATGACTCAATGCTCAACGCACAATCAGAAATGCAGCTCAACGTTTTACTATTTTTTTTTTATTTTTTTATATTTTTCATTCAACTGCAATCCTGAATTGGCAATCAGTGAAGCTGCATAACGGTACACATACAAGGACATGTGTATAGTATGTGTAGGATTTTAGATTTTATATTGATTTACGTTGATTTTTGACCTTTATCAAAGAAAATCAATTCTCAATTCATACAACCGATTGTTTGTTATACTTACAACAAGAAGAACAAATATTTTCCAAGAAAAGAATTCCTTAAAGAAACACATAATCTTTTCATTTTTCATAACGAACTTTATCAAATATGCAATCCAATTCTTTATTTTCTCAAAAAAAAAATTAAATTGTATCATTTATCGAGTGCGTGGTTTTACGATTAGTGTGTGTGTTTGTTTGTAGGTGTATATTACAGTTACATAATTCGTCTAAGCCTAAGGTCTTATGATCGGATTGAGCATGCTGCGGAAGAAGGTGGGCAGATTGAGCGAGGGTTTCTTATACAGTTGTCGATTATTTAAGAACGAGCTTTGAGTACACATAGTATATCAATTATATTCTATAATACACTTAAAAAAAAAAACCAAATTATATTCTTATTGCACAAAAAAACAATTTATTATATTATTTACATAGGCAAGCGTGGGTGGTGGAGCCAGGGGTTGTTGAGGGGTGCGTTGTGTTATCGTTGTCATCTCTACATGGGGCAGCCGTGAACGTAGCCAACGTTGCGAAAAATGGCCGCCGCAGCAGCCGAGGTCAAGAAGTTGCACGGATTGCTTGCCGCAGCGGCGGCAGCGGCAGCAGCGCTAAACGAATTCGACAAGCCGCTCGGACAGCAGCCGAGTGCGCCGCCTCCTGCACCGTTATCCTGCACCACAAAGTCCTTCTCCAACGTTGCCTGATGACGCAGTTGCTCCAACCGCAGTTGATTCTGTCGCTTCCACTTGGTGCTGTAGTTGTACAAGTAAAGGAAAAGAATGAGTAAGAGGGAGAGACTTCAACATGATTAAATCTAATGGTTAAATGGAAAAACTATTACCAAACCGATCTTGACGAAAGTTTAAATGATTGCTAGTATTGTGTTAAGGTACAAAAATTTCGAAAGCTATATTTTATATATCACTACTTTTATTGTTATCGATAATCGATATATCCTGAATAAAATACTAACTCTTACTTCTAGAAACTTTAAGTCTGAGATCGACACGATCGATTATACAGATCAAAAATATATAGCATACTTTTAAGGGTCAGCTTTGCTTTCTACTCCCTTCAAGCTTTTGCACATCTTAACTATACTTTTCTATACATTTCGAATAAGTTCATAGTTCTTGAACTCACCGTCGATTTTGGTACCAGGTTTTGACTTGCGTCTCCGATAGATTCAATGTCTCAGCCACATCGCTGCGATCCGCAACACTCAGATACTTTTGGCAACGGAACTTGCGCTCCAAATACGCCAACTGCGCATGCGTAAAGGCCGTACGGCGTCGTCGCGGCTTTCGTCCGCTCTTGCTCAGCTGCAGCTTGTGCTCCGCATAGCTGCCGCCACCCAGGCTGCCGCCGCCAGGGCCGCCATTGTCACCGCCACCGCTGGCAGCCGCTGCTGCCAGAAGTCCAGCTGCCATGCCCGCTGCAGCCGCAGCGGCACTCAAGCCGGCATTGTGGGCCGAGGAGCCCGGACCTGGCGTGGCCGTGCCGCACGACTCCACGCTGGACTCGTCGTTGTGGTTGTAGTGATGCGACAGCAGCAGCTCCTGCTGGCAACCATTCGCCGTCGAATCGGGAGTCGAACGATCCTCAATATCGATGTCCGAGTCATCGTTGGACAATTCAATTTCTGCAATTAACAAAATGTTTACTTTTTATTTAACAATTGTATGATCCTAAAGTCGTAAAATATACTATTATTATTAACAGGCATGTTCCAATCGAATAAGAAAGCTAATTTTATCGGTAATCGATTTGAATCGATGCTCTTAAATCGAGAAAAAACAAAATGGCCATACGAGATTTTATTTAAAGTATAATCTAAAAAAGTATAATCTAATAGATGGACAAGTTAACAGATGGTTTCGAATAGATGCTGTCTTTTGTCTGATACAACACTTTGCATAACTTTATTCTAGCCTTTTTAACTTCTTGCAAAAATTTAATTTCCCTTTATCCATTTTAAATGCATTTTTATTCCAATATTTTATAACCATTAAATAAAATTAAAAATGATTTTCGAGTACAATAAGAATATGAATAATAAAAAATGTAGAGTGCATTACTTTCAAGTAATGTTCCTTCCACTAAAGCACTAAAGAACGTGGAGATAATGAGTGAGTAAGAATAGGAATGAGTGAGCTTAAAATAAAGTACTGCTACACTTTCGAACGCAGCGTGTCGTTAATGCGTCCAGCGCTGAGAGCTTGAAAGGTTCCACGTCAAGAGAGACAGAGTGAGAGAGAGGGAGCGGTAGAGCGGGAAAGAGATATGCGCGTGCAGGCACTTTTGATAACCCACGGACTCATTACTCTCCAACGGCGACCATCGAAGAACCACAAAGACAACGAACAATGCACTGTCGGTATTAAGTGGGCGTTGGTTCAGTTCAGATCTCTGCTTAATGGACAGAAGAAGAGACACAGATACTGGGATAGAGGATGCATATGGGTTTCAGTGGTGTCTTTGAGCAATCAACATGTTATATATATCCGTCGCGTATATCCTGATTTGTAAATATATCCTAGACTAAGGCGCAGCGGGGCTGCCTGATTAAATTCACGTGTCGACTCAAGACTTCAGAATTCTCGATTGTTTTCGTTCCCTATTGGAATTTTGATGCATTTCAACCACCAAAGGACGAAAAGGACTTGTGTTGCCCGCAGGCGACTCCACAAGGATTCAATACATATATATACATCCTGCGGAAATTATTTTTGTATTTTAACCCCAAACGGTTTTGACTTCTATTTATACACATATGAACAAAAAATGAAGTAGAAAACGACGACATGCGAATGATGATTCAATTATGCACGTGTGTGTATGCGTGTGGGTGTGTGTGTGTGGGTGAGTGCGGATAACTGTGGGACGTCTCAAGTGTGTTCTTTTTATATATTTTTTGATAAAAAGTCACGTCGTATCAATTTGCGGCACAATTGCCATTTAATAGGCACTTGAACTACGACGACACTAGAAAAAAATACAAATAAAAATAATATTTGGCATGTGCCAGCAATTTACCGTTAGCAAAAATGATTATTTCAGGCATAAGATAAACCCATATTAATATACATATTACATTTTATATCAAAAGGAACAAGCTAAAGGTGTGACTCAGTTTTTTTTTTCTATTGGGGTCAAATGCAACCCTGTAAATGTGTGTTAAGCTACAGCAGTTAACTGTTATTTAGTGATCTAGTGTTTGCGAATCCTTAAGGACATTTAATAATAGAAAAAAACTTAATTGAGGTAGAAAACTCAGTTATTTTTTAGACCGCATGTTGGGTCAGAAAAAATACTCTTGGTTGAACTTTATTTGGAAATTATTAGGAACAAAATCTTATTGAATCTTATCATATTCTGACCTTGTGTGTTCAAGCCAGAACGATTTTTTAATTCCATTACTTAAATGAGCCAAAATGATTTGTAAAACAAAACTTAACTAAACTATTTTACACAAAACTCCAGTAAATTATAGTGACCTCCATAGGCGTTTCTTATCCAACACTTAAAAACCGCGCTTAAAACGATTTAACTAGATCATTCTAATTAGATACTGGCTTGCTCAAGAGATTATTCTAAATACTTTCTAATTATTGCAATATACCCCCTTTTTTTTTTTTAAGTAGAGGCGAAACCCATTCGCTATTTAACATAACCTCACATTTTCTTTTTCAGATTCACTTTTTAGCTTATGGAACGACTGACAGGATGCCTGATCTCTTGCATATTTCTTAATTGTCTCGCATTACTTGTGCTGCGCAGCGGCCAATTAGCCGCCACTTTACATGTACCAACCCAGCCACCCAGCCACCCAACCACCCAACCACCCACCACCATCCTGGGCACAAAGCATCCCCCCACCCCCTACCAGAATTTTTATGCACACACTTTTGATGCGCTGTAAACTTGCCGCTGGCATTTAAATCTCACACCTTACCTCAATTAGAAACGACAACAAAACTTTTAGCAACAAATTGTCAGGAAGAGGGGAGTTTGGGGTTGTGGGAAGGGGTGTGTGTGTGTGCAGTGAGTCAAACCAAAAAATGCTTGAGGCAATAATTTAATTTTTGCCAACATTGTGCTTGTTGTTGCTGTTGTTGTTGTTTTAGTCCGTAACTTGTGCTCAAGCAATTTGTCACGTACAACAATTTTGATTGTTTAGCCCCGGAATCAACCACAACAACAACAACAAAGCAAAACAATGGAAAACAAATGCTTAACACCATAGAGCAAGGACACATGAAAGGCACGACTTTAAGTTACCCTGTAGTTACCATGGAGTACAGCTTATGTTAGGGAAAGTATTCTGTACAAAGGCCATAGATATTTAAGGTTTAAAATACTGATATTCCTCAAGAACATAAAAAATGAATAAAGATCACTTGGACTGAGAAACAAAAGCTTGCTTACTAAATCTGTATTTTTATGTCTTCAGTGCAGGGTATCCAAATAGCCTAAGGTGTTTTCTCCTACTTGAATAGCTTATATTTTTCTTCATGTGCCTAAATGTCTTCTTTCTCTGTGTGTTCAGTGTCTGTTTGAGGTTGTACTCTAATTATGCATGACATTAAAGAAAGTTTAGCTCAACAATTACAACTATTTAGTAGCTAATTGCTTTCAACGTATGTTTGTCTGTGTTTGTTATCATTGTTATGATTCATGTACAATTATCAAAGAAAAGTTCTAAGAGGTGCGACTTAAGATCTAATTATAAAGCTCTTTTTCTTACATTTTAAGTAATTGAAATTTGTGGAAAAATTGTGTAAGGCTCACAGAAAAGTGAAAGGATTAAAAAAACTAGACTAGTACATTTCTTAAAACTTGAAATTTATAATAAAAAATATAGTTCTTTATTGCTTTACCAATTTAAAAGTAATTTTACTTTTTTCTGCATTTTTGCATAATCTATTATAAATCCCTATTTAGACAAAATAGATTTTCTACTGAGCTTATAAGTTATCTTTCTGTCACTCACCGGAATCCGTTTGTCGCCGATTGATTAGGTCTCCCAGCAGATCGCGTATCAGAAACGATTTCGAGCTTTGCATTTTAATACTTGCTCTCAATAAATAATACTCGCAATTGGAATGCAGATTTTAACAGTTAACGGATATTGTAATCAATGCAATGCAATTATCATTGCAAGTAGTTAATGGTTTTGATTTATCACTGAGCACATACACAAAAAAAATGTTAAAAGCAAACGCGTTTTATTTTCTAATAGCCGTCGGCAACAGTACACACCAACTTATTGAATACACTGCATATTTGTGTGTGAATAATATTCAGTTTAATTGAATTGCTGGCAATGCTGGCAGCTGAACCGTTAAGCGCAAAGTCAAATGAACAACTGAGATGCGAACGTTTATTAATCCTTTTAGCGCAGCGCAAGGCTCACACACACACACACACACACACACACAGGCACACACACTTGCACATACACAAACAGGCTGACTAGAAAAAAGTGAATTACACGATTTGTTGCTGTAAACGGGACAGTTTAGCGTGCACAGCCGGCAGTCGCAGCGCCCAAATATCCATCACCCTACTCTTCACCCACTGCCTGTCAGCAGTCAGCATGTTTACATCTCATTTAAATCCTGATTAAATCAGTCATCAGTACTGCTATCTCGCTCGCACGCAGCGACAAGTGCAACTTCCGCTTCGCGTTAGCCATTTTGTTTTTGGCACAAACACACAAAGCCAAACAGAGCAGCTAGCCAGCTCGCTCCCACACTAACCCAGTCGCACCTCGTTGATTGGTCCAACAGCAAAAACAGCCCTGTTTTTATATGCTTACGAGGTCGTAAGCATCCCTGCCATCAGACTGAACAAACACAGGCGCTCTGCTGGCAAGGCTCGCATTCTGCCAGTGTTGTCCGTGTCGTCAAATTAACTTCTGCCTTACAAATGTCATTTGCCGTCGCTATTTTGTTAGAATAAAACGAAAAATTTAGTAAAAACGCTGTATTTTTTTGAGCTTGGAGTCTGCCGACGCAAAAAGTGTGTAAAATAATTTTTTTTTAATATTGTTAATGAATACTATGATTGATTTTCGTTTATTGGTGCAAAATATAATTTCGGTATTTTAAGAAAATCTGATATGGAAACATTGATTTATCATCTAAAATATTACAGCATTCTATCCATTAAAAGGCATAAATTTCATATCGTTCTCAAAACCTGTATCCTGTAGATCCTTATCGTCAAAGTCTAAGCTTCAAGGAATATTGCCTTCAACAAAAAAAAAAAAAAACAGCGGCATGCTTTTAGGGGCACGCAGGATAAATTATCAAAAAGCCCAAAATGGGTAATACAAGTAATTTGAATATTCCATATGCATAGAAAGTACCCGATAAACTTCAATTAAATATATATACATATTTAATAAATAGTATAAACACTGTAAAACAGATTTTCTATTATATTGATAACATAGACAAGAGTAAATAAGTTTTCTAGAAAAAGGTAATCTTAGATTACTATTAATGAAAAACACATGTTTTGCAATTAAGAAGAAAAAGGTAGATGGTTGGATCATATGTATATTAAATAACTATTATATATTTAGGAGGAAAGCATGCACACATTATTATTTATAAGTCAAAGTTTCTAATTACATTTACAATAATTACGATCGCCACAAGTGCAAAAGATGTTTATTCGGGTCCATTTGTTGCTGCTGGTGTTATCGTCGTTCGTTGTTGTTGTTGTTGTTTGTGGCACCTCAACGTTGAAATCATCCAGTGCAGAAATGACAGCGCCAAGCAAATGTATTGAACCCGTTATAAGCACATCCAGCTCAATGTTGGCACGATAACGTTTACGCACATCAACAAAAGCATCCAATACAGTATTATACATTTGGCTACGATTTGGTTGATTTGTTGCCTGGCACATTTCTTGCCACTTGCGTGTGATTAACTGGGCCCGTTCCAGCTGCTCGACGACGCTGCAGTGCAGCGGCGCCTGGTTAGGATCAATGGGATTCTTGTTGGCCAGATTGGGTACGAAGCAGATCATATCGAAGTCGCACACCTGCCGCAGCACCTCCAACATATCCTTCATATCTGAGAAACCAGTGCGATTGAATACCAAAACTTTTGGATTTTTACTGCAAGCAAAATGAGATTTAAGTTGTTAGCTATATTATTATGTTTTTCTATGTGTACATACCTGAGTTTGGTGCACTTGCGGTACCAGTCACCGCAGACACGTATACTCTCCACGGTATGAGCACCATCGAGATGGAGTTTCATATTCTTGTAGTCCACCACTTGACAGCGACCGGGCCAATGAGCTTCGGATAATCCACGCACAACTTCGGCGCTCATCTGTGACTCATTGACGGCATAGTCGCGATGCAGGGGAACCTTTGGCCTGGCGAAGCCAATCGTAGGCCAACTGAATGGCCAGAGCACCATTCAGACGAATATAGTCATTGCAGCTGTCCAGAAAGTCGGTGTAGTGATTATATTTGAAATACGCTTCCGTGCTGAGCACCTCGACGACTTTTGCCTGTCGCTCGGCAGCACGCTCATAGATGACCTTCAGGCATTCCGGTTGGGTGACATGGGTGTAGACATGGGCGCCCTGCTTAATGATGCCCGCCTTTTGCCACGCAACCTCTGGCAGTGTAGTGCCCAAGAGCTCTGTATGCTCCAGGGCCAGCGAGGTGATGCCACAGGTTTTCACATTACGCACAATATTCGTGCAATCCTTCTCGCCACCGATGCCCACCTCCAGAACAACGACATCCACACGCTCCGCAATGAACACATGAAAGCCCAGAATGGTGAGGAACATAAAGAACGGTGGCATATCATACTGATGATCACTCGTCGCCTTCAGTTGATTGTACACCTGCCAGAAGTAATGGGTGAACTTTGGTTTCGCAAGCGGATCTCCATTGATTCGGATGCGTTCGTTGGTCATCTGCAAGTGGGGGGAACTAAAGAAGCCAGTGCGTACGCCATATTGACGCAGTATCGACTCAACTAGAGCACAAGTGGAACCCTGAAAGTAAGAACAGAAAGTGTGTGAAACCGGATCCATGCCTAGTTCAATACGTTACACATTTCGTAATTAGTTATGTATACCCATCTGCAAGAGTGTATGAAATTCAAGCACAAACACAGATATCAAATGGCAAATTAGCAAAGCTCAATATGTATTGCAAATGCTGCTGCAACAAAACTTTTAACGCTTATCAGTTGAACCAGCTTTGAGAGCGTTTGTGGATTAGATTAGAACTAAAACTAAAGCTAAAGCCCAAAGTGAAATCCAAAATCGACTTGAAATAGTTCATTCATAAGTATTCTCAAAATAAATCATAAGCAAACAATGCCAAACAGCTGAAAATTGGTGGGTTAAACTTGTTTTGGCTTTTACTCTACATTTGACTTGGTAGCTTAACGAGTTTTTCTGTTTTTCTGTTTGTTTTGCTTTATGAGTTGGCTTATAAGCAAATATAAAACATACCTTGCCCTTGGTGCCGGAAACATGAATAATTGATAGCTTCTCCACATCTTCTAGAGTTAGTCCACTACGCAACAGATATTTATGTGTATGACCAATGGAGTTTGTTTTGAAATCTATAGATTTTCGTATGCTATCCCTGTTTGGCTGTAGTCTTGTCAGCTCCAAAATGGCAGCCTAAGTAAGAATAATATCATTAAATATCTTGTTTAAAAATGCATTTAAATACCATGAAAGCGTCATTCTCCTCGGCATTTTCCGGCTCCTCCTTTCTGCCATTGGGATAGAAGACCAGATCCCGTATTGACTTCTCCCTTTGGTTGTCGCACACTTTGGACCAGCCATTGCTTTCAACCGTTGGCTTCTGGAGTTTCGTCATGGGTGGAACGGAAGCCAGCGTACGCACCTTAAGCTCATTCATCCGAAAGTAACTGTTTACTATTCGCGCTTGAACATCCATACAGGCCGCGCTGATTCTGCGGACTGAG
The DNA here is from genome assembly GCA_018152825.1 of Scaptomyza hsui. Classification (NCBI taxonomy): domain Eukaryota; kingdom Metazoa; phylum Arthropoda; class Insecta; order Diptera; family Drosophilidae; genus Scaptomyza; species Scaptomyza hsui. Next base: position 13,388,856 of record JAECXO010000001.1, read on the forward strand.
CGCAGGTGTTTCTGCCAAATCATGTTATAAATATATACAAAGCGTTTTTAATTGTTGTTTTTGCTGTTGTTCAAAGCTCGCTGAAGCTTTTTTGCTAACGGGAGAGCTCACCGTACTCTGCGGGGGCGGCCGCTGGAAGAGAACAAACATGATTTGAAATTTGTAATTGACATAATTGTGTTGTATAATATAAACATATTGATTGCGTGTGCGTGCTCTTGCTGATAAGAGATAGGTTGCGGTAAAGCCTACAAAAAACTAACACGCAATGATGACACACAATTTTGTCATGCATATGCAAAGAGAAAAAACATATTTATTTCAAAACAGAAAAAAAAAACAAACAAATTGATAACGGTTAGAAGATAACGCGCGATTTGCAAAATTTTATTTAAAAAAAGAGTTCAATTTGTTATCGGTAAATAATTGCCACACCGATATATTTACGATAAATTTATTAGTGTGGCAACTCCACACACGCAGCACCTCGCACACGTGTTGTTGTTTTGGTTTTTAGCGCTCACTCACACACACACACACACACACACACATGCATTCCAATAATTCGAGCGTAAATGTACTTACATTTATGTATCTATTCACTGTGAATTTCATAACATCAAGAAGATATCGTAGAACTACAGAAACGCGGTAAATAAACTAAAACGTACACAGATTTAAACTGTGACGTCGCTGACACCATACGCAGCCCGCCTTGGTTTTACAATTCACGAATGCATGTGTATAAACCGTATTTGCTGTATACACGAATATGTAATTGACCAACAGAGAAATTTCGTTGTGACTACTGAACGCGTGTGAATGCCAAAAAGCGCGTCTAAGAAGAAGAAGACAAAACAAAAATAAATGTGACAATTTGGACCCAGCTGTGTGCTGCGTGTGTGCGAAAACTCTAAATAAACAATATAGAAATAAGCATGACGGACATTAATATGACAGTAAACAGGTAGGTCAATAGTTATATATACTGTTTCTTTGCTGTTATTTACATCTGTTATACATTTTAGTCGACTAGGCAACTGTGAGGTTTGTGCTCGCATTGCCGCCCGCTACGCCTGTCCCAAATGTGAGGTGAAGACGTGCTCGGCTGCCTGCGTCCAGATACACAAGCGAGAACTGAACTGCGATGGTAAACGGGATCGCACGAAATTTATGCCGATTAGCCAGATGACGGATCGTGAGTTCCTAAGTGACTATTGTTTTCTGGAGGAGTGCACCCGCTATACGGAGCAACGAAAACGTGATCAGTGCAAGCGTTACACACATCAGCAGCGACAGCTTCCAATGCCGCTGGTGAAATTGCGCGCAGCTGCCCAGCGCCGCGGCACAAAGCTGCGTTGGCTGCTGGAGAACTTTAGTCGCCACAAGGAGAATCAAACGTATTTTAGTTGGAAGGAACAACGCATCTATTGGCACATCGAATGGTTTTTTGTGGGCGCAACTACTAAACCTTTGCGCTTTGTGGACGAACGCTGCGACGAGCAACAATCGCTTGCCGCACTGCTGCACAAGTATCTCGACAAAGCTGGCAATCAGCGCAAAGTGTTGCAGCATCATCAGACCGCTGGCATTGGTCAGCTCACCATTTGGTTGAGAGCGGAAGGTGTGCGGCGTTCTGGGTCACGCTGTTTTCCTCTAGTGTCTCACAAATCGCTGCGCGACAACCTTGTCGGCAAAACAATTGTCGAGTATCCCGCCATATTTGTTAACTACGAGCAAAAACCACCGCCAGGCTATGATGTTATTGACAGCGGTAAGCTTAAAGTTACGGAATGCCAGCAGCCAAATTTTAATTACTCTCTTGCTTATACATAGATGAAGAATTAGACGACCTCAAGGAACGGGAGAGAACAGACATCGCAGTGCAACCAGAAGCAAAGAAGAGCAAACCAGCAGTGGAAACAAAGAAGGATCACGATTTATACGGACTGACAGGAAGTTTCGGCGCAGATATAGATGCAATCAGCACAAGTGACAGCTCCTCTTCTAGCGAGGATGAAGCGCAACTAGATGAAGATTACTTCAATATTTTAAAAAATCTAAGTTAAGACCAAATTTAAGCTTAATGTTAAGCTGTAAAGTTAATGAAGTTATATTTTGTGTTACATTATTATGGTAGGAAAAGCGTGTAGATTTGTAGGTCAGAAAACTTTGAATCATGTCGAAAATACAAAGTATATTTTGTACTGAATAATAATTGTATATGAATATAGCTTTATAAGTTCCATCTCTCTCCCTCAAATTAAAAAAAAAACAGTAAACCCACAATAAAAAAATTTGTTTATATTTATTTTTCACTATTGATTTATTGAATTCGTTTTTAGGCTAATTAAATGGTATTAATTATAAAACGCTTTCGTTAATCGTTTCATTGCAGTTGAGGGGGAAAAATAAGTCAGTTTTCAGCTTGCATTATCAACGTTGCACACTATATGTATCTATATATATAGGCATTTGCATATATAATCTCTATATGTGTGTATATATGTAAGTATTCAATTTGTGTACAATTTACGTTTTGGATACAGTTGTGTGTATGTAATAATTGCAGAGCATTTATCTAACATTGTTTATTTTTATCGCCATTGGCTCAACTAGAGGTTATAATTTAATTTTGATAAACCAATTAGATGTTTTTTTCTTCCTTCATTCTTTTTGTACATAATACATAAGTATGCTAGTACACAATATACATATATATGTTAACAATGATTTCATTATGTTTAAATTTGTTTGTATTTTGTTTTGTTTTATTAATATTTTTGCCTGCACCAGTTGTTTTTATGTAATTTGTTTTGTTTTTTTTTCTTTTTAAACTAAATAAAAATTAAATTAACGCATTTAAAAAAATAATAAACACATAGACACAACGCTAACAAAAGTAACATTTTTTTTTTCATCAAATGCATTACAAAGAAAACATTGAAACATTTGCTCTATAAATTAAATTGGAATATTTATGTAAATATGTATATATGCATTTATAGGTATACGTATGTTTGTATGTATGAACATCAAAAATCAACACAGAATAGATAGAAATAGAGAAACGAACAACTTGGTTTTCCTTCGTTGTTGAGAATTAACTATGTATGTGTATAAATATGTTTTAATTTTTAAGCCGACTTCTTATCAAATTGCTTTTCTCTTTCCATTTTACGTACATGCGTTTGCTCTTTCTTTTCATAGACTAAACACAAAATCGTAATATATAGTATATATAATGAAAATTAAGAAATAATATTATTGTAAATTAACTGTCTTCCAGAATAACAACAACTTAAAACGATGATGAATTACACAAACAAATATAAAATCAAAAAAAAAAAAAAATCTTTCGCACAAGACTTGTTGCTTTTATAACAAGGGGTTGGGTGTGTGGGGGTTTAAGGTATGTGTTGCTGGATGTGTGGTAATTGAGGTCTTTTAGAAAGAGAAGAAAAAAATTTACATATACATACTATATATTTTGCTAATCGTACATAAATTTGTTTATCAATTCGCTAATCGCGCACATTTACAGTTAGCACAGTTTTGAAGAGCGAAAAAATAACATACAAATAGAGAATAGAAATGACAGAAACAACAACGAAACACACGCAGATAAGCTGCCAACTGTTTGTTTGTAAGTATATTTGTTTTTGTTTTGCAGCAGCATGCAGAAAGTAGTTGTAGTATTTAGTATTTGCAGTTGTTATAATTATTATTAATATTGTTGTGTGTTAGCTTTCTGTATACTCGCAACAGCTTCCGTTATTCCGAATCTCTCGCTCTCCAAGACAGTTTTGTGTTGTTAGCTTTGGTTGTTGTTATCGTTGTTGTTGTGCGCACATCATAAGATGTGATGTTTACGTAAACGCTCAAATAGCTGTAAATAAAAGAGAGCAAGTATTTGAGCACATGGCATACAAAGCTTTTCAAAGCTTTCAAGTTTTCACCTACATTTGCTACTTTTCTACTGTGGCTGCTGTTGTTGTTGTTGTGTGGGTACTGCGCCTGGCACAAAGAAGCCGCCCTGCGGCACGGCAACCGGTGCCATTATCGGAGCCAGCACAGTCGGTGGCGCTGCAGACATGGGCGCGCCAGATGGATTGAACACATCCACATAGGAATTCTTCAGTGCTGCAACGTAAGAGAACAAATTGATTATTGACTATTTAAATTTTGATGGCTTTAAACCTACTGCGATTGCGTTTAATTTTAAAAATATTCGACTGAAGCTTGGGCTGGGCACCACCAGGTGAACCGGTTGGCGTTGTTGCTGTTGCACCTAAAGCTGATGGCGATGACGCTGCTGCTGGCATTGCAGCGGCTGAGGGTGAGGTAGCAACAGCAGTTGCAGTTGCAGCACCAGCATACATTGAATAATCATAATCCAATTGATTGTCATAGACATTGGCATTGGGCGGCAGCTCATGTGAGTTTTGCTGCACGGATTGTTGCTGATGTTGTGGCAGCAATAGATTGGGTGCACCTATGTTGCCCAGTGTATTGAAGGTTGGTGGCGCTGAAGCGGTTGGTGGCGCCGCTGCACTTGCTATTCCCATGCCCATATCGCTCATCTTTGGTGGCGGCTTAAATGATTCTGCTTCATCAGCAGTGCCCTCCGTATTCGTCCAGCACTTGCGCTCCTTGTCCCACACAATCGTTGGATTCTTGTCATCCGGTAATATCATTTGATTCTTGGGCTTCAGTGAAAACTTATTCCACAAGCCGCCAAACCAGCCGGCATTCTGATTGCTCTGTGCACTGTTCGAAAAAAGTTATGTTGGAATTATAATTTGGTTTGTAAGTTTGTAGCTTGTTGTTTGTAACTTACCCCGGCAAACCGCCAGCACCGGATTGTTGTTGCTGTTGCTTGGTCGCTGCTCCTGAGCCACCTCCTCCCGAGGCATTTCCTGCTGTTGTTGCCGCCGCCCCATCGTCGTCATCGTAACTCTTTGATTTTGGCATCGAAATTGTTGGTCGCACTTGCTGCTGCTGTTGTTGTTGGATGATCGATCACATGGTGGTTGATAGTTGGATTTTTTATAGATTTGTTTTTAAATTTGTTTGGTTTTGTGACAAATTGTGTTGTGTTTTTTTTTTTTTGCAAAAGTTTCAAGTTGTTTTTTGTTGTTGTTGTTGTTGTTGTCGGAAGGGCGGGTCGTGTTTGTGGAGAAATGGCAGTTGATTAGTTGTTGGTTATTGGCAAAACGAAAAACATAAAACAAATTAGTTGTTGGTGCATTCAAAACACACACACACATACATATGGTAGTAGTAGTATAGAAATGTTATTGTTCAAACAAAATGATAAAAAGTCAATTATTTTTTTTAACTGGCGCAGTCAAAATCGTTTGTAACTGTGTTGTTTATCAGGCGCTCTTGAATATCTTAGCCTAAGCTTATTCTACATTATTAAGTATTTGTTTGTTTTTGCCATTTAAAGTTATAAATATATAATGCATTGTTTATGCATTTCTTTATGTAGTTATATTGCCTATCAAGATCACAGGGTGCATATTTTTACAGTTTGTTTACAATTGGATTTGTAGCGCGCATATGTAGGTACATAAAGGGCGATAGAAAAGCTGCTGATTGTACATAGAAAGAAACCAAATTTAGACTAAATCTATAAACTATAGCTGTTTCTTAGTGCTAGAAGCCAAGCCGGTGTTGCCATCGCCAATCGGTGCATCAATATCATATGTGCGCACTCCAGTTTGCTTTTTTGCATCCAGATACGCTTCGAATTTGCTCAAACTCTGCTCGACCTCCGTGCACATTTTCTTATAGTTAATGGGTATGGCCGGATTGGCAATTAGTTCCTTCATTGACCACACATTTTGTGGTGTTGCTGCCACTGTAGCAGTCTGTTGCTGCTGTTGTTGCTGTTGCTGATGTTGCTGCTGCTTGATGATGCCCAACTGGCTGAGATAATCATTGTTCTGTTGCAGCATATAATACTCATTGTAGGCATCTTCGTCATCCTCGTATGCATCTTCATCATCATCGTTGTCATTATCCTCGGCCTGCTCTTCACCCTCGGCATCCTCATCGATAACATATTCATGCATCATGTATCGATAACGTTGCAGTTCACTGCGATCGGCATTTGCCTCAGGATCATAGCTGCTGCGTTGTTGTTGTTGCTGCTGCTGATGAAGTTGTTGCTGTTGCTGCTGCTGTTGTTGTTGCTGTGCAGCTGTTCCCAGTGGCATATCGATGGGATAGGTGCCATTGAAGACAATATGGGGTTTAACTTTGCTGCTAGGTTTGCACATTCTGTAAATGTTGCTGATATTTTGGCCCGTTGGCCTTGCCAGTGCTAAGCTATAGTTGTAATTAGATTCATTATCGTTATCGTTATCGTTATCAAACTCCTGCTCGGCCGCCTCTTCAATTGTTGTGGGCAAAGCAAAATTGACGCGCTTAACACCGCCTGTTGCTGTTGCTGCTGCTGATGTTGCTGCTGCTGCTGATGTTGTTGTTGCTGCTGTTGTTGTTGGCTTGGCTAACACCGGCTTGGCTGTTAAAAAGCGCGTGGGTGTGGTTAATGTTTTTGGTACAGCATTTGACAAATTGTTGGTTATATTCTTGTTGTTGTTGTTGTTGTTGAACTGTTTTAAACTATTAACGCGCTTAGCAATTGCTGTTAATGTGGCGCTTGATGTTGTTGTTGCTGCTGCTGCAAAAATGCTGCGGCTGCTGTTGTTGTTATTGTTGTATTGGTTGTTGTTGTGATTGTTGTTATTACTGCAGGTGCTGTTGCTGGTAGCATTATGACGTTTATTTATGTTTATAATGCTACTTACATCATTCAAATTAAATGCCTTTGTCTCTGCTATATAATCCATTGGCATGTTGTTGTTGTTGCTGCTGCTTATGTTGCTGGTAGTGTTGTTGTTATCGTTGCTGTTGTTGCTATCAAAGTGTAATTGGCGTGGCATTAATTGGCTCAAGTCCATGTCTTGGGCCGTAAAGCGCATTTGCTGGCCGGCAGTGGGCAGCTTAAAGGCATTGTGTTTAAAGCGATCATCGTCTGCTGCTGTTGCTGTTCTCAATGTTGCTGTGATCGTGCAACAATTGCATTTGCTCTTCTTCATCATAATGTTGTTGCTGCTGCTGTTGTTGCATTTGCTCAACTTCAGCTAGCGAAGCTACTGTTGCATTGCTGCTGTTCTTGTCTTGGCTGCTGCTGCTGTTGCTATTGCTGCTGCTGCTGTTCAATTCATTGCTCTTCATCTGCGCCAGCTGCATTCCAATGTGTACGAGTGAGAAACATTAGCAACATAATGCTTTAATTTAACATGCAGCGCGTAATTTGTGTCTTTTGCAAAATAACAAGAGTAACGAAAGTAAAAACTAAATAACTTAACGTAAAATAATGAACACAAACATAAATAAATACATGTATAACTTAAATCAAGTTTATACTAATTCAAATAAAAAGGCAAGTTTTTAACTACATAAATTCTGTTGTTGTTGCTGCTGTGGCTGTTGCTGCTGCTGCTGTTGCACCACCTACCTCATCGCCATAAGGCGGCTGCTGTCCTGCACCGCTGGGCCAATAATCATAGCTAGTGTTTGCTGCTGCTGCTGCTGCCTCACCATACATCTGCTCATTATGACCATCAAACGACGTTTGGCCATAGAGTGAAGATTGTGGTTGCTGCTGCTGCTGTTGCTGCTGTTGCGAGGGATCATAAAGCTGCTGCTGTTGTGCAGCATTGGGATCATAGTACGTTGGTGGCGCATACATATCGCTGTTCAGTGTCTGTTCATGACTTGGCTGCACTGGCGGCGGCGGCTCATAATATTCCGGCTGTTGCAGCAGTTGTTGTGGTTGCTCATATTGCTGTGGTTGTTGCACCTGCTGCTGTTGTTGCACCTGCTGCTGTTGTTGCATTTGTTGTTGTTGTTGCTGCTGCTGTTCCTGGTGTGCCTCTTGCTCGCGCTGCATGCTATCATCATATTGCATATTTAATGCACGCATTTGTTTGCCCAAATCGACAAATTGCTGATCAATATCGCTTTGCTGTTGCTGCTGCTGCTGCTGCTCCAACTGTTGCTCGTGCAGTGGCTGTTGCGAAGGAAAGTCGAAAACATTAGCACTTGTCTTCTTCGGATATATTGAATTGTAAAGACTTACTGGATCGGCCAGCGTGCGCAGTTGACGCAACCATTCCTTTTCCTCGGGTGCACCTTGTGGCGCCACTTGAGCACCATTTGTCGTATTTGGTGGACTTGCAAAGGACACACGATTAATCAGTATGGGATCATGATAACGCAAACGTTCCGCCAGATCACAAACCTAAATACAAATCAAATTCGATTACATTTCACAAACATCTATATCAATATAAACTTTAAACTTACGCGCTGTATAAAATCACTATCATAGCATTCCGGCTTGAGCTCAATGTGTTTGCCAATCTGCTCCAGATAGTTGGTGCAGCGAAAATGTTGCCCATAGTCTAGGATGCGTGTAGCCAGCAGAAACTTATAGTGCTGGAAATTGGCAATGCTGAACTTCGGGTCGTATAGCGACCGTGCATATTCATAGATTTCCGTCATGATGATGGCCTCGTTGCTGGCAAACTCATTAAATGTCTTGTAGTGTGAGGCGCCAAGCAGAATGAGCCTGTTTCCAAAAAAAGAAAGAAAGAAAGCGCTGATGAAGGAACAAATTATCGGAATAGTGATGGCTTACCTTGGCACATTGGCTGTGAGCGTTGTCAGCTCTGTCGCAGCGCTATCATAGCGTCCAAACTCCTCCTGTGCAACCAGATAGCAAAAGTGCGCAGCATAAATGTCTCCACGCTGGAACAGGGTATCACCTAGAGCGACCACCGAGCTGCGATCGTGTTCCGGCTGACGAGACTTGTTCGTCACCAGGATGGAGAGATGGGAACGCCAGTCGCCCCACTGCTCGTCACGCAGCTGACTAACGCAGGCGGGCGTATGACAGCTCTTCATCTGATAGAGCGTCTGCAGCGGATCATTCGCTTTGATGGCGCGATTGAGAAACTTTTGTGCCACATTCGTTAGAGCATAACGATCCTCGTACAGTGCCAAGAAGAACGCATGCGTCCACAAATGATGATCGGTGGCCCATTGTAGTGCCTCCTCCACATTGCCGCGCAGCACATAGCTGCGAAATTGATCTGTAGCCGCCTGCTCAGACATTGTTGCATCCTTGGGCACAGCATCGCCATCTCCATCTCCATCCATATCGTGCTCCGCCGTTGTGACTGTTCCAGCTGATGCTGATGCTGCTGCTGCATTTGCCGTTGCAGCTGCCTCGCCATCCAAATCGTTAAGTGCCTCGCCAGAATTGTTGCGTGCCACATCTGCATCCACATCAGCATCCGCATCCGCATCGTTATCCGGAGTATAGGGATACTTGCGCTGATTCTCCAACAGCAGATCACCAACATCCGTATCAGCAATGACCTAAAACGCAAATAAAACGATTTAGAGTTATAAATGTTGAAAAAGAAAATTGTGTTCAAACTTGCCCCATTTTGTCGCAGCAAGAGAATGAGCAGCTGCCACATGAGTGCATGCGATGCACGATACTTGTCAACGCTGCCCAGTGGCTTCTTCTGTGTGGCATAGAGCACGGTGCACGCACGGCTTGGTCCAAAACGTGTCTGCTCCTTGCAGAAGCTAATTATGTTATCCTTGTGCAGCTTGCGACCTTGCAACGGGCCAGGATAGGCGCGCAGCAAGCTGCTAGCGGCATCCTTAAAGCGTGGCGCCGCCACCTCAACATCGTTGCGCAGCCGGCCGCGTCCAGCGTACTTGGGACGCACCCGGAGCAACAAGCTCATCGAATAGGAGGCCACCAGATGGGGTCGATTGTAGCGCAACGGCGTACGACGTCTTGGTGGACGTGCGGCATTTGTTGTTGTTATTGCTGTTGCATCTGCATCGGCCACATTGCTGGCAGCCGCAGCAGCAGCTCTACAAATATGTCAGAAGATTAGTTAGAATGCTCTGGCTTGAATTGGGCTTAAGAAAGTTTGGCAGCAGGCAAAATAAAACTCAAAATCATATTCAAATTCAAGTTCAGAGAGTAAAGTTCGAAATCAAAATCATATGCATGCAAGGTTCAAATATTTGTATTGTTGTCAATATTTTTGATAAGCACAGACCTAAAAGAGAATTTATTTAGTCAAAAAAAGAACCGAATGGAATTGAATAGTATATATCTTTATACATAAAAATTCACATAAAGCTCAATTTACTGATCTTAACTTAGATAACCTTCTTGAACGTTTTATAGATCTAAAATGGAATCCTTATCAGCTATCAGAGTAGAAACCTCAGAAAAACCAGTTCGAAAAAAAATTAGTTTATATCAAAGCGAATGTTGATGGAGGCAAACATTCCATTAAGCACAAGAGATGGGGGGAAACAACAGAGGGAAAAAATGCACAACTTCATATGGAATGAATGTATGTACATGATATGTAAATGATGCATGTATGTGTGTAGATGTGGCGGAGGTTTTTACAAAAGAGCTTTAGAACCATATTTTGAGAGAGTAAATTTCGAATTTTTGGCAGAGAAAGTAGTATGAGGTCTGTTTTTTTTTTTTTGAGTTTTTGTTTTGGAAAGACCACCTGATATCGAGGCCGCACTCCGAGCCAGCATAGTAACGAGTATATCCAGCCGCATCCTCACAGCTCAGATTGTTGAGCGACCGGGCACTGGAGATGCCATAGGGTGCCAGGAGACGACGATCGCTGCTGCCATATAAGCTGGCACTGTCATCGCCGCCCAGCGTTGAATTTAATAGATCCTGCTGCTGTTGTTGTTGCTGTTGTTGTTGGCGACGACGATGGAACTCATTGGCTTGTGTTATGTAAGCGTGTGTGTACCTAAAGAGTAAGCACATAGTATGGACGGCGTTTTGTTTTTTTTGTGGTTGATTCAAGTTTAGTTTTTATGTTATGTTATATACTCTGGATACCGAAGGTAGAACAATTAGTATTACTTGCTTGATTAGTTGTAACAAGAACGAGTCAAAAACTAACGAGCGATCACTCTACTCGTCGTTGTTGTTGTTGTTGTTGTTGTTAGTAGAAGACACAAAACAACTGTTTCTAAAATTACTTTATAAAACAGTTGCTACGTTTTGGTTTTTTTTTAACGGATAGGGGATTACACAAAGCGCAGCGAGCGGGCGAGCGAGTGGACAACGAAGGTGAATGAGTGAGAGAGAGAGAGATATGGGAAGAGCGGGAAGAGGTTAAAGATACTGGGAACGAGCAGGAATTTGTTTATCTTCAAGATCATCATCATAAACGTCAGAATTAGATTGTCGGCAATAAAACAAATGTTAGCACAATATTAGATCAACAGGTTAATCAACAAAACAAGTTAGCTAAGGAGCGAACAACTCTCTGGCTGAGAAGCACGAGAAAAGCAGTCGGCGAGTAAGAAGAGAGTGAGGTTTGGGTTTGAGTTGAGTGGAGGCAAGGATAAGTGACTACAATAACATGCCCAAAAAAGGGAGTGAGAGAGAATTAGAAAAGTAAAAGTAACGAGTAACGAGTAACGAATAATAAATAACTTCGGAAAAAACCGAAGAATAACTTTGCAGACGTGAGCATACAATTTATGAGTTTATAGAAAAATACTTCTCTTTTTTTTTTTTAGTATATTACGAGCCCTACACTTTTTTTGTAGGATTTTTTTGAGGTTTTTGCAATGTTTTATGGAAAGGTGGTGGTATGATATCAATGGAAGGTCATTTAATTTACGTTTGAATGATACAATACTTTTTTACCTATTAAGTACCCATTGAAAATTTTCAATTTTGTAAAGTCTACTTTGAAACTTTTTCCTTGCTTAAACAAAAATGTTTTGATGCAAAAGTTACTTCAAACAATTTAATGTGACTGAAATTTTAAAAATCTCTCGTTTGTTTTTTTTTGTTTTTTTAAAATTTTTTAAAAAAATTATTATTTTGTTAAAAGTGTTTAAATAGTTAGCAATAATTTTTGTTAGTTTACTCGTTGCTAGAGTCGCACTCGTTAACAAATCGAAAAACTAACGATACTCGTACACACCGTGTGCAAAGTTAGCCAAGCGCATGGATAAGTAATTGAACGTTTTTGGCACTTACCTTTCACGTTCCCGGAGCAATGCTGCCTCCGTGCCGCTGGCGCCCAACAGATGGGCCGGATCGACAATACGTGCAGCTGCAACTGCTGCTGCTGCTCCTGGCATTGTATTGTTGGGAAGCACCTTGGAGGCCGCAGCCGCATTCACTGCTGTCGTCATTGAGTTTATCATTTGGCCATAAAAGTTGGCATACATTTCGGCATAGTACGGATTACGCGACATCTGTTTGTACATGCCATAGGGATCGTAGCCGGGTTGTGCACCACCAGCTGCTCCAGCCGCTTGCATTGCAAACTGTTCGTAGTAGCGTCGCTTGCTCTCCTTGTTGCTGTTGCTATTGCTGCTGCGCTGCTCCTTCTCCAGATGATCACTGTTGCGTGAGCTCTTATTCCGATAGCTATCGTATTCGCGTGCATCCCAATAGAGCGGCTGCTCCGAACGCGATGTGCCGCCCTCGTGACTGCGACGACCGCGCGACTTCTCGTGCATTGAGGACGACAAGGGTTTGACGCGACGTTCCCGATAGTGGCTGCCACCACGGGATGATGCACCCGCCACGGAATGCTGATGGTGCTCGTAATCATCGTAGTCATCATCAGCGGCACCGCTGCGTCTTTGCCGGCTGGCTTTGCTGTTGCGTCCGCCGCCTCCACCGCCGCCATCGCTGGCTGCAGCTGCTGATGCCTGGACAGCAATTGGATCACCTGCATCCGAATCATCGTTGTTGTGACTATTGCTATTGTTGCTGTACCGTGTGTGGCGTCCATAATGCTGTTGCTGCTCCTCGCGACGCCAGCGTTGTCGCTCCCTTTCACGCTCCCTCTCCCTTTCACGCTCCCTTTCCCGCTCCCTCTCCCTTTCCCTGTTGCGTTCCCTCTCCCGCTCCCGCTCACGCTCGCTGCGCTGTCCGCTGCGCTCGTGCTCCTGTCTGATGCGCTGTGGCTGATTTTCGGCATCGCGACTGCGTCGTTTGCTTTCGCGCATCGATTTGTTGCTGCTGTGGCTCTCGTTGTGCCCGCCTTGACGCACTGAATCCTCCGTTTCGCCCTCGTAGGTGTTGTTGTTGCTGTTGTTGGGACGTCGCCCGCTGCGCAGACTGCGCATGCTACGCTCATCCGCTTGACGACGTGCTGGCGGCGGCTCATGACTCTCACTGAGCAGCCACTCGTCCTCGGAATCATCATCGGACTCGAGACCGAGAGAAGAGGCAACTATAAGCGGTTTGCCGCGACCATGACCATGCTGCTTCTTCTCCAGCGTCGAGTGCTGTGATTGTTGTTGTGATTGTTGCTGATCTCTTTCCGGCACATCTTCTGCTGTTTCCAATTGTGGCACTACGGAGGCAGAAGCAGCTGGTGCCGATGCAGCTGCTCCTACTCCGGCTGCAGTTGTTGTTGGGGGCGTAACAACTACGCCAGTTGCTGCTCCAGCGACAGATGTTGGTGCCATTGGCGGCATTGGCTGATCCTCCAAATTCTCACCATCCAGCACCACTTCACGCTGCTCACCGGACAGCACCACAGTGGCATCGATCTCCACGCCAGTAACCACACGTTGCGTCACCTGCTGCTGTTGTTGTTGCTGCTGCTGATGCTGCTGCAGCTGTTGTTGTTGCTGCTGCTGCTGCTGTTCGCCATCAGAGGTATCCTCGCCATCGGCCTGACGCTCATCCATGTGCAGCGGATTGGGTTGACGGCTCAACGTTGGCTGCTCTGTGCCGGTGACCAAACGTTGACGCTCCACCAGCTCCGGCTGTCCAAGAACTAGACGGGACAGGCCAGGTGGCGGCAACAGTCCATCCGCCTCCCACGAATTGCCGCCCTCCTGCTCCTGTTCGTTCTGTTCGGAAAGATGGCTGGTCTGTAGATATTGTGCACGCTCATCATTTGGTGCAGCTAGCAGCACCTCTTGATTCTCATGATGCTGTTGCTCCAGTGGCTGCTCCATGGGCAACGGTTCGGGCAGCACCATCTGGACAGTTGCTGGTGATCCGGCTGTAGCCAGTATGTTGACGCGCTTGCTAAGACCAGCACCGCCGCGCTTGAACGGATTGCCGGCTAGAGAATCCATTAGAGGAGGAGGAGGCGCTCCTGCTGTCGCTACTGGAGCTACAACAGCTAAAGGTGGTGCTGCTGCTGCTACTGATGGTGGTGGTGGTGGAGGTGGCTGATTCTGGAATGCCTGCGGCGGCACAATGGCATTCAAATCGGGTTCCACAACAGGAGACAATTGCTGCTGCTCCGCGACAGCAGCTGGTGGCAGCAATGGCGGCAATTCCAGAGAGCTGTTGCCCGTCTCATTGTTGTTGTCGTTATTATTGTTGGTGGTGGTGCCAAAGGCATGCCAGCTGCTTTGTTGCTGCATATTAAACGAATCCTCCACAACACTGGACAGCGGCAGAGGCACTGGATACTCCTGCTCAACATTGTTTGCCTCAATGTTGTTGGTTATCGTATTGCTGCTGATGTTATTATTATTATTATTGATGTTGTTGTTACTATTGTTGCCGCTTTCATTCCAATCGCCCCAATCCCCCCAGCCATCGTTTTTGACACCATTATTGTTGTCAAAGATCTCCGGCTGTGGCAAATAATAGTTTTGTTGTGGTTGATGCATGTAATTGTCGGGAGCTGCCGCTAGCGCTGCCGGTGCCGCATACACCAGAGGCGCCACAGCTGCTCCTGCTGTCGTTTGCGGCGCAAAGCTTAAAGGCTGTTGTGTGCCGGCAAAATAATTGTTGTAGTTCTGTTGTGGTGGCGGTTCCTCTTGCCAATATTGTTGTGGCTGCTGTTGTTGTTGCGGCGGCGACTGTGGCTGCTGAAACATTTGGCTAGCATAAAGCTGCGGCGGCGGCTGCGGTTGTGGCGGCAGCGGGTGCTGTTGTGGAACTTGTGGAACCTGAGTGTGATGTAGAGTAGGTGCCTGCTGTTGTTGTTGTTGCTGCTGCTGCTGCTGAGGCGGCGGCGGCAACCAGTTGGCATTGTTGTGCAACATGTTGTCGCAGTGAGCAAACTGGAAAGAGACACAAAAATAAAAATAAAAACTGATCAAAATATTAAAACAAAATTAAAGCACTTGCGTGGCGAGATTGCCAATTGTTTGGACAAAGTGGCAACGTGCTAAACAACTTTGGTCTATCTGGCCGCCAGTGCACTCGAAATCGTGTATTTACAGTTAGGAGCTGCCACACAAAGAGATAAAGAGAGCATGCAGGTGACAGCTGTGTAACCTTCCTCAATGCAAGCAAGCCCCGTTACCTTTCAGTTTTCGCACTTTTCATTTTGATTGATAACAAGTTGTAACCGTAAATCAGGCGATGCTTTAACCACGACATTTATTTTGGTATACAGATGACAACTGAGTCGAAATGGGTTAAAGACAATCAAGTGACTTGTCAGTTTTTAAGTGCACTTCTGAAATTTTCTTATTCTTGTTTTTTGTTTCCATTTCGTTTCTTCGTGTTAACTTTTGTATAATCCAACACAATCAAAATGCAGCAAACGACAACAAAAACAATACTCGCGTTAAGCTAAAAGTTTACGTGGACTTTTGCTGAACGAGCCCCTATTCCCGCTTACTCCCTTGCTCCGCATGCACACACACTATTTTCGTCGTTTTTCTTACCACCGTAGCTGTTGTTGTTATAGTGCTTGACACAGCAGGTTTTTTTTTTATTTTTATTGCTGTTCGGCGTTTTACATATATGTGTGTATGTGTGCATACAACAAACAATTTACACTTGCATTTTATAATTTAAGTTAACTATGATTGCTAATTACTTTTAATGTATATTTTTGTTCAACGTCAAACGTTAAGTCAAAAGTGAAAACAGCCAAATTGGAGCAGTGGTTGTATGCACGACAGAGACGGACAGAAGAAGAGAGAATAAGGTTGCCAGAGAGCGTGAGCAAAGTGTCAAACAGGCGAACTGCAAAAACAAATATTAGGCGCACACACACACAAACATGCAGGGTTGTTAAACCGCTCAAGTGCCCGAAGGGGTTGCCAGCACTTGCAGGCAACTATTTTCGCATAATTAGACATGAAGCAGCTGATTATCCGAATATTCGCCGTCCATCATTTTTGTAAAAATAACAACAGCAACAGTCGAACGTGCATACATACATATATAACCACACATACACAAATAAACGTCTTGTTAATTATCCCCTTTTCGTTCACGCACATCAGTACAACACAGAAGGTGTCACTCCTGTGCCTTTCTTTTTTCTTTTGTATTGGCCTTATTTTTTATTGTTTGTTAGGACAATCACTTACACAAATCCGTTCTTTAACTACGCGTTCTTGCAATATGTTAGTAGACCATTTATTTGTTTAATAACTCTTGCAGTTGGGTTATATTTGTGATTAAATGGAATTTTTCGAGTACAAATGCCAACTCGACTTTTCGCAAGCGTTGCCAGTCTGCTAGCGTAAGACTGATTCTGTACACTTACAGATTAAGAGACTGTTAAAGGGTCACACTGCTATTGACATTAACAGCGCTGTAAGGTTTATACAGTATTCACAGGTGTGACTGCACATGAAAACTTTAAAAACACCAAGGAAAATCTTGAAAAAATACCAAATCAACTGAGAGCTCTCAATGAGTGCGGTGTGTATTTTGGAGTAATTCGCATATGGTCACCAAAACGTGCTTTCAATCTTTGAACACAATTTGTATTTAGATATTTAGTGAAAATGGGTAAAAAGGACAAGAATAAGAAAAAAGGCAAGGGTGCCGAAAAGACAGCAATGAAGACCGACAAGAAACTGGCAGCAAAACAAAAGAAAATGCTGGAAAAACTCGGAGAGGTAATTAAGCACGCTATTGTTTATCAAACTTGGCCAACTTGTATACAACAATAATCAACAGGCGGATATATCGGAAATCGTCAAGAGCCTAGAAGAGCAGGAGAAGAGCTTAAAAGCGATCACAGAAGATGTGTGTCCACCACCAACGCCTCGCTCCAACTTCTCATTGGTTGCACATCCCGAAAAGGAAGAGTTAATTATGTTTGGTGGCGAGCTTTATAATGGCGCCAAAGTCAGCATTTATAATGATCTATTCTTCTATAATATACCGCGCAACGAGTGGAAACAATTGCGCTCGCCATCGGGACCGACGCCACGCAGCGGACATCAAATGGTCGCTGTTGCCACAGACGGCGGCCAATTGTGGGTAATACTCTAAATCATTTAAATCCACACAAACCTAATCCTTATATAAATGAAACACTCCAGATGTTTGGTGGAGAACACGCAAGTCCCTCGCAGCTGCAGTTCTATCACTACAAGGACCTCTGGACAATGAGCCTAAAGACGCGTCAATGGTCAAAGGTAGCCGCTCCAAACGCTCCAAGTGCGCGCAGTGGCCATCGAATGGTTGCGGCCAAGAAGCGTCTCTTCATCTTTGGCGGCTTTCACGACAACAATCAATCGTATCAATATTATAATGATGTGCACGTCTTCTCCCTCGAGTCATACGAGTGGCTAAAGATCGAAATTGCCGGCGCAATTGCGCCGTCTGTGCGTTCCGGTTGTTGCATGGCTGCCTCGCCGGATGGCAAGATCTTTGTTTGGGGCGGCTATGCGAGAACATCAATGAAGAAGGATCTAGATCGTGGCATCACGCACACGGACATGTTTCAGCTGGACTTGGACAGTAAGCTATTTGATTATTCTCTTGTTTTTGTTATTCATCATATTACTTGCAGAGTCTGGAAACGGCAACAAGTACAAATGGAGCACGGTTAAGGCGGGCGGATATCGTCCGAAGCCACGTAACAGCATTGGCTGCACCGTGGCAGCAAATGGGAAAGCGTATTGCTTTGGCGGCGTCATGGATGTGAACGAAGATGATGAGAATGTGCAAGGACAGTTTGGCGATGAGTTGCTCTCCTTTGACCTCACATCGCCAGCCTGGCGACTGCTTGAGGTGGCGCCAAAGAACAAAAGCGGCGGCGGCAAAAAGGACAATGATGTTGACATGGCTGCAGATGCGCCTGCCGAGAAGACAGTGACTACAACGACAGATGGCATTTTCACAGTTACTGTGGGTGGACCCGGCTCCACCACACCTTACGTTTCCAAAATACCAAGTCTATTTGCGCCGGCTCGTCGCACAGATGTTCCGGCGCCCCGTATGAATCCGGGTCTGTGTGTCTGCAAGGGCATCTTGTATCTGTTTGGTGGTCTTTATGAGGAGGATGAGAAACAGCAAACCCTAAATGATTTTTATGCCTTGGATCTGCACAAGCTGGAACAGTGGAAGGTTCTTATTGCTGGCAATCAGAAGGCTCACGATTGGATCGATGATGATAGCGGAAGCAGCTCCGATGAGGAGTGCAGCGATGATGATGATGATGACGACGATGATGATGATGATGATATGGACACTGATTGATTTAGTGTATGAAACTAAAAAAAAAACAGTTGTGAATAAAATACAAGGAGCATGTATGTAAAATCGCAACTTTATTTTCTCTTGTAGTTTGCAAATTTAAAAGTTTACTGGCCGTTTGAATGATGACGCTAAAAAATACCTAGCTACTATTTTCAGTGTGCCAACAACGAGCTATAAATAAAGTCTAATTATGCAACTGTGTATTTAAAAAATACCAAACGAGTATTTAAGTGGTGCCATTGAGCTATCGTTACATTGTATTCATCGGCACGAGCATGCATGCAGGTGTTGAGTGTGTGTGTGTGTGTGTGGAACTATGCTGGTGTGTGTGTTATTATTGTTGTTAAGGTTAACCAACAACTAGTTTAATGCTTTAGCGCTTGCGTATCTTTATATATATATAGTTTATTTTGTTTAATTTTGTAAGTTAAGTGCGTCGAACAATGCTGCGTCTACTCCTATCAAACTGCAGTCGCACCGACTCAGGCCTCAGGTAATGCACGGCTTATGCTGTAACTCCCCGCCAACCGCGCTCTCCATCTTATTCGCACCCCCGCCCGCTGCAGTCAACAAACTATTTACACATGGCCTCGAAATCACTAAAGGCGACCCTTAAAGGAACTGGTATTTTTTAGTAGCAAAAGTAAAGTAGTTAATTTCTTGGATACATTAAGCTTTTATCAGAACGAAAATATCCTAATCAAACTATGACCAGATAAGACTTGCTGCTGTTGATAGGGTATGCAAACTTCGGCCATATCATATTTGTTGTTGATTATGTCATCGAACTGTTTGTTGTTATTTATATATATATATATATTATATTTGTAGCCGCAGCTTGTTGCAAGCACCGACGAGACTACAGAATGCCAGCCGCTTGATGCGACAAAATCAGCAGCTGATGCGGCCCAGGACGACGACGGGTCCGCCTGGAAATAGCCATGTGCGCGGTCTGGTACAAACAACGCGTGCTTTGTTGCTGGGAGGCGGCACTCTTGCCGTGGGCGTGGCAGGGCGCAGCTGGTGGGCATCACGTTTGGTGCACTGCGATGCGGGCAATCGGCTGGATGGCGTTCTGGATCACACTTTGGAGCCGGAGGAGGATATTGAGTTTGACTGGCGGCGTCTCTGGACATATCTGGAGCCACACACATGGGAGCTACTCGGTGCCATATGTGTACGTTGAGTGTGTGAAAAATGATTCACTGCATCTTACTTTTATCTCTTTTGTTTTCTGTTGACAGGCGGCACTTATTGTGGCATTCATTAACATACGAATACCCAATCTGCTGGGGGATCTGGTCAATACATTGGCGCGCTATGCGAACACCTATGTCATGGATCCCATCAACAACTCCTTTGTGAAGGATGTGAGCAAACCGGCCAGCAATCTGTTGAGCCTCTATATGCTTCAGTCCGGCTTCACCTTCGTCTACATCTATCTGTTGAGTCGCGTGGGTGAACAGATGGCCGCCCGCATGCGACAGGATCTGTTCAAGCAGATTGTGCTCCAGGACATCTCATTCTTCGATGAGAATCGCACCGGAGAACTCGTGAATCGCTTAACGGCCGACGTCCAGGACTTTAAGACGTCCTTCAAACAGTTTGTGGCACATGGCTTGAGAAGTGGCGCCCAGCTAATCGGTGGCAGCATCTCCTTGTTCATGATATCGCCACACATGGCGGCCATTGCGCTCGCCAGTGTTCCCTGTGTGGTCATGTTCATGTCCTATTTGGGTCGCAAACTGAGATCGCTCAGTAAAAGCTCCCAGGCCCAGGTGATTGCCCAATCTCAAAATGATAACAAAAACTTTAAACTAATCTAATTCTATTTTCTGTTCTGTGACCAGGCGGAACGTGCAACTGGTGTCTGTGAGGAGGCTCTATCCAATATACGTACAGTGCGCTCCAGTGCCTGCGAGTACCGTGAGATGCAGCTGTTCGAGAACGAAACGAATGAGGCAGCGCGTCTGGCACAGGAGCTGGGCTATGGCATCGCTGTCTTCCAGGGATTAACGAACTTTTTCCTCAACACCCTCGTGCTCTCCACGCTCTTCATGGGCGGACATCTGATGTCAACGGAGAGTTTGACGCCGGGTGCACTGATGGCATTCCTTGTGGCGTCGCAGGGCGTGCAACGTTCCTTGTCCCAGGGTTCGGTGCTGCTGGGCACCATGATCCGTGGCATGACCGCCGGCAGTCGCGTCTTTGAGTTTCTCTCCCTGCAACCGAAAGTGGAGCTGCTACGCGGCTACGTTATACCGCCGGAGCGTTTGCACGGCGAGATCCGTTTCGAGAACGTCTCCTTTGCGTATCCCATGAGGCCAGATCATGTAAGTTCATCCTCATCCCTAGAAACAAATGATTCTATTTTTTAAATTGACAATTGACAGATCGTACTGAAGGACTTTAGCTTGACGCTGCGTCCGGGCCAGACGGTGGCGCTGGTGGGTGCCAGCGGATCGGGCAAGTCAACGATTGCGGCTCTGCTGGAACGCTTCTACGAACCCACCTCGGGCAACATCAAGCTGGATGGCTATAAGCTGGCCGACATATCGCCCTACTGGCTGCGCGCCAATGTGCTTGGGTTCATTGAGCAGCAGCCGATCCTGTTTGGCACCAGCATCTTGGAGAATGTGCGCTACGGCAAGCCGGATGCCACACGCGATGATGTCTACGATGCCTCCAAGCTGGCGCAGTCCCATGAGTTTGTCACTGCGCTACCGGATGGATATGCGACGCATGTCGGCGAACGTGGCACCCAACTGAGCGGTGGCCAGCGACAGCGGATTGCCATCGCTCGGGCGCTGGTGAAGAATCCAAGGATACTCATACTCGATGAGGCGACGAGTGCGTTGGATGCCACCAGTGAATCGGAAGTGCAAAAAGCACTTGACACTGCCGTACAGAATCGTACCACTTTAGTTATTGCCCACCGGTTATCCACGATACGAAATGCGGATCTGATTGTTGTCATGGATCAGGGCCGCGTTGTTGAGGTAAGTTGGGGAAACACCACAGAAAATGGAATGATTGACCTACTTAATCTTTGCTCTCGCGTTTGTAGACGGGCAAGCATGATGAGCTGATGGCGAGACGTGGCTTGTACTTTGAGCTGGTGCGTCAGCAGGAGAGGAGGGAAATTCAGGATCAGGTGCAGGCCGGCGAGGAGGAGTTTAACAAAACTGTGCCGCAAGTGGAGGCGACATAAATCACAATCAGAGTAGTACAATAATAGAAATGCAACGAAATTACATACATATGATTCCCTGTACATACTACAACCCTATTTATTTTTATTGTTTTTTGACCACTTTAGGAAATTTCGTGTGTTTAACGGTATTTGTAGTTACGAAATTTGATACAGCCCTCAAATTTCCGCGATAATTTACAACAAATGAAACAAATGGTGTTCATGTTAAATAAAACTTAGAAATCACATTGTTTTTATGTACTTAAAGTTTTTTAAACTGCTGTTAATAAATATTTTAAATATGAATTTAAATTTGCTGCAGAATTTTACAAATTAAAGTTGGGATTTTTTGGTATTCATCGTTTTAATAGTTTTGGTATATGCGCGCTTGAGTATTTCTGCGTTTAACGTTCGGCGGTCACACTGAACACTAACGCTAGTCTCATTTTGGTTTTTTTTTTAAACAAATGCATTTGTTTTTTTGTTTTCGAACTGTGTGCAGCAATTAAAGTGCCCAAACTTGCGACCGGTAGTGCAATAATGGTGTGAGGACGAATATAAGAACAAATTCGATATGTCCCTTCAACAGCAGCAACAAAATATACGATAAATTATGTAAGTGTGTGTGTGTGTTATTGTGTGTTTGGTTTGTTTGTGTATGTGTATGTGTATGGTTTTAGCTGTTTTGACAGTATAACTACTATTAATAAGAATGCAGCAACAACAACAACAAGAACGATAAATACAACAATAGCACAAGTATGCTATTTGCTATCGTTGTTGTTCCCGTTCCCCCACACAAATTTCAATCGACATCAACTTTTGTTATGAGCCATTTGTATGTGTGTGTTTGTGTACATGTTTTTTTTTTATTGTTTTTTTTTTTTTTTTGTATGTGCCTGTGTTTGTGCATTCGTCATGTTGTGTTTTTTAATTTATATTTGTGTTCGAACTACAGCTGCGTCAGCGTCGTCTGCTTGCTTCATTAGTTATATTAAGCACTGATATTACTGTTCAGTGCATATGGAATCATTTGTTGTTGTGCAAGAATAAGTCACACAATTTCTTCAGGGTCAATGCTGGCAATAACAATCAGTTTCCACCCCCCCCCACTCCTGCCCCGGAATTCCCTTAGAGCTGGGCTTATTGGTTCTACTGAACTAGTAACATGGCCGGTTCCGTAAGGTTCACGTGATATGTTGATATTGCAAATATGTGCAAGAAATGTAGTTAATGCAACCACTTTATGTTATATGCCGGCTATGACATCATATATAGATTAGCGCTTAACCGCAGGCTGTAGAAATAAAAAGTAGTTCGACTTGATTACATGCATACATACGTTTGTTTGCTCTCCAGTTATGCAGTAGTTCATTTGCCAAAACCGGTTCAACAAACAAAGGCTTGCCAGATCGCCAATGGATGCACACGCTCTCATAAGATTGCTCTCGCTCTCACATCAGTGCTGCCAGTGATGTTTATAGCTGAAAAAAAAAAAATACTTTTTATTTTGTTTATTTAAGTGCAATAATAAGTTGCAAAATCTTGAATTTAGTTTGGCTTTTAACACAAAATGTTAAGTTTCCCACTTGCCATAGCTATATTTCCTCATGCGATTTAAATAAAAGCTAGATTTGGCTATATCAGCAACACTGGCTGCTCTCATCATCATTATGCTCTCTCTCTTTATTTATATTTCTTTGCCAGCCAGCGGACACATACGCACACACACATATACATTTCCACATGCATCAACAACAAGAAGAAGAACAACAACAACAACATGATCGTGCGGGAGACATGGTGTTGCCAACCTGCGCCAGTTGCCTCTGCCCGCTTCTGGCCCACCATCAAAACGATGAGCCAATAGTGATGGCACTCGGCCAGCAATGGCACTGCGATTGCTTTCGCTGCTCCGTCTGTGATGGCCATCTGCACAGTTGGTATTTTGAGCGTGAGAATCTGCTCTATTGCCGCGAGGATTACTATGCCCGTTTCGGCGATGCCTGTCAGCAGTGTACGGCTGTCATAACGGGACCAGTGATGGTGGCCGGCGAGCATAAGTTTCATCCGGAATGCTTTTGCTGTAACGCCTGCGGCTCCTTCATTGGCGAAGGCGAATCCTATGCTTTGGTCGAACGCTCCAAGCTCTACTGTGGCCAGTGTTATGGCAAGCGTCTGCCCGTCGATGCCCGCGCCCGCATCACGAATGCCGGAAAACCTATGCATTCGATCCGACTCGTCGAGATACCCAAGGATGCGACGCCTGGGCTGCGTGTCGACGGTGGCGCTTTAGATGATGGTTGTCCCACGGTGCGGATAACCGAGTAAGTTTCCTCATCGCACATTAATCACAAAAAATACTAAATCACCAACAATTTTCATTTTTAATAATTACAAAAAAAAAAGAATCTTAAATGTTTTTATCTATCTTTTGATTATATCTATTATTATATATTTATTTAACAAATTAAATGTAGTATATAATAAACTTAATACTAGTTTTATTATTTTAAGAGACTAAACACAATCTTTAAATTCTATATAATACGGATTTAACACTTTTTTTAAGAAGTTTTAGAACTAAGTATTAGAGTAAGTATTGCATAGCTTTTTTTTTAAATAAACATATTTAAAAAACTAACATTTTCAAAATATTTCTTACATCTGGTGCTGGTTTTTCATGCTCTTTCGTTTCTCTCTCTCTCTCTCTCTGTCTCGCCCAATCGCAACTGCCTCTCTCTCCATCTCTTTCTAACTGTCTTTCACTTTGTGTGCGTTTGCTTTAAAAAACAAAAGTTTAATTTGTAAATTTTATGGTCGCATGGGCAAGTACGCCTTCTCCCTGCTTACCTTGGTGGCGGATCGTTGTTGTGCCTTATATAGGTAAAAATAATATGATTATTATTATCCCTCTCTTCGGCAAGTCGAAGATTGCGTACTCTTGCAGAGGAAAGTTTCTGAAAGATTTCTGCAAGTGTATTGATAAAAACCCAAAACACCTAACCTCAATCCATAAAATTGTTCCCTTACTAAAACACTTTTCCAACACTTTTCAGGATCGATGTGAATCTTACGAATCTGCACATTGGCGATCGCATCCTGGAGGTCAATGGCACCCCGGTGAGCAACTCATCCGTGGAACAGATCGACAAACTGATACGCAGCAATGAAAAGATGCTGCAGCTAACCGTTGAGCATGATCCGGTGCAGGTCTGCCGTAGCTGCAGCCAGGCGGACATACAGCGAGCCAGTTCGACATCCACGCTCATCCTGCCACTGAGCACATCCGCGTCCAGTGTGGAGGTGGGCGGACGTGGACGGGAGCGACTCTACAAGGCAACGGCAGCTGCGGCCGAACCCAGCGGCAAGATGCGCAAAATGCGCCAGCAACTACAACAACAACAACAACAGCAGCAACAGCAACAAGAACAACAGCAAATTCCGCCCGCTCCACCATGTCAGCTGAAGGAGAAGGAACGCTGCTCGAGCTTGTCCAAGCTATTGGATGAGCAGCACACGGCTCAACAGCATTCGGCGCATCCACAGCTCTATGATCTATCGCGGACGCAGAGCTGTCGCGTTGTCCAGAAACCGCAACGAATCTTTCGGGCCACCGATCTGGTGATGGGCGAGAAACTGGGCGAGGGCTTCTTTGGCAAGGTGTACAAGGTGACGCATCGTCTGACCGGCGAACTGATGGTGCTCAAGGAGCTGCATCGGGCGGACGAGGAGGCTCAACGTAATTTCATCAAGGAGGTGGCCGTTTTGCGTCTGCTCGATCATCGGCATGTGCTCAAGTTCATCGGTGTCCTGTACAAGGACAAGAAGCTGCATATGGTCACCGAGTATGTGGCCGGCGGTTGCCTCAAGGAGCTCATCCACGACTCCCAGCAGCCGCTCACTTGGGCTCAACGCGTCTGCTTGGCCAGGGACATTGCCTGCGGCATGAGCTATTTGCATTCCATGAATATCATCCATCGTGATCTCAACTCGATGAACTGTCTGGTGCGCGAGGATCATTCGGTTATTGTTGCCGATTTTGGTTTGGCGCGCAGTGTGGATGCACCACGTCTGCCGGGCGCCAATCCCGGCGCAAGTCCAGCTCCTGTCGGCATGGACAGCATGTCGCCCAGCGGCACGCTCCGACGCAGCAAGAGTCGACAGCGACGCCAGCGTTATACCGTTGTGGGCAATCCCTACTGGATGGCACCCGAGATGATGAAGGGCCTCAAGTACGATGAGAAGGTGGATGTCTTCTCCTTTGGCATTATGTTGTGCGAGGTGAGCTTTCCATTTGCTTCTTCGCTCATTCCTTTCTCTTACCCATTTATTTTTCGCTTGCAGATAATTGGGCGCGTGGAAGCCGATCCGGACTATATGCCACGGAACTCGGACTTCAGTTTGAATCAGCAGGAGTTCCGTGAGAAGTTCTGCGCCACCTGCCCGGAGGCATTCGTCAAGGTTGCCTTTGTGTGCTGTGATTTAAATCCGGATATGCGTCCCTGTTTCGAAACGCTCTACATTTGGCTGGAGGAGCTGCGTCAGCATCTGGATGCACAACAATCGCCGCCGCCGCGACTCTTGCACGAGATTGAGAACTTTCAGGATAGCTACATTAGCTCCGAGGATGCACTTTCACCCACTTCACAACGCAGCCTGGACAACTTAAACGAAGCGGCTGCTTCACAGCCCGAAGTGAAAGATGAGAAGGAGAAGGAGAATGTGGAGCTGGTGGAGAATGTGGTGATGCGGCCACAGGATATACCAAAATCACCGCATCTCGGCAAGGATTTCTCGCCCAGCGGCGAGAGATTAAGGGACAGCATGCGTGCCCGCAGACGTCAGCGTTTCTTGGTCGGCACACAACAGCAGCACCAGCAGCAACCACAGCAGCAGCAACAACAACAACTGGAACCAGAGACAACAACATCGACGGAACGTGCGCTGAAGCAGGCACTGAAAAAGTGTCGTCCCTTTGGGGAGAAGGGTTATCTGGTTGATCTGCGTCCGGGCGCTGAGCTGCAGCTGCAGGATGTGCGCGATCTGAACAACTATTCGGATGTGGACTCCAGCTGCGATACAAGTCTCAATTATCACGAGATTAATGCCACGCCACCACCCGCTGCGCCTCCACCCCCTGCGCCACCGCCGCCGCCGCCAGAGCCAGATCAGTCCAATGAGCAACATCGTTTGGCCTTCGAGGATATGCGCACACGTCTGCATCAATGTCGCAGCAAGTTCGAGCATCTGGAGGAAGCGAATCGTCGCAACTTCAGTCAAGCCCAGCACTCGATGCGCAACTTCTTCAAGACGCCGCCGGTGGCGCTCAAGATGTTCCAGCGCCTGGAGCACGAGGCGACACTGAATGGAGGCAGTGCAGCACCGCGACGTCGCAGCACGCAGCGCATCAATCAGACGCCCATCTTTGGCCGGCGTCAGCTGCCGGCGATGTTGCCACAGCTGCAGCAGGCGGAGTCTCTGGAGAATCTGGCAGCAGCCGCACCTTCTACTCCTCCTCCTCCTCTTCCTCTTCCTCCACCAACAGCAGCAGCAGCAACAGCTGCAGCCAAACGCAGCAAAGCAACACTTGCAACAACAGCAGCTATAACGAAAACAAGTGCAACAACAGCAGCAACAACAACATCCTTGCCAGCAGCAGCTGCCTCCGAGTACCTGCCCAAGAAGCACAAACTAACGCTGCCATTGCCCCTACTCTCGAATACACAACGTCCGCCCAATGGCAATAGTGGTAACAATGCTCGATATCAAGTCAACAGCAAAGCGAAGCAACTGAAAGCCACAAATTGCGTTTCGCCCACACGTAATCGTCCTGGTTCGCCCAGCAAACATCTTGCCCAGAGGCACACAGCGGCCACAGCCCAGCGACAACATAATAACAATAATAATGGTAAATTGAACAAACGCAAAAAACTATGCGAAAGAGGGAACATGAAACCTCTCTAAACCTATCAGCTTCACGAAATCCATTCCTCTTCACACCCTCTTAGGATCAGATGATGATTAACATTTGATGTAAAGGTTTAGCAGTTAACTTGAATGGGGACAAATAGGAGGATGTCCAGTATCATGTAGGGAGCGTCCTTTCTTCTAAAGTAAGACTTTCCCTATGTCAGGAAAAGATTATAGGTTGATCTCTCCAAATCATAAAGAACAGGTCATCTAAATTAAGTATTGAATCTGATTGTAGGATACCTAATGAAGTTACCCTAGTCCGAGGTGTGGCCCTAATTGAATATTCTTTAACTATTATGTTTTCTCTAAACTAACCACAATTAATTTCTCTACAACAGTTGCATCGTCAGCCCATCAGCAGCAGCAGAGCAGCAGCCACTGACGAAGAGCACCCGGCTCAGCATACTTAGTCCGGAGAAGGTGCATCGTTTGGGCGCCCGCCTCAGTGATCAAAAGCAGAAGATGCGTGAGGAGGCGGTGACAGCGGCTGCCAGCAGTAATGGGCATGGACATGGTCATGGTCATTCAACTGGACACGGTCGAGTGGTGGTTGCTGGACCGGGCAACGGTACGGCGGCATCGGATCGGAGGAGAAGAGCGCCACCATCGCCGCCAGTGCGAACGCATTTCAATACGCGTTGCTAGCTGGTATACTGTTATACTTAAAGTGTCATACACACAACGGTTGTGGTACCAACTCATTCCCCCACAAAACTGTTATACACCGCATTCCGCAATCCAAAACATTCCGACAAGCACGAAAAAACAAAGCAAAAACTAAAAACCGAAAACGACAACGAAGCAGAAGACGAAACGAGCGAAACGGCGTTGCCACCTAGTTAAATATAAAAACAAGTGGCAACGCAGCGACGGCAGTAAATCAAAAAAAACAAAACTGTCCGACAATAGTAGTAGAAGAAGAAGACCAACAAAAGAAAGACCGAAAGTAAATGGCCACTAGAAAATAGAAAGAAATTGTTGCTTAACTTTCCCAAAATTGTAATACAGCTTTTGTAACATAGCACAAATCAAAACTGCAAGTGGCCATTTTGCAGTTGTATAACATATAAGAGAAATGCTCAATTTTTTTTTTTACATATATAAAACTGTTATACAGATACAATTTTTGTTAAATTAATCTCTTCTTTTTTTTTAAATATATATAACACGTATTTCCATATACTTATAGTATATAATCTAAACCCAAGGTTAAGTGCCTGTAAAATAAAAAAAAAGTTGCAATATTTACAAATTGTATAACATTAAAAACTAGAATCTAAGTTTACAGGGTATTAATTGCATTGAATTAACTAACAGTTGAACAAGAAAAACAAAAGACATATATTATACAAAAAAACAAAGAAACAAATCCCAATACGAATATGAATGATAGAAAAGGAAAACCTTGTGCCATGGCCCACCATACGCAGTAAATGCGGAACAGAGAAAGAAAGAGAGAGAGACAGAGATGACAACAATGACGTTGTTTAAAATAATGCCTGTGTTTGGATGGGAAAATAAATAAAAAACAAGACAAAAAGACAAAAAGACAACAAAAAATGTAACGAAAAATAATTATTTTTTATAAACATACAATACAAATATATTCCATGTTAGTGCTTAAATCTAATTTATTATATATAGTACTTTATATACAAAAAAGATATTAAAAAAAAAAATCGAACAACAAAACAAAAAAACTTATACCCTCCTATAATACTAATACGACTACGAACCTAAACAATAATTGTTGCAAAAATTTATATACTACTTACTTTATATATATATATACTATATAACTCGATTGATATTGAGAAACCGAAAGTCTAACTTATGCTCGTATACTTTATTATGTACTATAACTGTACTACGTATGTGAATACATACATACATATATATATTGTGTAATACTACAACAACAATTGCAATTGCTCAATGCAGAATTAGTTTTTAAGTAGCACAGTGCTAACTGTTATACACATACACACATACATACTTATGCTGTTAAAACTGTTATACAAACGCTGTATTGTACTTTATATAACTAACTAGGCATACAAATTTAAAAAAAAAACGCTTACAATTACTTGCTATTATGTGACCACGCCCCCCTTCTCTTAAGCCCCCAATTTAGCCCTCCAATAACTGATTTACAAAATATAACAAAATGACAATGCTGTTATATAACGATTGTTATGCTTGGCTTATAGCCGTATAACAGTGCGCCTCTCAATGTTTAAAACTAAAACTTGACATAAATACTTTATAAATTTAGTAATATGTACATCAATGTATGTTGCGTATATTTTTGTATGCAGTTGATAATTATTATGTTTTTAAAATACATTTGATTCCATCATACTCTATATAATACCATGTTGTTTCAATAATCTCACTAAAAAGGGTAATTTTTTTAAAGTATGTTTTTCTGTGTAAAAGTTTAAATGTTCAATTAATGTAAAAATTACTCTCTGATTTCTATAAAAAAAAGTAGCTAAGAATAAACAAAATTTTTAAAAAATCAACGACAATTCTACTTTTTTTTAAAGTTCCACACTCTGACAGAACACTGTAATTTTGTTAGGGTATTTCGTTTGCGATGCCAAAAATCTTTTTTCATAGCATGCACGTTGAAAACATGAGAAATTCCCAAGCTCAATATTTTATCACGCTGTGCGTACAGTTGCGCAGCATCATCATCATGTGCGTGATTATCATTGAGAAATTCACTGACGTTGACGTGCCGAGTTCAAATGCACCCACAAACAAGAAGAGGAAGAAGAAAAAGCACACCCACCAACCACCATTTACCGGTCCTTGTCCCGGGCTCGAGCTCCAGTTCATTTTGAGCTTTTCGTTTCGTGTGTATCTGATTTTTCCGCATTGTTGCTTGCAGGAAGCCATTCAGCTCAACACACACACACACACACACAATACACCCACACAGTGGAAAATCAAGAAGGGCAACACCGACAGGTTGTATCCATCGTGGAATTTGTCCCAGACCATGGTTCCGAATACATATGGATCGATAAAGTTTGCCCTGGCCGGGCCAATAGCCCAGGACAATCCTTATACATACACACGGCAATCACATACATATACATATATATATATATATATATATATGTATATATATATACATAGGTTTATTGTGTATACAAACATGCGCAGTGGAAACGTTTCCTGGAGCATGCATTTTACTAGCTATGTACATGGTAAACATACTATTTACATTATGTACATAAATATATAGTCTGTAACAGAGCTGTTAGCCAGGCGCAACGTTGCCATTCTTCATGGCCCTAGCTTAACAGCTGTTAAGACAGCTGATGTGACAATGGTCGCCCAGCATAAACAGCTGCTGGCTTTCTGGTAATTAGCTTATTTGCCTCCTTCGCCATTTAATAACTCTCTTAACCAAATACATACATACATACGTACCAAAAGTACGTAGGAAAAGCATGCATAAATAACGTGATTAATCAGGATAATATGAAGTAACAGCAGAATTAGCAAGCTGCAATCATTTGCAGTCGCCCTTGCTGCATTTGAAGTGACGTAGCAGCGACGCCGGCTGCAGCAGCAGCAGAAGCAGCAGCACGACGACGCGCCGTTACGTATTCAAGGTCTACATTTGTGTATCGATACACGAACGTTTTGTACACATATCTATGTATGTAAGTATGTGCCACAATTTCTTTTGTATGCGCCTGCTTATATGTAATACAATATATATGTATGTACGTATATTTACATATGAACGTACATGCATATGCATGTAAATATGTGGGTTCATAGTATACACACATAGATAGAGAGAGCAAAATGTTAGTGTACTGGAGCAATGGTCGCTGTTCTCGTTTCAACCCCCAACACGAAACGCGCCCCCTTTTGCACGACGTACCCATGCCATCGGCCATGCCCGTCGTCACCAGCTATGTAGCTTTTGCCTAGCGTTTTGCTTTTGCTTATGACGTGCTCGCACGTACGCGACGTACTCACAACTGTTGTGTGTGTATGTATGTATGTATATCGCGTCATACATGCACACACATCTCTACATACTGGCATGTATTTCGGTACAGTAAAGCCTCGCTGACACACACGCTCGCTAGCTGTTCGATTTCGTACAATTGGGAGGTTTTAGTGGGCCGAGCATGCACTGTACAAGTACATGCATACATGTGTGTGTGTGTGTGTGTTTGCCAAAAGGCATACGTATATAAACAGTGAGAGCGTGCGCGCATGAACTGAAAAATGTGTACAACAGCAAACGGCAAGCTGCCCAGTGTCCAATTGCAATGTTCTTGAATGTTTTGAAAAGATTTGATATCATCAATAAAATGCATGTTTATATCACTTCACAATGTAAACATACAATGATAAGCAGAATTTCCGGAATTGGTTCAGTTTTATTTAATTGGTTAAATAAAAATGTTATCTTAAAGCAGTTATCTCAAACAAGTAGTTGATACAGACATTGTTTAAATACTTATTTACCGATTTAATTAAAAACAATTGAAAACAGTACCTACACTCATATGAACATATTTCTTAAGATACTTAAATCCCATCAACAATATTTAATATCCTCGTTGTTTCTCTTTTTAAAATCCCAACAACCCCTGTCTAAACCGGGACTGCATGACCTACGGTTGTGCGCATTCACCACTGGGTCGCCTGTGTTGCTGCCCATTTGACGTGCCTGTTGTTTTTTTTTTGTCTCTTTCATTTTCTTTTTGTTTGCTTTTGCTTTTACGCTGCTTTGCTTTGCGCACCGCTCATTTTCATCATTCTGTAGTCGAACGTTGCCGCGTCAAGTTACGCTTACGCTAAACATTCTTCGGCATTCTGTTGCCCACACAATTGTAGCGTCGCTCGTGTACGTGTCTCTGCTGCTGCTCGCTCCCTCTGTGTTGCGTGTGAGAGTGTGTGCGAGTGTATATATATTTTGTGTTTGCTGTGCTGTGCTGTGCTGTGCAGGCGACAAAGACGTACGAAAAACGTAACGCGTACGTGTGTATGTATAATACGTGCGCATACACACATACATGTGCGCCGCAGCGCAATAGAAAAAAAATAATAAGAAAAAACAATCTTACAACCACTTATATTTCTTACTTTTTTTTGCCAGTGATAAAACAAACAAAATAAAAAAAAACAACACAAATATTTTTTGTGCACCAAACGAAAATCAATAACGTAAAAGCACACTAAAATATGCGGCTATAACGTGTCACACAGCACAACGTGCTGCAAACAGAATATACACATATATGTATGTGTATGTACATACATACATATATACAACAAATTGATCACATACAAATCCAAAAAAATGCACACAAGCAAGATAAACGACAACAAATTGCCGGTACAACAACAACAACAACTACAACAACAGCAAGAGCAAACGGCGCCATTAATAAACAATTATCGATAATTGTTATCGGTCAGCGATAAATAATAAAA
Organism: Scaptomyza hsui; assembly: GCA_018152825.1. Lineage (NCBI taxonomy): Eukaryota > Metazoa > Arthropoda > Insecta > Diptera > Drosophilidae > Scaptomyza > Scaptomyza hsui. The sequence goes on from JAECXO010000001.1 coordinate 13,422,047, forward strand.
GAAAAAAATATATAAACATTTTATTAGTGGAAGTTTCTTTTTTTTTTTCTTGTCCTGATTCTGATTAGAGCTCTGTGTGTGCCTGTGTTTGACTGTGTGTGTGTGTTGTGCATGTGCGTGCAGCCGACGCTGACGCCAAAAAGTGGGTCGCGTTGCGCGCGTAAATTTGGGTCGCAATTGCACTGCTGCAAATTCCAAATTCCCAAAAACTTCCAGTTCACCACCACCACAACACAGAGAACGTCCTGGAACTAAAACGCGATGTCGCTGCAAACGAAACGTCAGCACTGTTACCTGTGCGACCTGCCCCGCATGCCCTGGGCCATGATCAATGACTTCTCAGAGGCTGTGTGTCGCGGCTGCGTCAACTACGAGGGCGCCGATCGCATTGAAGTCGTCCTCGATGCCGCTCGCCAAATGAAGCGACTGCATCCGAGCAGCAAACATCAACGCGCTGCCCATGAGAATGGTGAAGTTGTTGTGCTCCAACAACAACAGCAACAACAAAGGGGCGGGGGCGGTAGCGGAGCTCCATCTTCGAGCGTTGGGCCCGCATCGCTCTCGCTCTCACATCAGCATGCTGTCGCTGCGGCGGCCGCTTATCAAATGCCTCGCATTGGTCCACATCCTCCACCCCCACCCCCACCGTCGCATCAACAGCAGCAGCAACAGCAGCAACAACAACTAATGGACTTTCCAGTCAAATTGGAATCCTCACCAGATGTGCGACCCGTGCGCATCTCACACATGACGCCCCACCACATGCAGCAACAAGCTGGCGCCCAACAGCGACCCGGCACCGGACCTGGACCTGGTCCCGGACCCGGTCCACTGCCCGTTACACAGCAAGTAACGGGACCCGGCTCAACACTGTTGCCCGCCCTTTCCGTTAATCTGAAGCGTCCGCCCTCCGAGGACGTCGACGTCGATGGCCAACAACAGCAGTCGCAGTCACAGCAACATGGCGGACCCACACATGTTGGCGTCGGCGTCAGCGTCGCAGAGCTCGCTGCCGGCAGCGGCGTCGGCGTCGGCCCATCCAGTGTAAAGCGCAGCGCCCTGGAAGATCCCAATGGTGCGAGGCCGCCATTGACGCGTGGTGAATCGCTGCCGGCCGCTGTCAGTTATGTTCCAACGGATCGACAAATCAGCTTGAGGGATAAACAACAGCCTGTGCGGGCGCCCAGTTTCGATGCATCGACCTTCAAGGCAGGCGGTAAGTTTGAGAGAGAACAAATAATCAAGTGATGAGAGAGAGAGAGCGAGAGAAAGATTGAATAACTGTAATAGGCTAGACAGGTGTGGTGTAAAGCAAATAACGGTTAAAGTGTAGAGAAATATATAAATACATTGTATGAGCATCAAATGAGATAAGAAGGGCAATAATGGATGAAGCAAAACTAACACTGACAGTAGAAAAAGTTAGTACAAGTTGATAAGGACAGACACTAGTATTAAAATGGATGTGGCCTGATTTGCAGTCAAGGATTCAGTTTGTGATGCCTAACAACGAAATGAATACATACATGCAAAAGGTTTTAAGAATGTGTTTGTATGTTTGTTAGCGCTTTTTGCTGTTGGTGGAAAGATAAGCAACGCTGCAAACTGGCACAAATCCCAAAGCAGAGTGAATGAGCGTGATTCTAGCTTATCACAGCGAAAGCCAATAGGAGAGAGAGAGACAGAGAGAGTAAGTGAGATAGAGAGGGAGGGATAGGAAGGGCACAGGAAGAGATAGCATAGGAAGACATCGTGTTGTGCTATTGCCGGCTTATCAGTGGACAACTGACTATTGCCTGATAAGCAGTTAGCGGCAGCCAAACAGCGATTAGATAATGCGACAGGCGGCGGACAACATTCCTATCAGCGTCGTAGTCGCGTCGTCGAATCGCGCTTTTTCCCTTATCGGCCAGAGTCGCAGTCGCAGAGCTGCATTTTGATGGCGCTTTCAAATTTCAAATACAACACTTTTGCTCTCTTTCTGCCTTTCTCTCTCTTCTCTCTCTTCCTGTATGAAAACGAGCCCCCAAAAAAAAGGCTTAGCTTTTGTGCAGCTTTTAGCAAATTGCAACGACGTCACACGCATACATACAATCAAACATCTACACACCCACACACTCACAGTCGTTGTAAGTCCAACGCATTTTTGGCAAGAAGAAAACGCAACCCTCGCTGACACGGCGGCACCTTTTGGTGCTGCCAACCCTTGCCATAAAAAGGCATTTGCTTGTCATGCGCAAAGCCAACTAACAAGCAAAAGGAAATACAAAAAAAAAAAAATAAAGCTAAAATGTGTACATAACACACGCATATACACGCAGTCACATGCACGCATGCAGGCGACACGTAACCCGAAAGGACGGTCCGCGACCCGCAAAATTTGTAATGACAACATCAGCTATCTTGTGCATGCCGAAGATTACATACCCTTGCAGACTGCAGTTCAGCTGTTGTCTTATAAATTTTGATCAAATGTTATTTAGTTCCACAAAACTGTACAAAAATGTGCATGCTAGCAACTGTTTGATACACTGCAAAATTCAGATACATGTACTCTTACTGACAAAAAAAAATCGGATTAAGAATTTACATTTACGTTACAAAGCTTGATCGAAAAATTGTAAAATTCTTTGCAAGGGTATGTACATAAACAGACGTGCAAAAATCGACTTCGTTGATACTGCTACTGGCTACTTCAACATCGGCTGCTAGCTGTAACTGTGTCTCTCTCTCGCTATCCAAAGCTGCCGTTGCTGCTGCTGTAACTGTGCCTCTCTCGCTCTGCTGGTGCTGCCTGGGCTAAACGGGTTTTGGCTTACTCGGCGTTCTGCTTTTGTATGTTGTGGTTTTTTTTTTTTTTTGTGTTTTTCTTATTCTTCTTTTTATTTGAGTGTGCGCGCGCAAAACGTCATTAAACTTGTTTTGGTTTTTGTTTCTTCTTCTTTGCTGTTTTACGCTATGCGATAACAAGTTGCACACACATACACATACACTTGCGCATACGCAGAACAGCAAACAGTGTAGATAAATTTTAGTTAGTATACGGAACGACGGCTGCAACAGCAGCGATAGTCGTATACACACCCATACATTTAAACAAATGTATGTACATACATGCGTATGCGTACAGCACATACATACAATCAGCAAAAAAAACTCACCAAACGGCAAAGAACAACAAAATATTGAGAATTTTTCGCGCATGCCGATGCCGTCATCTGGTCCACAGTGGGGCCAAGCAAATATTCATTGATAATTGTTAATTTTGACTTTGATAATTACTATGAAAATAGCTGATGGCTGTAATTAAAATAACATTCAAATCGCAATGATTATATTTTGTATTGTTGGCCTGTTTTTATTTATTTTGATTGACCTTGCAGTTAACGATGGCATGTTTTGGTTATTTTAACAATTAAGCTGGCAACACTGTGGATGATTTGTTTGTATACCTCTGTAGTTGTTGTTGCTGATATTGTTCTTGTATTTGTTATTGTACGTTTTACTCAGCTTGGACCGTTTATTGCTTATTACGTGTATTTACGTTACGTTTTGTGCTTTGGGTGTGTATGTGTGTTTCATTACCAAAATCAAGAAACGGATTGTGTGCGTGTGTGTGTATGTATGTACATAAATACTAAAAATATAACAAACAGCTTGATATATGTACACACAAAATAAATCGGAACACTTAGCAGCAGCTTAGTTTACAAATGCACACATGCGTATGCATTAAAATACATATGTACATATGTGTGTGTGGAATACAAAAATAGCAGTAAGAATTTACTAGCCAAATCGTGACCAAAAAGGCTATGCCTTTAAAAATGGGATCAATTTTGATAAAGCTATGGATACAGATATTTACATTGTATACACATAACGCACTGCCCGCCCACACGCCCACTTTATGTGTTTGCCTCCTTGTTGTCTCGTCTTTGTCTTTCATTCAATGCACTTCAGTGTTTTTGTTGCCTCTGCTTGCATTCTGAGTGGAGAATAGACTCTCCACTTTACTCTCCAATTCGAATGCGCTGCGCTTCGCTAGTAAGGAATTTTATTCATTGTAACACGCGTCTCTAGCTGTCTCTGTCTCTGTCCTAGGCGATAACTGGGCATGCCCTCTATCAACCAGCAGCGCAGTAGCAGCAGAAGCTTGCTTGCAGTGCGGCACTTTAACCGTTAACACGTGAACAGCGCCGTACATATATACTGCAAGGAGAGTCAATATGCCTGTGTGTGTATGTGTGTGTGTGTGAACCTAGGCAACGTTGCTGTCATCGCCTGGTTTTGCTGCTGATTTGATGCATCAGCAGGGCGCACAGTGTGACCAATAGCCATAAATAAAATACTTTGCGTACGTAAATATGAATGAAAGCGACAATGTTTTGGGTACATAAATCACAAAATGGTTGGTAATCGCAAGCACTAGTCGCCTTTGCTGATAAGAGGCAAATAGAAAAAGTGTATCATGCGCTTGGCATATCTAATCAGCGTTATCAAGTATCGCGTTATCAGTAACAGTGGAACAGAGCGATAAGCAGGTAACTGCTCGATAAGCGGTACATCACGGTACAGTGGTTGTGAAACTGCTATTGTTGCTACATTCATTGTTATGCATGCATCGACCAAGTTAGTGTTATCGATGGAGTGGTGTTAGTTTTCTTTGATAACGCAGATTACAATAAACATATTATCAATGATTTATCGATCAACTTTCTACGTTTGAACCCGATCGATTATGCAACAACCGAAATTGTAGGTTTTGTTCCTCTCTGTTACTTGCCGGAATTCGAAACATATTTGCAAATTCCCATGCAGCTCTAAGCTATTTATAACGCTCTGAACGCTAAGCAGATAAGCTGTGCGTGAGTAAAAAACTTCAAGCCCCGAAAGCGACTTGCTGCGATAAGTATTACTGCTGTTTTTTTTTTAGTTGCTCTATGAATCGTTTAAAAATAATATAGTAGTAAAGTTGTGCAAAGGCATTTAAAGATTCTTGTATTTTTGAGAATTTTCCTCGACGTTGGTGCATCAAAAAATTGGATACGTAATTTAATTACACCTCATTTTGTAGGCTCCACTTTCGTTTGCTTTTAGTGCTTGTGTTTAATACACACAGCTGTTTGGTTTATCTTATCTCGTGGAGACGGAGGAGCTCACATTGAGGCTCATTATATGTACATATATGTATTGTACTATCTTATCGCCATGGCCAACTATGACTGATAATGATGTGTATGTATACTTTCAGCAAGTACTATTCTCTGATGGGAGGCAGATCATCATATACGTTTCGAGTGGTGCCATATCTTTTGTTTATTTTTGATTATTCTTAGTGTGTGTTTTGGGTATTTTTTTTTTCTTCTTTCTCATTCCTGTACTTAGCTATTTGCTCAGGCTCTGACTGATATCAAGTTGGTTTGTTTTTAATTTTGTAAGTTTTATCAACGGAAATCAATTGAGAGATCTGAATTATATAAAGTAATCATGCATACACACTTGAAAGAATCTCTGACTGTGCCTGCCATGAAAAGTAAAGTAATCATAATTTCTAATTACGCACAACTGTTTCATTTCGTAAACATTACGTTCTAAAAATTCTCATATGTCTAAACAATATGTCTATTAATGAACGTCTATATACATACATACATATTGTATATAGAAATGACGCTGCTTGCTGCACACCCATTTTCGGGGTGTGGTTCCCTTTCATTCATGTGAAAAGTAGGCAAATTGTTGTACAATATTTACATGTGTTTATTTTGTTTTTAGAACTGACACTTATGTGATTCATGCTCGCAAATAAAACGCCAAAGTCAGACGGAAAGAAAAACAAACATTGCTAAATATAGATCACGGCACAATGAAAAATTGCCGGCTGCATTCTACATGCTCAATGTATATTAAATATTTCTAATAAATGTCGATATGAATTCTAAACAAAATTTGTATTTTGTTTTGCTTGAATTCCTATGTGATTGGTCAAGTTTTTAAATAATATTAAACTTGTTTAGTTAATATGAAAACAAATTGCATTAAGCCCACTGTGCACATGGCGCTTGCACATTTTGTTGTTCTCTTTTGCTCGCTCTCTCTGTCTGCCTCGCTCTTTTCTTATTTTCTGCATATGCTGATGCTGCTGCGAGACGATTTCTGCTCTTTTGTTTTTATAGCTGTTGTTGCCGTCGTTCTGTTTTATTAAAAGCATAAATGTTTGTATGTATATTTGTTGTGTTATTATTTTTACACATTTGTGTGTGCAAAATATAAACAAATGCTATAAATATAAACATTTCATTTCATTATTGCGGAGGCCACACAACATGCACGACGCTAACGCTTACGTCGACGTCGACGGCGACGTCAACGCACCAAATTGCGATGTCTGTGCGCGTTTTTTGACTTGCCAATTGAGCAACGTGCCGCGTGTGATCAGCAGAAAAAGCAACAGCAGCAGCAGCCGGAATAACAACAAGAACAACACGCAACAGTGTAGTTTCCAATAAATAAACATAACAGCACTCTATGCGAGAGGGACGAGAAACGACATACATACATACACACATACATACATATTATAATTTCGTATGCAGCCCACTGTGCGCCACTGACAGCGTCGTCGACATTTGAGCAATGTGCGCGGCCCCGCTAGGCATACAAAATAAACCCCAGCTCTGCAGCTCTATAACGTGCCTCTGGTTTTTTTTTTTTTTTCTGTACTTTTTTTTTTTCAATATCAGCAGCAGCAAAAGTAAATTGTAGCTACGCGTGCGCGTGCGTTGAATATGTTGAAACCCATTAAGAGTTAACAGCAACTATTTAACAGCGGGGCGGCTATTGGAGCACACACTATAAAAGCTTGCGCATGCTCTCTGTACAAAAGCTGAGTACATAACTTATGTTTGTATGTATGTATGGACGCGTACATACATACATATATTTTGTACATTCACAATATAATAAATGTGTATGCATGTACATATGTATGTATGTTTGTATATATGTATGTTAATTGGCGTGACCGCCGCATTGGCAAGTCACGCGGCGGCCGTGCCGGCTGCGTGACCAAAAAACAACCAAAGTAAACAGTCAAAACAAAACTTTAACTTTGCTTGTGTGTGTGTGTGTGTGTGTGCGTGCGTGCGCTTTGGTCGTCGCTGTCTTTGGTATACACACACAAACGTCAACGTTGCATGCATGCTTGCAGAAAACGAAAAGGAAGAAACAAAAAGTAAAGAAGCAAGAAGAAGAAGAAACCGGGCCTGCCAACTGCATTCTGCACATTCTCTTTCCCGCTCTGTCTCTAGCTAGCTCTTACTCTGCTGCGTCGCTGCCTTGTGACGTATGCGCAGCAGCACAAAAAACTTGTTTCGTTTCGTGTCGTTTGTTTCGCTGCCTCTGCCGCTGCCGCTGCTGCTGCTGGCACTTTGCCAACTGACGTTTTTTTTTTTGACGTCGCTTCAGCAAAAAACCAGCTGGTTTAAGATTCTATTGTATGTTGTTGTGCCTTTTTTTTGTTGCTGTTGTTGCGCTTTGCGGCACAGTGGGGCCAGCAACCTGCACAGTGTGCTGTGACGTCACGTTGCTGTCGCTGTCGCTGCCGCGGCTTCTGCTGCTGTTGGTGAATGAAAATGTTGTCGTTGCTTGAGCTTGTTGCCAAGAATACATACACACACACACACATACATATAGAATTTGTGTGTGTATACAGAAATTGTGGAACGTTCGTGCCAAGTTCTAAAATTACAAGCATTGCGCCAAGAACAACAATAATCAAAATAGTTTTCTAGTGTTAGTTTAGTTGTTTCTTATATTTTTGATTCATTCTCTTGGAAAATCGAGAACAGGCATTCATTAAGTAAAAAGAGACATAGTTTTATATGATTGTCTATATGTAATTGGTGCATTTTGTGCATTCAGTATATTTTGAAGTACAGTAAACTGTTCAATTAGGTGAACTGTTCCCTAAAATAGTTTTTGACTTACTTATATTTTGTTTTATGTTAATGATTTACCCAATGTCTTTTCTGAATGTAATGTCTGAATAGTATTTAATAAAACTCTGTCTTGGAATGACGATATAGTTAAATCAATAGCCAGATCATACGCAGCCTGAAGAGTTCTTTACCTGACACTTTGTTGCAAAGACTTACCTAATACCAACCCTCTTTTATGGCAATTTTCTCAAATCCTGACATTAGCTGTCTTTAAGATTCTAAATGCGTTGTGCGTTTAATATTAAAAAGAAGAGTTCATGTTTCGCCATATGCTTAAAAAATATTTAACCATATCTTTCAAAAATGGGATGAATTGATAGTATTTTCTTTCAGTTTTGATTCCCATATATAAGTTTAGATTTTTTTTGATAATTTAAAATAATATTTTTTGTTCCTTTTAAATTAATAATTTGACTGATTTTTTGACAGTGCCTTAAATTTAAGTTTCTTGGAACTTGTAGCACTAGGATGTTATTAAATAAATAAATAAACAAATAAAAAAAAGTAAGAAGGCTCTAGTCGAAATTTCCCAACTAGGAGATCCAACCCAGTCTCTGAGATCGCACGCTGGACTAAACTTCTCTACGATATTCTGGTGTTTTGACAGATTTTCTTATTTTGTATAAAGTTTCAGAACGTTTTCACATTTGATATCAATATTTTATGTTATCGATTACATGTCTATATCGGAAACGGAACTAGTTGATGCAGATCGAAAAAATTAAAAAAAAAAATTAAAAAAAAAAAAAAAACCCCCTCTTTTATTTGTTAGAGAAGGAAAAAAAAAAAAAAAAAAAAAGACAGGAGGATGAGAGTCGGAGGTGCTTCCTTCTGACTGTTACATACTTTTGCACAAAACCATTATACCCCTTTTACCCATTTTATGGGTAAGGGGTATAATAACTAGGCAATGATTAAACAAATTATATATGAACTTAATAGTTACTCAATTATTTTTTGCAATTTTGATTGTCTATAGCCGGGTCAGATAAAGTGCCAAGATTGGGGTGCCACGCCTACTAGGAGGCTGGGAAATCAATAAAATCGATAACTGAAAACCGATAAAACCATATATTTCTCACAATTCTTACAGCTAGACATACCAAATTTTGCACGAAGATAGCTAGTCACGTCCCTCAAAAAACAGCATCAAAATTTTGGATGCCAAGCCCTCCTTCCGCCCCCAGCCTCCCTGCTCCTTTAAACTGGAAACGCCTATAGTTTTACATTTTTGGGCTAGAGCCACCAAATTTGGTGTCAAGATAGGTAATGAAGTTTTTAAAAAACTGCATCAAAATTTTTTTAATGCCACCCCACCCTGCCACCTTTAAAATGTGGAAGTTCAGTTCACCAAATTTGGTAACATAATAGCTGGCGATGTTTACCACCCGGCCCACCCCTTCCGCCCCTGCATTCCCCCTTTGCAAGCAGACTCCTTACCAGTTTTCCGAAGTCGGTTGCGTCCGACTGCAACGTTTTCACTTGTTTCAAAATAAACTTAAAGCTCTCTAACTCTGCTCTGTACTGTTACATAAAACTTTGTTTCATTGTTATAAGAATTTGATATCACAGCTATATTAGTTTTACAATCTTTTTACATTTTAGAGCATTTGTCACCCGCCAGTCGTCGCAATGGATCCAGCCCGCCATCGGGTCCGATGCCCCCGCGAAGCGTCCACTCGCCGAACAGTTCAGGTGAGCTTAAATGAGAGCTTTCACGTAAAACTAATAAAACTAACTCTCTCTCTCTCTCTCTCTCTCGTTCAGGATCTTCGTCGGGTCGTCGTTCGTCCGGATCTCGCCATGTTTCTAGCACAACCGTTACAAGCAGCGAAGCGGCGAATTCGGTTCAAGCAGCCGCAGTCGCTGCTGGTCTTAACGCTGGCAGCTCTGCCGGCGGCGGAGGCGTTGGCGTTGGCTCCATGGGTGGACCAGGCGGCGCTAGCAATTCACAGCTGAGCAGTTGCAGTAGCGTCGGCGTTGGCGTTGGCAGCGCTGCCAGTGGCAATGGCGGCAACGGAGCCACATCTCTGCCACCGAATCCGAACTCCGTTGCCGGTGATGGCAGCTCTGCTGGCGGCGCAGTCGGTGGTCCCAGCGGCAGCAATGGCAGCGGCAGCGCTGTTAACGCTGGCCCAGGCAGCAGCGGTGGCGGCAGCGCTGTTAACGCTGGCCCGGGCAGCGGCGGCTCAGCTGGCATTAGCGGTGGGCCGGGCAGCAGCGCTGCGCCCAATGCAGCAGCGGCGGCGGCTGCGGCCGCAGCACAGAATGCGACATTAAAGTGCACGTTGTGCCAGGAGCGGCTGGAAGACACACACTTTGTCCAGTGTCCATCGGTGAACATTCACAAATTCTGCTTTCCCTGCAGTCGCGAAAGTATCAAACGACAAAATGTGAGTACAACTTTACAGTTATAACTGTTGATCTCTCTTTGTGAATTGTTACTGATGCTGTCTCTCTCTCTCTTTTGCTTTTGCAGGGTCTGGGCAATGAGGTGTATTGTCCTAGTGGTGAGCGATGTCCGCTGGCCAATTCCACCATACCGTGGGCATTTATGCAAGGCGAAATCACCACCATTTTGGGGGAGGAGGTTAAGGTGAAGAAGGAGCGCGAGTCTTAATGTCCATACTATTGTAAAAAGCTGCGCAGAGCTTTGGAACACTTTTAAGCCAGCCAGTTTAAAGAGCAAAAATTAATTTGTTTGTTAAAAAGGAAAACACAGAGAGAGAGAAAGAGAGAGAGAGAGAAAAATTGTGGAGAGAGCATGCGTGCGTTGTGTGTTTATTTTTCTTGGCGATCACAATGGCTACCCGTCCGCTCTCCGTCAACCGACTCTCTCACGTTCGCTCCCTCTCGTATCTATGACAGAGAAGACAGAGAGAGAGAGATGCGATGACAAAACACTTTTTTTTGTGGCGGCTGCGACGCCGGCGTCGCTGCCTGCAGCAACAACTGGCGGGCACTCTGTCCATGACGACAAACAACAACAACAACATTTTGTAGGCATAAGCAAAAAAAAAAAGAAAAAAAATACGAAATAACATCAACAACTTTGTAACTTTAGTATATAAAGAGGAAGAACACCAAAAGCTCGCTAAGGTGAGCAAAGCATTTGATAAAGAAAACAAACAAGAAGCCAATGCGAAAATAATTTTACAATATTGTAGCATACTTATGAGCGCTAGAGCAAGAGAATAAACAAAATGGCGTTTTTTGTCTATGTTAATATTAGCCAAGTGAAAGGAAATAAACAGATTAGACGAAGTATAGGAAGAAGACGCGAAATAATCAGAAAGTGAAGTTATAATGAAATGATTCAAGAAATACTACAAAAATACTAAAAGATTAACACATGAAAGGTACACTTCAATAGGCATTACGTAATCATATACATATATCTAAATATAAACAAATATATATATATATATTTTTTTATATACACTTAATGAACACTTAATTAAGAATGATTTTTGTTGTTATACAAGCATGCAAATTATTTAAAAAAAAAAACAATCCAATTTCTTTAAGCTTATTTAGTTTTATACTAATTCATTAATTTATTATTTAACAGCTGTTGCTTATTGTACTGCAGTCCTTTTCTTATTCTTTTATTCGATACAACTTATACTTATTACATACTACATAAATACCTTAATTTTTTTTTTAAAACCATTTTTTTTTTTTATAATTTTACTTAATTTAAACCAGTTTTTATGCTAAAGATTGTACATATGCATACCACATAATCGGAATATAAATACAATATATATATACAAATATACACTCATATATATCAGTATATGTGTATATTCGAAAAAATAAATATAAATATATTTGATGTTGAAAAAGAAGAGTACAGCAATTGCTAACCAACTAAGTGGCTAATACGTAACAATGCAAACGGCAACATTTTAAAAGAGATTTTTAACTTGGAAAAAAAGCACAAATTGTGACTATAATTGAGTTTGTGGGCGGGGCGGAATTTGGGGTATAAGAGGACAGCATTTAGAACGCAATATTTAAACTGAAAGTTACATTTGCCCAGCGCAACGTTGCCAAATTTCACTGATGAAAAAGGAAAAACGGCAACAGGGTTGAAGAAATTTCCATTATTGTTTTTGGAGTTTTGTATTCCTAGTAAAATTGTGAATGAAAATTCAATTTTAATTTAAGTCCAAACATATTTGTGGATGAAAAAAAAAAGCAAAAAAATAAAAAATTGTGGCCAAGAACACTGCGAACACTGAACCAACGCTGTGTTGAACAATGTGTAACAAGCATATACGCGTCTACATGTGGAACATAAAAGATAAATATATATAATTACAGTGAACGCTCGAAAATTGAAACATATTCATAAAATCCTATTTTTCTATGCAATTAATGAATACAAATTTTATAAAAAATAAGAATCGATTGTAATATATGATATATGAAATTTTATGATTTTTATATAGACCAATTTCCATTTACAAAAATGTTTAAAACAAAATGACCGAAAAATTGTAATAAAAAAAAAAAAAAATTGTAGAAGAAAGGTGAATACATGAAGTTCTAATTTGCGAGCGATCACTGTACTAAAAATAAGCCAGCCATTTTGTCGAATGATACAAAGAAAGTTAGAAAGAAACAATATGGCGTTGTGCTTTACCAGTTTGAGGTTTTTGTGTGTATGTGTTTGCTGTACTTTTTGCAATTTTTACTAGATGAAACTACAAACGATGATCGTTTATAAACAACAAAAACTATATGAAATCAAAAAAAAAAAGAAACTATAAATAAAATCCAGTCAAGCGGTAAATATCAAAAAATATATATATACAATTTATATAGACGTCAATGTATGTATACAAAGCTATAATTGTGTAGCAGGCGCTGTCCCAGTCTCTGTGCTCTCTTCTCTCCTCTTTTTCCCACTCACTCTCTTCAAATTCTGTCCGTCTGTCTTGGGTTTGCTTAAGCTTTTTTTTTCCAAAACACTTTTTGTGATAAACGCCCAGCAATAGCAATAACAACTACAACTGGAGAAGGAAGAAATAAAGAAAGCTCTCTTTCTTTAAGTGCATTGCTGCTGTGGCCAATCTTGTTTCTAAAAACTATGGGGCAACCCTGCAAATTTGGAGGACATTTTTACAATCAAGCAATCAGCGCACATTAAAAAACAATATTAAATTAATCTATTAAACAAGGCGACAGCTCTGTAAATGAGTAGAGTTTGAATTCTTTAAGATCTCACAGTGTCGAAATTTTTGTAATTGTAAAATCGCGCAATAGGCCAATACCAACGTTTTAGTAAATGTAAGTTACAAAAAAAAAAAAAAAAATCAAAAAATAAAAGAAAAACTAAACGCAATTTCCTTAATAACAATCGGTATGTCTCTCAGTGTGTGTGTGTTAAACGTAGTTCTCTATGGATAAAAATATCAAATATAAACACAAACTTATCCAAAAACAAAAAAAAAAAAAAAGGAAAGAAAAATGAAAAAAAACGAAGAAAAAATATCACAATCCAACCGTATAAAGGCATTTTTTGTGTGCGCATGTGGGTGTGTATGTTTAACTTAATGTTGAAACCTAATAAGAAATCAAGATCATTAAATATATATAGTATATAGAATATATATACATATACCATATGCATACATAAATTTATATTCGTATGTGTGTAGAAAACAAACTTTTTAAGCATGCAAAACAAGCTATCGATTAACGATAGCCAATGACCGATAAACGATAACAAGATCACGATCAATCGAAAATGAGGCGTATATACCAAGTATATCGACAAGCTATCGACAATTTGTATTATGCTAAGTCAAAGAGCGATAAAAATATGATAATTGATAATGACATAAAGATAACGATAACGATTACGATACAGATACAGATGATGAAAATGGCAGCCAATTACAGGCGAAAACCAATTAAAAATACTATAACAAAAACAAAGCAAACTTAAATACAAAAAAAAAAAACACGTAAAAATGTAATTATGAAGTTTTCTTGGGCTTTGGTTTTATTTTAAACTAGTTTTCGGTGGTTTAGTTTGTTCCCCATTTAAAAATTTTTGTTTTTTTAATAAAGCAAAGCTCGCACAAAAACTTAAGCTTATTATTTATTTCGAAGTATATCGAAGGCGGTATCGAAAGATTGGAAAAGCGTTGGAATGATTGTATCTCCCTAAAAGGGGACTATGTTGATGAATAAAAACGAATTTTGGCAAAAAAAATTAGTCACGAAGTGTTTCTTTGAAGTGGCGCCATCTTGTGAACGTATGCGTAGATGTCACTACCACTATCCAACAACAGATGGCGTGTACCCTCTTTCAAAAAATGTCCCAAATAAATATCCTTTTTCTTGTATCAGTGACCTGCTGCTGCAAATCGACTCGCAGAAATGTCGATACATTTGTTGGTTAACAACAGCGCTGCTATCGATAAAGCAAATGTCCTGAAAGCAAAACGAAAATGTGTGAATATGAATAATTATCCTAGTTATGCTAAGCTTAATTAGCTAATGAATTGAGCTGGCAGCTAAAATGAGCAGCAGCAAATTAGTTGCCCGGTTTTCAATGTTTACATTTTCAAAACGAGAGCCTGTCCACACGCAGCAGCGCAGAGAGCGCAGGTGAGCGAAGCGAGTAAATCGGATTTGGTGAGAGTAACGGAATGCGGCGCCGCTGCCGCTGCCACTGCCACTGCCACTGTCGCTGCCAGCGTTGAGCATTTTTTCGGTGTGGCTGCTTTATTTGTGCGTGCGCGTTGCCAATAAACGGGCAGAGGCTACTCTGCTCCTGGCTAAGTGGCGCAGCGAATTTCGTTGTTTGTGATAACAAAAAATATATTAAAAGAGAAGTAAATTATAGAAAAATTACCATAGCCATGCGTGTTCTGTGTGTGTGTGCGTTTGTGCCTAAAAGTAGACAATTAGAAGTGTTAAGGATATTAAGTCACATTTTCCAGCGAATTGTTGTTGCATCCCAGCTCTCACTCTCTCCCCATCTTGTACTCTCGCTCTCGCGCATTAGTCAGTCAGGAATTCCCTAGCAGCGTCAAGCGCAAATTGTTTGTGTTATACACAGGACGTGGCCGGATAACGCCATCACTAGCTTGCGCCCACGCACAGCAAGGAGGGGCGACGGTGACTGTGAGAGCGAATATAAAGAGAAAGCGCCAAAGAGAGCGCTCACATGTGCTGTCTGTGCGGGCACAGTGGTGAATTTTGTCAAGTGCTGCTCATCAATTTATTTTGGTTAAGTGAAGCCAAAGGCCTAATATGATCAAAAAATGCAAGAAATTATCAATTATGAAGGTCGTAGTTTTGATATACATATAAAATTTAAATTAAGCTTGTCATAACTTTTGACAGCTTACAGCATTGCCTTAGACCACTGTGCGCACATTGAGAGCTTAAGCATAGAACCGTTAGCTCACGGCGTCCCATCAGCAGCAGCAGCAGCAGCAGCAACAACAACAACTTGACGACAACAAACGCGGTGCTTTGGTTGCCATCGCACCGTTAAACTCTTCTGTGTATTTTACTTTCCCTTTGCGTCCCTGTGTGTGGGTGTGTGTGTGTTTGTGTGCGTTTGTGTGCTTTTTTTTTGTGCTCTTCGCTCTCCACTCATTACTAACGCAAAATTAGACAAAACGTGAAATGTGTCGTCGTCGTCGTCGTTCTCGTTCTCGTTGACGCTGTCATCTTAGCAGCTCCAGTTCTCGCTGTTGCTTTACGCTGCTGTTGATTGCTCCTATTTACATAGAACTATACTATTTTTTTTCCGTGAACAATGTGCACAAAGTTATCAAGTTTTATACAAAAGTCAACGAAAGAAAAGTATCTTCAGACGTTAGTTATTTTATTTTGTTTATTTTTTTTTCGGTTCTTTGTTTGTGTGTGAGTGTGTCTGTGAGTGTGTTTTTGTGCCTCGCTCAATTGCTCTCTGCAATTCACAATTCATTTTCATTCACAAGTGCAATGGCAAACAGCAACAACAACAGTACAAGTACAAGAACAACAATAACAATGAAGCGGCTTAACAAAATGAGTGGAAGCGCGTGCTTAACCTAAAAGTGCATGACGAAAGTTTTCGCACACAGCGAATTGCTTTTGTGTGTGTGTGTGTGTGTGTGTTTGTGTGTTTCGTTAAACTCAATTCAAGCTCTTTGTTTTCTGCTTCCGCTTTTGTTTTTTACAGACAACTAAGGAGAATATAACAACAACAACAACAACAATGCATAGTTCCTGCTGAGTAGCTTTTATTCATTATTGTGTGTGCGTGTGTGTGTTTGTGTGTGTGTGTGTGTGTAGCCATGTTGCCGCACAACGCCAAGCTCGCAACATAACACCTCGCAACAATAAAACAACAACGATAACTACCAAAACAACAGCTTCCTAGCACCTCAGCCCCAATCCCTGTAGCTAGCTAAAATTGTTATAAAACATACATATAAAAAAAAGAACGGAACTGCCATAAAAGAAAACACATAAAAAATGGAACGCATGTGGCGCAAAGTGAATCACAGCCTGCGCAACAACAAATCCCAAACGCAGTCACAGCAGTTTGGCAACTCCCCCGCAGCCGCCATCGCTGCCGGCGCCGCAACGCCGCAGTCAAGCGACACCATCAGCTCGGCGGGCGGCTTTGGCGACGCTCAACTCGTCGTCGCAGCGACTGCGACAGCATCGACAGCAGCAGCAGCAGCAGCGACTGGCGGCAGCAATGCGACCGGTCGACGTTTGGCCAGCAGCGGAATGCCGCCGACCAATTGTCACAAATCGCTCAGTCAACATGTGCTCCAAACGCGCACAGCTTCCTCGGAGCGTCGACGGCGACGTCGACGCAAGAGTCGACCGCGACGCAGCGGCGGCATGGCCAGCGTTACCAGCTGCGTGGGCGATGCCGGCGGCGATAATATGTCGTAAGTATAATGAGAGAAACAGAGAGAGAGCTAACGGTTATAACGGGAACTCTTCAAGATAAAATATTTAGAGAAGAAATTTGTAAAAGTTAGTAGATAAAAATAACTAAACAAATTGTATTATTTTGGAGAGGTTCTTATCGATAGCTTAATATAGAAAGGACGTAGCTTTCCTTTTTTTTTTATTTTACAGGAGAAGCAAAAAACTTAATAAAATCTGAAACACGAAGTATGAAAAGGCTTTTTTTTAAATTGACTATAACTTCGTTATTTTTAATCATAGCACATTGAATTTTTGCAGAAATGTGTATTTGGGATTTCAAAAAAAATTGAGTTACGTCCTTTCTATATTAAGCTAACGTTATATAGTTTTAAAGGTATTTAACAGCATCCAAAGGCATCTTAATTAAGTCAATCTCTTCTGTTTTTTCCATACTCTGCAGTTCCTCTGGCGGCTTTTATACGCTCAAAGAGCATCATCAGCACTATCGACATGGCCATAATCATAATCATAATCATAATCATGGCACTGGCTCCGTTTCCACATCGCATCGTCTCTTTGCCAGCTCGGCGCCCAGTGGCACCGTTATGATGTATCCAAATGCACAGCGTGCAACAAACTCAAATGCAGCAGGCGCAGCAACGGCAACTGGAGCAGGTGCAGGAGCAGGAGCAGGCACAGGAGGAGGTGGAGGTGGAGGTCCTGCTGTTGCATTACCACCAACGCCACCGGACATCTCGTTAAGACAACGAGCGGTTGCCAAGTTGCGCATGTTCAACTTTCACCTTAACTGGGATCTGCATATGACGCACTGCAAGCCCTGCGGGTGAGTGCACAAGGTGGGCCTGCACAAGGTGTACCTCAAAACTCAAAACTCAGAAGCTTAAAGAAAATTAAAGAGTCGTCTCGGAGTCACTGTTTGGCAAAGTGGCCAAGTGGCCAAGTGAGGGACGCCACTTGAGCCGTTTTCCAGTGGCTTGTGGCTTTTGTTGGGCGTCGAGTTGAAGTTTTCTTTTTGTTGTTATTTCCACTATATAAACATATACATATATATATGTATATATACCCTGCAGGCATTTAACAAAGATAGTGGGTGAAATAGTTTAGTATATATTACGGCTAAAAATATTTCGTTCAAAAGGTCTTAAAAATGAGTTGAAAAAAGTTGTAGAGTTAGGAAAGACAAGGGAGAAGAATTGGGAGAAATAGGGAAAAGTTGGGTAATCAATAAATATTACTTAAGAACATTATTTTCAATAGGTTCTCTTCTAGCCTATCTAGGAACTACTCTAAGCTCATTAAGAGATTATGAGAGTATTATTGGAGAACTTAAAAGATACAATCTGAACATTGTTATCTTCAGAATTTTGAAGAATCAACCCCTAGAAAAAATATCTTTCACAGTTTTCTCCTTTATTAATTTAAAGGGTATCTTTAAACCGGGCAGCCTGCTCAACTCCCCCACTCTTATATAACTGTTTTGTTATATATATATACATATATATAGTATGTTTGTCGTTCGTCTGGAGTCGGTTGAGTTGTTGTGTCGGTTAGTTGGCTTCATTGAAGAAAGGGGCCACGGAATCCAAACCCCAAAGTGCAAATGCAAAAACTGGGTCGACGACATTTTCATTTCACCCACGTTTGCCAACTTTAAATATTATTTCTTCTTCTTTTTCCCGCCCGTTGCGGCTTTAAATACCGACACCTGGCATCAGGCAGAGTTGCCTCGTTCTTGTTTATCCCAAATGTGTCAAATTTTAATGAAGCGCCAGCTAACGAGCTTCTTGCCATGTGGAAGGGTGTGTGGGTGGGCGATGAAGGAACGGGTTGCCAAAGGGGTAAGGTGTAGACAACAAGCAGCCAAAGGCAAAGTTAATGATGTGACACATTGAGCAAATGAGAAAAAGTAAAAAATAGCTATAAAGTTTTTATTTAGTTATTTTTTTTTTGCATATGAAAAAGGTTAATGATAGGCTGATTAAGGGCTACAATGATTTGGTAAATTAGTTGGAATATCAATTTCCTATCTTTAAAATATTCCAAAGGTTTTTCAGCGCAAGTTTAAGTTTATGTTAAACCTAACCACACTTTCTTTCCCTAAACGCTCAAGAAGACAAACCCTTGAAGGCCCAACAAAAGTGCAACTCAAGACACTAAAAGAGAACACTTGTAATATTCACTAAACCCTTGCACTATCATCACAATATAACTAAATAAAGGAAAACCCTTCTCCTCCTTTCCTTCGTGCACCTTTTGACAGACCTCGTTTGAGTGGCAGCGGTAATATAATCACACGTCGCCTTTGCCGCAATCGTCGCAGGGAGGACAATGAGCTCTATCGCTCCAATAGCTTCAAGTTTGAGCGTTTCGAGCGCAAGGAGTGCCTCGAGGAGCTCTCCAACACATTGCAGAAGCAGGTAAGTACCTAAAGTACAGTTGTGCACAAAGCCATTGACCGTTGGAGTTTAGTGCGAGCGAGCGAGAGAGAGAGAGAGGATAAACAATTAAGGCAGCCCTGGGGTTGCATAATTGATGCGTATGAAGCTGGACCACAGTTGGCCCTGCCACATGTTGCATCTATCCATCTTCTGGCAGCAGGCAATTTATGCGCATAGATTACAACCTAATTGAAGTGTCGAAGAACCTGAAACCTTTCCGCCTCATCCTCCACCCACTAATTAGAAAGGTCCTCCTTTCCTCTCTATATCCCTGGCTGCAGTTCGATAAAGCATCGCAGAGCAAAAATTGCATTAGGTTGGGGTTCTTTTTTTGTTGGGGGCCGGGGGATTTGTGTCGCAGGTGGCGTCTGTCTGAAACTTATTTGGCCAAAGTTCACATTGCTGGCGGGGCTGAGTATTTGGGGGTTGGGGTTTTGCCGGAGGGAGAGGAATCTAATTAATGGCGCGCAACAAATTGAATTTTAATTGAGCGTCGAATTTGATTTTGGCCCCTCAAGTGGTTCCCTGGCGGCCATTTCGGAAGGTGTCTGCAAATGCAGCACAGACGAAATGGAAGACGGAATTGGAAGGGAGTTGAGGAAAGTGGCACAGCTGATAATCAAGTTAACTACAAGTTTTTTTTTTTTGGGGCATTCAAAGCGAGTCTGGTAATTAATTCGACTCGAAGTTTTTGGCTAGCAAAATATTAATCAAAGATTTACGTAACGAAGTCAAGTTTTAATTATTGGTTAATGAGGTTTATGAGAAATTTTGCTTAGATGCAACTTTAACAGTCTAAAGTACAGCACTGAGATAAAAGAATTGAAGCCCAAATAAGTATGCTACGCAATTGTTAAGTAGCAAAGTTGGCAGTTCCAATTAGCCTTAGGCTCGGACAAGATGTAGAACTTGAAAAAGCATTGAGCGTAGCATGTTTCACGCTAATGTAATTCAATTTTTAAAGCTTCAGTTCTTGTTGACCCCTGCCCCCCCTTTAGGCATATGCCATTCCGTGCTAGCGCTAACCCCCTTCCTCTCCTTCCCTCTCCGCTCGACGCCATTGGAACGACAGGGAACCATTTATCAGACGAATGTTTTTCAAGTGCGCTGCGGTCGACAAAAGCACTTGAAAATGTTGCCGTTGTTGCCTTGTGGCAACTATGCTATACAACTACAACTGTCAGCTGTCCGGTTCGATAAGCTGCATGGCAATAAGGCGCCGCCTTCCCCTTCCCCTTCCCCTCTTCTCCCTTCTTTGCGACCGCATTATCTGCAACATTTGCACCTTTTTGGGCCGAAGCTTGCCTTGTCTGATATAAATAAATAAAAATTTAGCATTCCTCTTCAATTTGGAGTTTTCAGTTTTTAGATTTTGATGGCTCTATCTTGCCATACACTGAGAAAATTGCTGACTTTAGCATTTTAGCTAAAAAACTTTGTTCAAGGTTGAACTTTGCTTAGAAAGTTTCTTTTGAGCTCAAAATATTTTGGCTTTGTTCCCAATTTACAAAAAATGTGCATTTCTTCAGGATTAAGATTATGAAATTCTAAGTTTAGCTTTGATAAAAACTATGACCTAAGAATTCCTTAAAATCTTTTCATTGTCTCCACTCAAACAAAGTTTAGGATTTTTCTTCCAGTGCACTTGCTTTGGAATTCCAAACTCTCAAACTCCAGTATTTTGCTTTCTGTGCGCTTAGATTTATGTTCTCGACGACGTTCAGTGACACAACATGTCTCAACATGTCTCAACTGGAGTCGCACCTGTCTTTCTCGACCTGCCACCCACTAATCATGCCAGAGTGCCTCAACTCGACTCAACTTGCCTCACCACCCCTGTTGTTGCTGTGGCAGACGTGTCTGCGAAACTTTTCACCTTCCCCTCTACCGGCACCGCACTCCCCCTCCCCCCCTGCTCTTGGCCACTTGTGGCCTGTCGCTGTCAATTTGATTTCACAGCTAGCTGGCGTAAAAATACTCAACAGATAAATAATGCGACGCCAAAGACAAATGGAATCGAAATTTTTGTTGGCAGCTTAAGTAGTTACCTGTTTAAAATACACACACACATATATCCCATTCCATGCATCTCACTCCAGAAAAGTTTGCTATGAAAAATGTGCATTTATGTAGATTTTAATCTGTTTCACTTTTGTTGCGTATACGTAATCATAAGAGAGTAAATAATAGATTCAATCATCGTAATTGAACTGGGTCAAAGTAAAGGAAACCTCTAAAGATGAATGCTTAATGCAGGGAGCTTAAGAAAAATTTTGTTTTTAAAGCTGGGCTAGGATAAAATATTTTTCTATCGGGAAACTTCCAATTTATGCTGTGGTTACACACTTTCTTCATTCCATAAATTCCTTATTTTAAAATCTGCACACTTTATTAACTTAATTCACATGCAATTCAATACAGTTGTCATGTGTCAAATGCCATAAATTATATAAATTTTTGACATTTGTACATATAAACAAAACAAGTTATGTAACAATCCACAAAATTGCATTAGCAATCGCATCATAAACACAAAACTTGGCAATCCAAGAAATAGTATAATATAAAAGTCTATATGTATATGTATGTGGCACAAACACATACATACATACATTCACACAAACATATTTAGCTCCTGCCGAACCCTTTGTTCTGCTTTCTTTTGTTTTCCCCAGGCGAATGATGCAAGCAGAGAAAAATAAAGAATGAGAGAGTTTCAGTTTCAGCCTCGTAAATTGTTTATTATAATAAAGTTTTTCATTTGGGATTTGCCGCCTTGCGCTCTTTGTGGGCTTCAAAAGTATTTGGAGCATTCGTAGATTCAAAAGGGGATTGAAGGGGCATATATTGGCCTTTGTTTTGTTTGCCTCAACGCCCATTTTGGGTAAATGCAATTATTTTAAATTAAATTTGAGACTGACCCGGGGTTCAATGCAACTCTTCAATAGAATTTTTTGAGCACAAAATTGCATTTGTAAACGAAAAATTTTCAAATTTATTGCAAATTTCATTTGGCTGTTTTTTATGGGCGCTACTGAACAGTCTGCGGCTTGGCATTATGTTTGAGGTGGAGGTTGATAGGTTTTGAAATTGCATTTGGTTTTTTAATATAAATTGAAAGTATAAAACGCTTTCAGACTCTTAGAAAAGTTGTTATTTCTATGTAGTTTGAAAGTTAATTCTTCTCTCGGAAATAGTTATTAGTCTGTTTGTTTTAAACTTTATCTTGTAAATGAAAATTTTCTTTAGGATTTCATGTATTTTTCCCTGTTTTTTGCATCTTAAGGGATTTTTAGTTGAATTTCTCTCTAATAAATATTTAAAATTTTCAATCGCATCCTTTCTCCGCGTCTCTAGGGACAGGAAAAGTTATTAATTCTGTTTGTTTTAAGCTTTAGCCTATGAATGAAAATGTTCCTGTACTTTTCCTAATCTCTTTTCCCTTGAAGGATTTTAAGTTAGGTTTTTCTTCTATCAGTATTTCAAGTTTTGAAGGAAATTCTTTCTTAGGTTCAGGAAATGTTTTCAATCTAGTCTAGCGAAGTTTTTCCCTGATAACTGACAGCTTCTTAAATGGAAGGCTCTTTCTCTAACCTTTAAACCCTTAAACATTATTCTTTTCTAGAAACACTCTTCACTCTGTCCGGTCCAAGGAAGAATTCCTTAATTCCTTCGCTTAATTTTTTCCTCTCCCGCCTCTTAAAGCTTCCGTTCGCATTCAATTTCTCACGCAACAGCTGAACAATTGTCGACAGCGTTCCATTGTCCCTTCTATATATATATATAAAGAGTAACTTCCATCATCATTTAATGCGCTTTCGGCACTGAGCACCCATCCAGCCATTATTTTTGATGGCACAATTTTGAGCGATGTGCCATGTTTGTTGAACCATGCTCGACGACCTGTCCAAATTTCCGAGTGTTGCTTCCTCTTCCCGCCTCCCCGTTGAAGGAAAAATTGCGCAGTGATCTGTGTGCTGGCAATCATTAGCCCCCAAAACAATCAGTCGAAATACGCTTGCCCTGCTTATTCATGCAACAATTGTTGATTGCGTTGCGTTGCGTGCTAGTGTATCTCTCCAACCCTACACAACTCCAACCCCAACTCTCCCCAACCCTGCCACTTTTCTAGTATTGTTGTGCGTGTGAATTATTGCTGGGGCTCATAACGAGAATTGCGCACAATCGCTGAGATATGATGCCTCTATTTGACTCACTGCACTGCAAGAAATTAGTTAACTCCAACCACAGAACTCAAAGCCTCCTCCTGCCCCCATCAACCCCTCAGCTTGAGCGCGTTAGACATTAGTTTTTAGACCTAGTTAAATGTAATGCGCCATCAAATGAGTTAATTTTACCAACGCCTCGCTAAAGTCGAGCTTCTTCTTTCTCCTCAACCCTCCTTTCCCTTCTCTGTCATACTTAACCTCCTCACCTACCATAAAAGTCTCCCTAAACTCTCTTTCTCTCTCTCGCTACAAGTGGCTACAAATTTAATCAAACATTTCCCTCCAACACACACGCACACACATCTATATACACCTTCATGTGTGCAGTCAGCCCCCTCTACCTGTAGCCTTCCACCCCTCCCCCCTTTCCCCTGGCAGTGTTTTTTGCTTGGCGTTCTAAATAATTCATGTCGGCAACATCGTTCGTTCTACGTCCTTTTGTGCTGGAATTTTGTACGTCCAACTTGTTGTAATA
Organism: Scaptomyza hsui; assembly: GCA_018152825.1. Taxonomy (NCBI): domain Eukaryota; kingdom Metazoa; phylum Arthropoda; class Insecta; order Diptera; family Drosophilidae; genus Scaptomyza; species Scaptomyza hsui. The sequence continues at coordinate 13,446,117 of JAECXO010000001.1, forward strand.
CATTCAAATGAGTGTGTGCAGCGGTGTTGTGTGTGTGTGTGTATGTGAGTCCATGTATTTTGTGTAAATCTCAAGTTGTTAAAAAAAAGTGAAAAAAGTGTAAAAAAAAAAATGAATGTACTACTTACATACATGTGTACAAAACAACGACGCAAAAAGCTAAGCTTTTGCAAAAATTTTGCAGTTGCACTGTGCGCTCACAGTGGTTTCAAGTCGCTTTAAATGGCTGAAAGCTTCTTTTTCTCGAACAGGGAAGAAATATGAGAAAAGAAGCTTTTGCAATTAAGTCTGTTTCTATTATAAAGTTGAGCTTAAATCCTCCTTATCTTTGTGTTTTTCTCTCACTTGTAAGCTTTAAGCTTACAAGAAGCTGACTTTTATCTTCTGCAGCTTAAGCAAGAATATCTAAAATAATAACTTATAAAAAACAAAAGTTTTGTATTCGAATTTGACACTTTTTCTTTCTTAAATTTATTCAAAACGCTTTTACTGCAAACGTTCCAGAACAAGTTTTCTCTTTGCTGATCAGCTTAAGATAGTATTTGAAAGCTTTAAAGCTCCTATAAACCACTTTTAAGCAAACTTGAAAACAATTTTTTTTTTATAAAAGCAAGCTTTATTCTAACCCAAACCTAAATGCTTTTCTTTTATAAAGATGTTGAAAGCTTTCGATCGTTGAATTTTATGGTTATTTTAAGTTAGAAAAAAATTTTAAATCCAATAAAATTTTTTTTTTCCTTTTTCAAAAAACAATAGCTGTTATAAAAGTTCTTACTAAACTAAAACTTATTTTTAAAACTGTTTACTTTTTGCTCAAAAGTTTTGATGCATTTGTTTCAGTGTGCCGCATTTTGCTGCTGCTTGCTGCAGTTGTCATTCGTACGCATTATTCTGTATGCTAAAGAAAAGAAAGAAAGGGAGAGGGAGAGGGAGTGGGAGCGGGAAAGTTAGAGAAATAGGGAGAGCTTTGAGTGAGAGTTGTAGTCAACTTAAATATGCGTTTTACTTGTCTTGCGTATTATTTGGCGCATTAAATTTATGTGCGCAATTGTGCTGAGTTGTGTGAAACATTCCCACACAATACCCCACCCTCCCTCCTATCCTCCCTCTCCGTCCACTCTCTCGTTCTCTATTTATGCGAATTACATGGCGCTGAGCGTTTTTTATTTATTTTTATTTTTTTTTGGTTTCTTTCATTCATTCTTGGGGCACTTGGGCTCTTGGGTTACCATCTCGATTTCCAGTTGTGCGGCACCTTCTTCTACAGCTTCTGCTTCAGCTCCATGGCAAGGACCTGGAGCTACTTGGTGGACTCGAGGGTGTTGTGCTTGTGGGTCCTTTGTGTGTTATTATTCAAAATCCAGTCAATAATACGATACGCGACGCTAATTTATTATACCAAATGCGAATGGTGAACACACTTTGTAAATATTTCACAAGAGCAGTTACAATTACAGCTAACCCCCCTCTCCTCCTTCGCCCCTGTCTGCCCTCCTGCACCTTCTCATGTGTGTGTGTGTGTGTGTTTGGCGTCCTGTTTTCAATTTTATCCCTTTTATTGGCTTTGCATTTTTTACAGCTGCTTAAAATTCATACACAAATATTCCGACAGGACTCGCATTGCTCAACGGAAACCCCCCCCCATCTTTCATCCTGTGCATCCACCCTTTGCCTTCATTTATGCTGTCTGCCTTGGCTCTTTTCTTGCTTTCGTGTGCAAATTAGTTTATTGGAATTTCTTGTTTGCGTTTTACCCTCTCTCTCCCTCTTCCCTTCCGATATATATTTGTACATATATGTATGTCTGTATATATATTTATATTTGTTCATCACTTGGTTTCACTTTATATTTTTATAGCATACATATGTGTCCACTTATTGCTGCAGCTGAGCGAGGCAACTTCTAAACCACAATTCGTTTAGAGCATTTGATTTGAACTTGAAATTAAATTTTGGAGTGCTTTAAGCTATACTCTTAATAAGCTAATCAGAGCTTATAATAAGACTTAGGGTGAAATCTACACAAGAGTTTAAAGAGAAGTTTTCAAGTAAAAAGTAAAAAGTTACTTTCAACAAGAAGTTTCCTTACAGAGCTTTTAAAATAAACAGAAAGTAAATAAACGCTGTAATTGTGAGCTTAAAAGCTTTTGGTTAGGATTATTAACCTTTGAATAAGCTCATCCAGAAAAGTAACTTTCCAAGTAAAAGTCATTAAGAACTTAGGTTCTGTTTAGAATTAAATTCCGACTTCATCTTGAGGCTCAAAAGTTACTTAAAAGAGTAACTGTTTGACCGGAATCATTTCAACATTTTCTATTACTTGAGCTTTAAGTCTCACATTTCTTAGTAAAATGATTTTCCTCAAAGCTTTCACCCATTTGTAGTTATTTCCACAAAGCAACTATTTTTGTACACCTATCAGTTTCCCACATATCGCTTTGCATCATAATCGTAAACGTTAAATTAGTTCAATTAAAAGAGATAGTTATAATAATAAATATGAAATGTGAACACAAGCCTTTATAAACCTAGTAAGAAAAGTATTTCTTTGCCATGCAGCAAAAGGGGGAAAGAAGGCATTATTATACAAAAGTTTATGGATATTACGTGTTCGTGGCACACACAGACTGACAGACAGACAGACAGACAAATAAGGCTAGAAAGGAAACAAGGCAAGCAAAAACTCAAAGCTCACAAATTCTAGTAACAAGGCTATTAAAATTTTAATGAAAATGATGCCCCAGAGGGACAAAAACAACAACAACAGAACTCTAGGATGACTCACACAGAACAGAGAAGAGAGAGAGAAGGAGAGAGAGAGAGGGATGGGGTAGGGGGTAGGGATTGGGGTTGGGGTGACTTTAGTCAGCTTTTTGCAGTCGAAGTGCGTGGAATGAAACTTTGTGCGTGCAACTCGCATATCAATAACAAAATAAACTATTGCCCCAAACACAACACACACACACACACATACGCATAACTTAGACAGGTGCCTGCATCAGTATGTGTGTGTGTGTGTGTATCCAAGTTAACTGACACGCCGCTAGATGGCGTCCCAATGCTCAAGGCTCAGCCGCCAAAAGTTGACAGGCACGCAATAGCGTGCCAAATGCTCCATTTGTTACAAGTTCGCAACATGCCCCTCCCCTCCTCTCCGCCCCTTCCCAGCTCTGCCCGTTCCGCCAAAGTTGGCAAATTATTCGCACGTCTCTGCGCTGTGGGCTTTAAGTTTTACATTTTGCCTTACGAACTTGAAGCTGGCCATAAGTTTGCCAAGTTTATTGACTTTGCTAGGCTAGTTTAGATTAGAAAGTCGCGCCTAACATTTTCCATTTTCCATTTTCCACTCACCATTTTCATTATGCATTATTACCTATGACCAGAAAGTACTTTGAAAATGTTTATTATTATATCTTAGATTAAAAATTGCAGATGTAATATTTTGTTGTTTATTGTTATCGGAAAAAGATGGAAAGTACTCCAAAGTAAGAATATTTTCTTGGTTCAAGTGGAAAATGTATAAAACGTAAGTAAGTTTCCTTAAGGTATATGTATATTTAAGTTACTTCCTTTGGCCAGAGTTGCCATGCGACTTAAAGTGGTTTAATGTAAAACCTTACAGTTTAATGACCTATGTTAGCTTTAATTCTCAAAACTTTAACTGCACAACTGCTTTTGAGAAAAAGCACACACAAGCGTAGTTTTTTAAACTTCAAAAGGTGTTGCAAAACGCTGCACTTTTTTTTTTTTTTTGAGTTGAGTTGAGTTGAGTGTTGCCAAACACTTGACACTAAAAACTTCAAATTACAAAAAAATAGCTCAAAGCTGTGTGTTTTAGGGTGTATATGTATATTTCTGTGTGTGTGTGTGTGTGTGTGTGTTAAAGGTGCTATATGGCAGTGTCAACCCTGCAGGCAGCACTGCACAACACTGCCCCCCCCCCACCACCATCCCCACCTCTTGCCAATGAAGAAGACGTTGTTGGAGGGTTGGTAAACGCGTTTTGCTCAAGGCGAAACGCAAATCCGTTTAAATTTATGACGTGTCATTGTTTTGGCATAAAATTAAGTGAGTGCAGCGACAGCAAACTTAAAGAGAGGGGCAGAGGGTGGGTGGATTGAAGGGGGGGACTAATATACATACATATGTGCATACATACCAAAAAACTTGTAACTTGTGTTGTTGAACATGTAGTATGCAAAAATTGTGAGAGATTGTGAGCAGTGACAAACCAATGAAATTCAATAAGAATACGTTGCCTACTTCAAGGCGCCCAGAGGCGTAGGCGAAAAAAAATGGAAGTGGAGAGGGAAGTGCGCTTGGAGCCAATGTCTGCACTTTCTAAATGGGCGAATGTAATTCATAAAATTCATAAGCGCCCTTTTAATTTATGAAGACGCCCAAAACTTCACCCCCACCGTTCCCCTCCCTGAAGCGGTCCCCATTCGTACTCCCCTATGAATGTACGCCCCCGCAGGCGCTGCTGTGTAATTTTAATTAATGCGACCGTCGTTTAACATAAACGAAATGCGACAGAGACAATGAAGGAGAGAAAAACGATAAAATGTCCCAGCTTAAGCTCAGAAAAAAAAGAAAAATCTTTCTCAAAAGAAAAAAAGAAAACTTGACAATCTTTCATTTTACTTTTCACTTCGTTTATTTATGGAAATGCAATGACAAAAAGGGTAGCTAAAAACTTTTAAGAGTGTTGTTAAATGCATAAGTTTTAAAACAGCATCAATAATCAAGTGCCTCTTAGTCTTACACAAAATAATCTCATCGATCTCAGGATCTTTAAGGATTCGAGTAAGCATATTTGCTTCTGAGCTTGTTGTAGGTTATATCAGTTGATGGTTATATCAAGTTTAAACATATTGACATAAGAGTTATGAAAAAATCAGAAGTATAATTCTGGTTTTTATCTTATTATAAATGCAGAGAATTCTAAAGTCTAACTTCTTAATATTGTTGCATTTTGTTTTTGCCCACTTTTCCCTTACTGAGCTGCGTTTGTCGCCGAGAATCTTTTTTGCACACCAAGTTTGGCTAAATGGCATGATTCTATGGTTATATATGGATTCGTTATATGATTAATGCTCCCGCAGAAACAGAAAAAGGTGCCCAAAAAGTTGCCAAAAACTGCGACAACTTTTTAGCTTGTTTTGATTTAAGGAGTTCTTGTTGGCGGGGCCAAAAAAAAAAAATACAAAAAGCAAAAAGTTGAATGCCAATTTTGTGGATTTTTCGGTTTGTTTGCTTTAACTTGCTTAACTGCATATTAATCAGATTTAAGGTTGCCTTTTTGGCTTCTTTGGTGCTTTGCCAAACTCCAAGAGAACTCCGAAACAGCAAAGGGGCGTGGCTAGACAATGTATGCGCTTTTGTGGCTTTTAACATGCAGCTGACGCTGGCTGAAATTAATGAAAAATGCGGGTAAAACAAATACAGGCAGCAAGTTTAATTAATAAACACTGAGAGAATAAGGCCCAAACTTCGAATAAAAATTCCATTACATTTTATTTTGGCGCACAAAACAAAAATACAACTTATTAAAGTCTAATAAAAAGTACTGCCAAAAAATCAGATGCTTAGCCGATTGAGAGCCGTCTTCTAGTAGTGTCTGCGCTGGCGATAGCTGGGCGGCAAATAACGGGAGGAGGGCGCCGAGGCAGCGGAGGAGCCATGATAGGCGGCACCACCATGATAACCACCAGCCGATGAGCCACTGCGATGATGATGCTGCTGCTGCTGTTGCTGCTGATGATGATGACTGCAATGAAAGGTTAAATATGATATCGGATTCTTCTCTTGCCTTCGATGGAAACTTACTCGGCTGAGGGCAGCGATGGTGATGTTGGCAAATGTGCGCCCTCGGCATGGAAACCATTCTTGTCCGCCTTGTAGTTAACGGTATACTGTTGACCATCATCGCCCGTATAGGAATAGGAGCCACGCACACCCAATGAGCCATGGGGCCAGCCACCCTTGAACTCGCCAACCTCATCGCGATGAATGCCATTGCCGGTGTCATAGCTAAAAGTTGGTTACAAGTGTTTAAAGACTACGTTTTGCAAGGGTGTTTGTAAAAATAGTTGACGGATAACAACAGAAGTAGATCTAGAATAATTTTTTTATAATTCTTTGAATAGACTAAAAATTCACTCTTTAAAGTTCATAATTTAACGTTGCATTTTTTCTTTTTATATGGGACATTTTTATAATCTCAACATTTATACAATTATTACCCACTTTCTTTGTTTTTTTCTTATTTTTACATATTTTATCATTGTTCTTTTGAGTTTTGTTTGTATGTTTTAACTATTAAAAGTCATGTTTTATTTTTTGGAAATCCACGAAATACTTGCTGTACATAAAGCAAATTTAAAAAAGGCGCAAAAGTTTAGTTTCTTTCTTTTCACTAATTGCATTAAAAGCAATCACTTAAAGCAACAAATTAGTCAAATAAACACAAAAGCTGAAGAATTTTCATTTAACATAGAATTTTCTTTAAGTATTTGTGTGTTTGATTTACCCAAAATTATAATTGCCGTTGGCATCGCTTTGATAATCGCTGCGCACAATTGGTATCTGTGGCTGTTGCTGACGATGTTGACCACCACCGAAACCAGCACCACCACCACCCCCTCCGATACCACCCCCTACACGACCATGAGAGTGCTGTTGTTGTTGTTGTTGTTGTTGTCCAGCACTAACACCATGATAGTGAAGTTGACTGGCTTGGGGGGCCAGATATTGGTTGGAGGGCAGATAGCGTTGGGGCGGGCGGCCGGCGGCGACGGCGTTGGCCAAAACCGCACAGGACACAACAAGGACAACGGGATGCAGCAACATCTTGAAGCACTTGCAACACACCACACACACAAACACACACACTTTTGGCACTGAACAAAAAGAACACACAACAACAAAAAAAAAGGGCGCACTTCAGCTAGCTATAGATAGATTTTGTGTATCTGTATCTTTTTTAGACTCGACTCTCGACTGAAACGCTTGAGCGCTGACTGCTTGAGGTTTTGCTGAGGCTCTTTGCTTTTTATAGTCGGCAGCTAGCTGTTTTGTGTTAGCTGTTTGTTTGTTGTTAGCCACATTTCATGCTCAATTTTTTAATTGTTTTTTTTGGCAGTTTTTTTTAGCTTCATTCTTTAGAGCGCTTTTTTTTTTGTTTGGCCTTTATTGTTTCTTATTTGTTTCATCCATCTTCTTGGTGTTTTAATTAGCCAAAACGCTGTCGAGAGGCGGCTGCTACATGCACCAAAAACGCTTTTTGCAATTTTCAGCGTTTTAGTTTTTTGCAAAATTTGATTTAAGCTTTTTGTGTTTTTTTAATTAATGCAAAACTTTAGAGCTTGGGTTGGCCAAAATTAGATCTTTAGGGTGTGCAAGTGTGTGTGCGAGTGTGTGGGTGTTTAGCATCTTTTTACTTAGCCTTTTGTTATTTTTGGGCACTTGGCCAGAAAATGAGAGACTTAAGACGATGGCTTAACTAATTATAGCATGTGCCATCATTAGCAAAAACCCGGAGAGCTTTAGAGTTCCGGCTCGCCTCGCGCTTCGACTTCGACTTCGAGTGCCAGAAATAACAACAACAACAACAACAACGAAAAAGTGCCCTCACTTGAGGGCCATCAGTACAATAAATTACAATATGTATGGCGAGAAACACCAAAGCGGGGCTCAAAAGTGCCGCTCAAGCGCCTTGCGGCATAAACAACTTGAGACGTTCCAGGCAGTAATCATTAAAAAACAACAACAAAAACAACTAAAATAACATTTATGTATGTAAACGGTAGCTTAAACACTTCTTTAATGGCTTCTTTCGTTTTTTGGATTGAAGTTAATCAAGACACAAACTTAAATATCTTATCTTTCTTTTCTCTTCCTTTGTTGGGCTGAACTAGCTTATAAAATTAAAAAGAAATGTTCTTAAGACTTATGTCTAATGAGCTTTAAACTCCCCGACATTTATATTTTTATCATATTTTTGCCTAGCTCTATTTTTTTATGCTTCAATAATCAACAAGTACGAAAAAGTCCTTCCAATTAGTTTGAAAGATATGATCTGAGGATTTTATTCTACTGAGTTATTAGAACTTTTAAAATTTCTGCTATTCCTTCTCTTTTCGATTTTTAAATAATACACAAATCCGATAGAAGTGATTTTAGAACCTTATTATTTTTCTTTACTTTTCATTTATCATAAAAAATCAGTTCAAGAATTAAATAAATTAGTTCTTTAAATCTTATGAATATTTATTATATTTAGTAAAACAATACACAAATTTGAATAATATTAATAATAATTACCCGCATACGCTATCATCTTGCCCATATACCACATTTAAAAAAAGGCAGCGCATTAAACTTAAGTTTAATTGAATTTTTGCGCAATCATTTCGATCCAGTTGCATGATGATGATAGACAGATTCTAACCTTTGGATTTTCCATAAGCAGCAGCAGCAGCAGCAGAAAAATAAGAAACCAGAAATAGAACTTTGTTTCTCCGCTTCCCCCACCTTCGATTCTCCTCAGTTTCTTGTACTGTTCGCTTTGGAACAATGAAATAGTTAAGAATAACTACGCGAATATCCGCAATTAATATGATAATGACAAGAAAAACTTTGTTGTTGCTTTTGTTGGGTATTAAAAATAGCTGTCGTTAAACGAAGAACGAAATGCTCAAAACTTCGTTAATTTATAATAATTAATGATGATGATCAACTAATCAAATAAAAGCGTGAAAAGTAAAGTTTTTCAGCTTCGCGCGAGCTCATCTTATAGAAATACCAATAATAATAAATCATCAACATCATTTTTTATTATCAGCGTTTCGATTAATTCGATTACTAGCATAGATTGGCATTCGGTGAATGTCGATTAAGACCCTAAAGCCACTAGTGTGTAGAAACGCGTGCCGAAATTTTAATTTTTTTTTAGTAACACCAAACAAAAGATAATTAAGATACTACGGAGATGGATAAATATTCTTTGCTTATAGAGGAAAATATCGCAATTAGGTATTTTAGGTCTTAAAACCTACAAGAAATAAAGACTTAAAGTTTTGCATACAGTAAGTTTTTAAATACTTAGTACAGATCAAGTAATATGATCATTTAATCGATAGCCGTCACCTTATTCCTTAAAGTTTTATCGATATATCGATTTGCAGGATATATAGATTAGTTAATTTTCTTTGCTCAAAGCTAGTTAAAATGTTAAGAAGGACCATTAGATAGAAGGAATTATCTCCGACCGGATGAAGTATATCCAGATCTTAAATTCTTCAAGAACTAAGGACGTAAATTTCTAAAACAAGATTTTATATAGTACGTTTTAAACAAGTTATATGATTATTTTTATCGATATTAGGCACCTCATTCTTATTCTATTGATCGTCTAATTTTTATTGTTTTTAGATTTACCAATATAGTGGATAATTTTTGACTTTTAGTATAGCCATTAATCTTACTTATCAGCCAAATTGTTATTCTAGTAACCCACTTATATAGTTGCTTATCTTTCTTTTAAACATCTATCATCTATCAAGCATTTAACACTCTATCTCTGACTCTGACAATGGAGTTTTTTTCTTCTTTTTTTTTGTAAAAGCATAAAAAAGAAATAGAAAAAAAACTGAAGACAACAGTTAAGTTCCACTCCTATCACTCCCAGCCCCCGCTCAACATTGTTGCAACGTTGAACTTCGCGCTTCGGTGGCGCCACAAAATGCATATTTCAGTAAAGTAGCGAGTGGGAGTACAGTTAGATACTAGCTGGACAGAACATTATTATTCGCTAATAGCGCATCATTAAGTTTCATTACGAACTAACTGAACCAACGGACATTCTATCTTTTTCTTCTTCTCTGTCTATCTGGGTTCTGTGGGTGCGTGTGGGTGTGTGTGTGTGCAGTTCTTCGACCTGCCCTTTTACTGCGATGGTAGTAGTATACCGTTTTATAATTTATGCAACAAAAGTTTGTTTTTACTCTTAAGCGCTTAAGCGGATGTAATGCCATCAGCCGCAAATGAACTTGTAATTTACAATGAATTTGACACTGACAGCTGGCAACACTGGCAACTGGCAGCTGCTAAACGGTAAACGCTACTTGGCATTGACTGTACCTACGACAAAACCAACAAAAAAAAAATGAAATAAGAACGAAGAAGCAAAAAATGTGTTGTGCAACTTTTGAGCTGGAAGCCGCTTAAATCCACTTGTGCAACATTTTGGATTATAACTTCATTTTTTACGAAGCAATTAATTTTGGGCTCTTGTTGCTTGTCTCCTAGAAAATGCTAGAACCTGTCTTAGGGTTATCCCTAAAAGCCTTTTTTGGTTATTTTTATTATTATTATTATTTTTTTTTTTTTGTAAACTGACAAATTGCAGCTTAATCAACTTTTTCAGCTTGAGTTAATTTTCTTATTATTTTTTAACACTTTTTTCTTCGCAAGTTGTTTTCTGTTATGAAAATTGTTGGAAATCAGATTAGCTGGGATTTAAATAAGTTGAGACAGCAAAATAAGTTGCTAGCTTGCTCTACTAGCTTTTGCCTATGTAGATAACTTTGGCTAAGTTTTAATATCCTGTAATTATTCATATCAGAAGTATGACCTTTCGTTAGTTCAAAATATGATATATGAATATGAAATATAGATTTTCTTCCCTTTTCTACTACAGGGTTATATCGAGTCGATTATTACAACAATTTCATCATTTTTCTTTTCGCAAAACAGGAAAGAAAGAATAGTCGAAGAAGCTGTCGCTTAAATGCATTGGTCTGTAGCTAATTGAATCATTCGATGCTCCCTAAAGAAATTGAAAAAATGTATTTTTTTTTTCATATCTATAAATGTGTGTAATCGTTTTAAAAGTGGGCGTACCAACTGTGAGTGGGAGGTGGGTGGGTGGTGGACAAACAAACATTTGCCCAGACAGGCATAAGGAATGCTGCAGCTGTTATTGTGAATGAAACTGATGCACTGATAAGAACCACAACAACAACTTCTAAAGCAATGTGCAAAAGGAACGATGATGATATAGGGGTTGAGTTTTGAGTGGGGGAAGCGAAGGAGGAGGAGTAAAACTCACAGGACTTATAGTCAACAGCTGAAAGTAAGTTACTCCTTCTCTCTCTCTCTCTCTCCCCTCTTTCCTTCCATTCCCCCGTTGCTTTCTTTATCAGGCATTCAATAAGCGATTGCTATGGGCGATACACTCTAAAACTCAGAAAAAGTATGCGATGATTAAGGTTTTTACTTTTAAAAACAAATATTCGAATAACAAAAGCATAGCCAATTTCTTGTTTAGTTTTAGACTTCTGTTCTCTAAGTGTATGGTGTACTCCATAAAAAATCGTTGTCCTTGTCAGCGTCCTGTTATCGCAAGCGCTTTCTGCGCGTATCGTTATTTCCTCTTATGATTTCCCTTTGAACTTTATGCCACTTCTGCTTCTTCTTCCTGCTCTTCTTGTTCAAGCCAAAAATGTCAAATTCAGCTATTTGTTTAATTGAAAAAAACGCAAAAGAAAGGAAAAGAAAAGAAATGAAAGTATAAGCAAAAGTAGAATAAGAAAAATTGCTGCGTGCTTTTTTGCCTTCTACTTTATGTCCAACTAGAGAGGGACGGGGGCACGAACCTTTCCCATACCCCTACCCCGCTCTTCCTCCGCTCACTTGACTGTGTGTGCCAGCGCATCAAATTGTTATGTGCCATTAATTTAAATGAGAGTCTTCTCCGCCCCATCGATATACATACATATGTATGTATGTATGTACAATGTATGTATGTGTATGGAAAGCGTTTTTTCCTTCCCGTTGTCCTCACACCACGCACAGAGATTTTCTTTTCTATTCTCTATTCATGTGTACGTATGTGATTCGTATGGAAATTCATTCGATATGCAGTTCTTAGCTAGAATTTCTTATTTTCCTCATTCCTCTTGCTCTCAGGCACTGGATTTGCGTTTAAAACATTTGAAACTTGGCGACAAGATTGTTGAATAAAAAAATCTGTAATCAAGTTGAATGCTTGTTGGAAAAACTCTTGAGTTTTTATTGCATTAATTTTATTGACTTAAACATATTTCCTGATACACATTAAAGTCAGTAAGTGTAGCCATCTATTATTATGTTGTCTAAGCTTGTCTTAATTTTGAGCTTTAAGCTCTTTAAGTAGTTCTTAACCTAAAGTTTACAACAAAAGTTTCAATGTTTTTTCCTAATCAGCAAAATTTAGATTAAAAACAATTTTTCAATGGCATTAAATTCTTTCCATTCCCATTCTGAAGCTCTTGACCAAAGAACCTTTATTTTCATACATTTTTAGCTTATTATGCAATCTGTTATGTTATTAAGCTCAACTGGCTAAGCTCTCAATCTAAGCACAAATCTCAGCTGCTTTTCATAGCATTGAGGTTTTGTTACCCACAGCAGTTGTTTCTCAAAACAGTTGTGAGAGTGTTTTTTTGTCAGTTCTCCGTTACATTCATTATTGAGAAACAAAAAATCTGATATACAGTTCTGTTTTTCCACTCAACTCTCTTGTTGTACATTCGGTTATCTTAAGCTGCTGTTTCTTGTTGTCTTTAAGCCGTTAGATCGCTTATCTCCCAACCACACAAGCTCTCACACAGATTCCAAATTCCACATTCCAAGACCAACTCTCAGTGCTATGCGACTACCTCTCTTTTGCACTCCTTCATTTGCTCATTGCTGGGTGGAAAAAGTCAGCCGGGGGCAACAATAACAATTTGTTGCTAATGCACTTTTTGTTTGAACTGTGCTGCTGTGTTGGGCTACACTCAGAGAAAAAGTGTTTCCATCGTTTGTTTAAATTTTCTCCAAACTCAGGAAGTGGAACTTTGTAAACCCACAAAACATTTCCAAAAAGCAGGTTTTTTGATTTTGATTTTTCTGAGTGTAAGAACACAAGAGGCAAGAGGACTTCCGCACACACTCCGAGGCGCTAACCCTGATGCTAAGCCATATCATACGGCAAGTTAAACTACTCATTAAGGCAACTTTTGCTTAATTTTTTCTCTGCTCTGTGAAACTTAAGCGATTTGCTCAGATAGCAACGTGTATATATGTATGTGTGTGTGTGTGTGTGTGTGTGTATGTGCATACATATGTGTTTATATATGTTTGATTAAGCAATTCCTGACGGAAATTAAATGGACACGCAAACAAACTGCTGTGAGAATCCAAAAGGAGGAACAGGCTAAAATAAAAAAGGGTCAGCTTGGACTGTGAACTGAGTTGTGGGGAGTGGGAAAGGGGAAAAGGGGAAAAGGGGGGATTCTGTATATAGCTGGGGCGTCTGTTGGTCTCCGGTGTCTATCAAACTTAACTGAGCAGCGCTCAAGTGAGAAGATTAAATCGCCATAAATATTAACTACAGTTGCTTCCGGTTCATGGTGGTGGCGGGAGGAGGGCGGAGGGAGTTGTCGCTGCCCCGCCCCCTGGGGAGAGGTCGGCTTAAGCACTAGCGTCATGTGAGAGGGGCGGGGTGGAAGGGCAGTAAGAGCATCTATATCTCTCTGGCAAGGTAAGCTAAAGGCAAAGGTAAGACAATTTGAAAACGCTTGCCTTGATTTAGCGCCGGAAGGCACGCACACATCACGTGCATATAAACAGGACTCGGGACTCCGTTTCACAGGACTCTTCTCTCTCTATCTCCTTCTGGTTGTACAAGTGTACAAATCAAATGATTTATTGTGCTTTGGTCAGTACACAGAAGTTGAGAAAAAAAAAATAAAAATTGGAGCATGCTACAAATAATTGAAACGTACAGGCACAGATGGAGGAGGGGTGTTGTGTTGAGGGGGATGTGGTGTATAGCACACCTGAAACTAACGTTTATATTGAAAATGCTACCATTGCAACTTGATTACAGCTTAGTCACAACTTTGACCAGCTGCTAATTGACACACGTAGCTTTAAGTTGGAGTGTGAAGGTTGGGAGGGGCATGTGGCATAGTTGAGACCTTTGCCACATAATTGAGTTATCATGAAATTGGTTGCGACAATATCTAAATATATGCTGAGTGATAATGCGGCAAAAGGTCAAGAAATGTGATTGAAAATTAGTAGTCTCAAATTTGTAGAAAAATCTAAAAAAAATTTTGATTTGATTTTTAATAGAGTAAACGTAAATATGTTGTCGAAAGTCACTCAGAAATTCAAAACTTTAACACATTGATTCTCCATTTTCCAATAATTAATAACCAGCCACATAATTGAGTTATAAGGAAATTTGTGTCTGCGACGAAAGACGAAATATTTCTAAACTTGCTGCTTGCGGTGGAAAAACCAATTGGCCGAAACGTGATTAAAAATATGCCAGTTGCAATTAGTACAGTGGGTCAAAAATAACATCCTTAAATTATTGTATAGAAATGTAATAAATATTTAAGAAATCATAACTTTTTTTACTTGCATAATAAGTGATATAAAGTATTTCCATATGAATCACAAATGTACGAATATTCCATTTTTAATATGAATACATAACGAAAGATAACTTAATGAAGTCAAAATAATTAATGTAAACACTGTATGTATTATAAAATTGAATAATTTAATTTGCATACAAAATTGTCATGATATTATTATTTGGAACCACTGTTTGACAACTGTAAACCATAACTCGACGTCAGTTCCGGTTAGCCAAATGAACTGGCCGAAATGACCAAATGGCTAAATGGTGAAATGGCCAAAAGCCCAAAGACCTTTCTCGCAGGGACCCGCAATAAAAAAGAATGAAACCGCAGAGCCGGCATAACAAACAACCAAAAAACGGCCAGCATTCAGCATCCTTCTCATCTCTCCTACTCCTACTCCTACTCTGACTCCTACTCTTCCTCCTGCTCCTGCTCTTGTTTCTGGTCCTGCCCATTCCCATACTCATCATTATCGTTGTGAAAGTCGCATTCGCATTCGCATCCATTCAAAAATCAACCCCATTTTGTGTTAGTTAATTGCCAATATTACACAAGTGGCAAGCCAAAGCGCATAAAAGCGTGCGGCTCTCTCGACTTGACGCTCTCCCCCTAGGCTGCTCTCTTCCTGTAACTCTCTCTCTCTCTCTTTGTTTTGCTCGAAGTATAGTGCGTTTGTTAAGTAAGCGTACACTTTGAAAGTTATCTGAAGAGATGCTGAAATTGTTATAAGGGCAATTTTTGTAATATTTTTTTTTTCAACCACTAATTTATTTAAAATACATATATATTTTTTTTATTATTTTATTTTAGTTACATATTAATGGGCACATAAATTGTTATATGAAATTTTAAAGTCACGGTCTTACTAAAATTCCAGTATGTATAAACCACCCGAAAGTTACTTTTCCTCCTGGCTTCGGAACAGATCTGATGCTGACTTATATTATAAAGAGGTCACCTTTTACTATTTTCACTGAATTAGTTATTACACACCAATCATTTAATATCAAATACCCATTATTTAATTGTAATTGCTTATGTTTGTGTTACATAACTGCTGGCAGTGTCTGTATGCGGCTGTGATGCGACGTTGTCAGTGTGCGCAGGCGCTAAATATCAGGCCGGCAACGCCGCATAGCCATGCAGGGTTGTGTTTCCATCTGTTTGTGTTGCTGTTGTTGTTATTGTGGGTGCCGTGTGGTCGGTTGTCGCACGTGTCGCACAGCTTTTGGGGGTTGCAATTGCCCAATGCCTGAGCGAAAGAGAGAAAGCTATTGAGAGAGAGAGAGTGCTCAAGCCTGCAGCTGGGTGCTGCTGCTGCTGCTGCTGAGCTAACTTGGCAACCGCGTTTCAGGTTGGCAGCTCAGTTCAGCAGCAGCCTTTGCAGTGTACGCAACGCCAACGCAAAGTGCGTGTCGTTGTCGTCGTCGAAGTCGTCGCCGGCCACATAAAAGTACAAGAAAACATAGAATAACGACAACTCGACGGCATAACAATAATAACAGCAGCAGCAGCAGCAAAAACAGCACAACAATAAGAAAAAACAAAAAATCCAAAACACATTCAGTGACAGAGATAACGGAAGTAGTGTAATAGCAGCAGCATCAGTTGAAGTAGCAACTGAGAGCATAGCGCGCGAAAACTCCAAAAAGTGAAGAAGTGACAAATTGTAAAACTGTAATTGTATAAAGTTGTTTGTTGTTCTTGTTTGTTGTACAATTTTGTTAAGATTTTTGTTGTTGTTTAGACGCGTGTGAAGCGACAGCATAACATATAACATTGTTTTTATTGTTCGCGCACACAAAAACATAAAACACACACACACACACACACATATATATAGTATATACCATACACATATCAAAAGGAAAGTGGGCTACAAGAACAACGAGAAGAGGTGAGTATGCATGACAAGAAGCTCGCTGCTTTGAGCGGCGCTCTTAAGCAATTTAGTAATAAATTTGATTTAAATGCAATTTAATCTTATTGTGCAATTTGTTAACAATCAGAAATGTGTTCGTGACTAGTGCTAAGTGAGTGATTGGCAGGGAGCGAGAGAGTGACTAATGAGCAATATTAAGGCGCAAAATCAGCAACAAAAACAAAAAAATATACACAAACACAAGTAAACAAACCCAGCAGCGGCAGCAGCGCTGTCAACGTCGACGTCGTAACATTGCGAAATTGATTTTTCATAGCGGCTGCTCTCTCTCTCTCTCTCTCTTTCGTTGAGTTTGTTTTGGGAGAGAGCGCGCGCTGCCAAACTGTCTGGCAGGCGCGTCGTCAACCTGTCACAACAGCAACAACAACAACAGCGAGTGGTGCTGCCATTATTGTTGTTGTTACGGCAACTAATCAAAGCGGCGCGCATTTTGCCTAGCGACTTTTGGTGCTGTCGCTGCCAACGTCGCTGTCGCCGCCAGCTGCGCGCTGCTGCCTGCTGCTTTGCTTTCGTCATGACCTTCATGACTCATCGTTTTGAGCTGGCCTGTGTGTGTGTGTGTGTGTGTGAACGAAATGGGGAGCGTGGCCCGCCTTTTTGCCTCTCTGCCTCCGCCTCTGCCTCTTTGATTTGGTTTCGGTGTGTTTTTTGTTTGTTTTGTTTTGTTATTTTTTTTTTTTTTGCGCATTTAATTAAATAAATTGTCCTTACATTTAGCCACCCTGCCATTGTTAATGTGCCTTCCTTTCCGTTGTTCTTGTTGTTGCATAAATTGGAGCGTGGCTAATTTATAGTTGGCCCATTGTGTTCATTAATTTTGGCCACATTCCCCACCTTAGTCCATCTGGCTAACAAAAGGCCTCGCCACACCTGTTTTAACGTTTTTTCAAAATACCTCGAAAAACACTACACGTATTTGCCATTTTGGCCAAGTTATCTGAGGTAAGCTGAGGTAACAGGCATTGGCAGGTAATTAAATCTCATTTAATTCATAAGTAGGAGCGGCTTTCAAAAGCACATTATAACCGTTATTATACTTAGTACGTCATTACTTGAAACATTTATTTGCTAAACTATTTCATAGCATACTTATGAGCGCTTGTAAATAACTAGCTTTGATATGCGAAACAGTTATAACTGTAGGAAACTCTTCAATTTCTAATGCTTATGAAGATTTTTGGGGGCATAAACAAGATGCAAATTTTCATAATAAGCTCAATTTTCTGAACGTTTTTTTTCTTAATGTCAAATAAGGCAAGAAATTTCTTTTCTTCTGATAAATAATTATGCTTTGGGGGGAGACTTATTTTATTAACAATTAACTTGTACGCATCGATCTAGAAAAATAATATATTATTTATACAAATTTTTAATAACATATAATAGTTCATAGTTCTCAAAATACACAATTTAGAGAAATTAATCATAAATTAAAAAAAAAAAAGTTCAATGCATTGAAAACACTGCACTTGTTCTGAATTCTGAACCATTATAATTTCCCAAAGTTCTTATTTACGAGCGTCCACTGTATGTAGTACAAAAGAATGTCTGTAGAATTCTTTAATTGTAATCTTACATATTTGAGATCTTAATTAAAACTTTGTTTCTTGAATGCCAAACTGTAAATAGATTTTAATGTAAAAAACTTTTAACAAGCAAAAAGTTTAGCTTTCTTTCTCCATTATTTCTAAAACGAGCTAAAAACTAAAGCATTCAATTCTAAATTATGATGTCATTAAGCCATTTGAATGCATTCTAAACATTTTTGTCTCTTTCTCTCCCCCATTTTCTATGCATAACTATTCCTAACGATCCAATTTTAACATTTTAACCTTTTTCATTATATTTTATTTTATTTATTTTTTTTATTACTTTTAGTCAGCTTAATATCGCTTCATTTGCGGTTGCTGACGGTCCAAAAAATTTGCATTGGCATGGAGAATTGCCGTTAGAATTTTGTCGGAAGGTTTATTTTTTCTTATTTTTCGCGCGTTGGCAACTTTTAAGCCTTTTTAATGAAGAGAGCGCATTTCTAATGAGAGTTGAAAGCTTCACTTTTCTGCCTATATACATATTTATATGTATGTATATATAACCAGGGCAAAGTTAATGAAAGAGCTTGCGAAAACTGTGGAAAATGCAAATGAAAAGCGCACACAGCAACAGCAACAACAACAATAGCAAGGAAATAAAGTAAAAAGTCAAACCAAAACTTTCGCTCTAGGGAAAAGAAGGCGGACAATAGCAACGTTGAGGGCGGAGGCGGGGCGTGCCATTGCTTGTATACGACGTAATAAGTACGTTTATCAAACAGTGGGCGTGGCACATCAGAAACCCTCTCCCTCCGGGCACATCTCCAAGTCAATCGAGTTGACAAGACTAAAATGTAATCAAAGGGCAAGCCAAGTTTTTTTATTTTTGTCCCTTTGTATAATATTAACAAATGGCTGGCCATCAATTTGCAGCTTATTTAATGCCGCTACAATTGGCCAAGATGGGGCGGGCACTTTACTTATTGCCAGAGCCACTGTCAAATTATATAAGCCAAATGTGCGACACTTGCCAAAAGGCTTTTTTCACTGGGAAGACGACACGCGTGCAACAAAAAGAGGCAAAGAAAAGAAAAATATGAAAAAGAGCTGCAAAAGAATAAAGAACAGAATGAACATGTGCAGTGCGGTACCTGTGTACTTGGAATTTTACGAATATTGAATACTCTTTCCAAGAAAGTTTGTTGGAAAAAATTTAAATCTTTCTTAATGTCATATGTTCGCTTTATCAAAACAGAAGCATAGGAAAAATTAACTTCCAAGAATTTGAAATTGAAAATACTTTCTGACAAATTGTAATACCCAAGAAAAGAGTATGAAGCAAAGGAAAGAAGAATAATCATAATACCATACTGTGCAAATAAACATGAATAATAAATTATTTTAGAATGGGGGAGCCAACATGTTGTGTGTGTGTGTGTGTGTGTATTGAGTCATAAGTCTGTGTGTCATGAAGTGATTTTCTACAATTTTTCAGTACCGTTGCTTCTGTTGAGCTTCTGCGCTACTATGGAAAAGGTGCGTATAGAAGAAGTAGGTGGGGTGGGGGGGGCAGGGAGCATTTTTCCGGCAGACGTCTGCAAAATGAGATAAAATAAAAATCTAGGCCTTTTACAATGCCCAACAATTGTGTTGTCTCGTCATGCTGTGTGTGTGTTTGTATATATGCACCAAAAAAAAAAAAAAAAAATGTCTCTGCTAAAAAAGCAAAATCGCAAAGCTGCTTAGCGTCCAAGCAGGGAATTTCCATTGTTACTTTATTATCAATGTAAGGGAAAATAAGACTACCTGTTAGTTATGTAGACAATTTGTGATTTAATAATGTCTAACGAAATATTGCTTAGAAGTTTGATTTTGAGCTAATACTTTCTTTTTTTGTGCATTATACTTTTAACTTCTTTATTGTAAACTTCTTTCAAGACTCCTTTGAATTTTTCATAGCGCTTTTCTTTGTTTTTATCATTAAACTGGATCTTAACTTTGTTTAAGAGGTGTTTAGAATATTATTTCATAGAGATTTAAATATGTAGACTTCTTTAAAGACTTTCCTGAGCACACCTTTTTTGGATCAAGTTTCGATCTTATTCTTAAAGCTGATTGCTATAAACCTTCTTCTTAAAGCTGCTTGTTATATAACTCTATTAGGATTTCACTTGATCACAGCGTATTCCGTAGTTTTCTACCTTTCTCGCATGTTGTCCAACACTGGCTGGCGCAACTCAACACACACTTACACACACTTCCTGTGTTAACTGTTGTTGCTGATTTTGCTGTTTTTTTGTTACTGCTCGTTGCTCGTCATCTGGTGGTTGCTTTCCTTCTTATCCACAGACAGTCGCATTTTTGCGCTAATGATTAATGGCTGTCGTCCTGTCCTTCCTGTCTTCCCTCTCCTCCTCCTTCTTCTTCCGTTCTGGCTTTGTCCCATAAGTTTCTAAGCGCCTTCGGGGCGCAAAGCCGCTAAAAAACTTCTTCTCCTTTGTTGTTGGGTAACACACAGAGAGAGAGAGAGAGAGAGAGGACTTTGGATTTGTGTTCAGCCAGTTGCTTTTGTTGCAGCTGTTGCAAATCTCAGACGTCCACATACAGTAAAGCACAGTGTTGATAAATGCACTTAGAGAGTACAGCCGCTTATCGCCTGCCATTAGCAAAAGCCCATTCATTCATTCATTCCCTCCAAAAAAAAGAAGCAAATCTCCAACAATTTCAATATATATACTAGATATGTGCTGTCAGCATGCAAATGGAAATGGAAATGGGCATGGAAAAGGGGGGAATGAGAAAGCGGAAAATGGAAGGTATTTGAAGGACCAGTCCAACGTTTATTCATTACATTCATTAGCAATCGGATTTTGTCCTGTCACAAAACCCACCAAGTAAATGAAAATTGACAAGCTCTGACTCTTTTTTTTTTGGCCTCATTTTGCAACACTGTACAAGTATACGTAACAGTGCTTGTGGTCTATAGAAATTTATATATTTGTATATACAACACGAAATGAAATCGGGTTGGTTTGGGAAATGGAAAATGGCATATAATAGAAAACAAGCAAGTAGAAAATGTTTTTTTTTTTTTTTTCGTATAAAACGTTTACGGAATTTTTAATATGTTTGCTTTTTGCTTTGCTGTTGTCATCTTTTTCGTTTTTTTTTTCCTTTCCTTTTTTTTTGCCGTATAGGTGATGATGACGACAACAAAAATTCCAAGCAGGTAGCAAAAAAAGTCAATAGATTGATTAGAGAACTTGACTTAGCATTTAGGCAAAGGGTGTTTTTAGTTGGTTGGGTGTGAACAAATTAAATAAAAAGGTTAAAAGATTTAGCGTTAGTCTGACATATATAAGAAGATATGTTATCGAGAAGAAACTTGATTTGCTTTCAACTTAAAAATTTGTCAATGAAAAAAACTTATTTTGTGTTAAAATTAATGAAAAATCTAAAAAAAAATTAAAAAAATAATAAGTTTATCATTCTTGATTCTTAAAGAAACAAGTTTACATCTCAATATTGAAGTTCAGAAAACTATCTTTTATTTTATTACTTTTGTAAGAACCTTGTATCTTAACCTCAAATTAACCATCTTTAAAAATTAAGCTCAACTTATAACTACTCTCATGTTTCCTATCCCCTACCCCATCCTGTTCTCCAGTACATATGTACATCCGCCCCCTCTCTCTTCTTCCTTTACCTAATGCCTCCCATGTGAAATCTTCATGTAAATTGCGTTGAAAGGTTGAACAATATTGAACTCTCTCTTGATATACTTGTAGAAACGCGAACATGAAACAACAAGTGTTAACTTCCCCCTCTCCCTTTTTCCCTCTTTCCCTTTCACGCCTCTGCCCTGCGCCCAGCACAATTTGTCATTTGGCAAATGAAATAAAGTCAAGTCTGGGTTCTCTCTCTCTCTCTTTCAGTTCCTTTGAGCTTTTTTTTTTTTTGTTTAGCTGCTTACCTGACGCGCTCTATTAAATATTCACCCTTTTCTGTTCCTTCTTTTTTTTTGTTTTTTGGGTCTTTTTTGGGCGTTACATGTACGCAGTACACCTTCCACCACCCATTCCCCCACTTCTCCATAACAAGTTGAACATGCAAGTTTCGTTTATACGCTGATGTTTACAAATTTTCACGCCAAAATGAAAAAACTTTTCTACCAAAAGTCGTTTGCAAGTCAGCAACAGAAGCAACATATATTTTGTTTTTTTCTGGAGTTGGAGTTGCGACTCCTCTCTACCCCGTCTCCCTCTCCTCCCCTCCCTCTTTCTTATGGGTTGTGTGTGGTTTTTCTCTGGGGGGGAACACAACAACACCCTGTTTCGATAGCTTTGAATTTTGTTGTTGTTGTACTTGTTTTTGTGCTGTCAGTTGTCATGTGTCAAGTGCCCAAGTAGTAAACAACATGTTTACTTCAACACCAACACCAAGAACAACTTTTTAACTTATATCGTCGTCATATAGTCATAGTCAAGTATTTCCAATGGCCTTGAAGTTGATGCCAAAAACCGTTGACCGCCACCTTCTCCACTCTTCTTTGGTTTCTCTATATACAAAACTCTCTCTTTCTCTTGAGAAACTTGTGTCGTGGTTTGGCTTCAAGTTTATACTATTTTGAACAATTTTGATTTCCCTGAAGACAAATATTGTGTACTGCTTTCAATTTGACTATCTTTAGCTTAAAGAAGTTCAACAACTCATAAATCTATTAAATCGTTATAGTAAGGCTTAAAGTGAGGGAGAACTTCCTTTGAAAGCTATTTCAGTTGCTTAATTGACTGACAGGCAGGTAAAAGCTTTAGCTATTTTAAGCCCGGTTAATAGAAAGATCTAAGAGCAGGCGTGACAAGTGGTTGACAGCTAAGACAGACGGGACAGCTTGGGCTAAAACGCCTTCAAATATAGCCAAATTTCACACCAAAAGAAGGCTAAATGTGGCCCTCTTATTAACCTTTTCAACTAGCCTTGTCAAAGATGGCTAAAGTTATTTCTGTTCCCGTTCATTAAGACCAAATAATATAGTTTTATTGACCACATTCTCTTAAATCAGGCAACTAAGTTTATCATACAAACGAAATAAGTTGGCAAAACAGTTTTTGGCTGGCAAATTGCTTATTTATGGATGGGAAAAAGTGCCAAAAATGCCAACGCAGCAACAAGAACCAAAACCAGAACCAAAATTGAACGGAACCACCTTATTAGTTATGTAAAGTGCGCTTTGCTGTTTTTGCGACACAATGTTGTTGCCCTCCTGTGTGTGTGTGTGTGTGTGTGTGTGTGTGTGTTGTGTGTGTGTGTGTCCTGTGTGTGCTGTGGTTTTTGGCAACAGACAATCTCCATCCCTACGTAGATGGGCAGCCTAAAGACACTCCCCTAAAACCTCTAAATTACATGGCTGGAGCACCTGACCAGCAGCTGCACTTAGAGAAAAGTTTCTATACAGAAAAAACAAATTCTCATCTACTCAATCCCTGATTTCCTAAAAAGTCCCGTCTTAAAACTGAAATTTGAAATTTGACGCTTCAAAAATCGCTCAATTGAAATTTTAACGTTTTCTAAACGCACTTTCTTAAAAAATTTGCTTCAAAGCTTACAAATTCGGTAGGACTCATATTAAAATTCTAAGAACTTATTTAAAATTAGAGATTGTAGTTGAAATACACCCGAAAATGTGGAAATGTGTTGAGAGCTTTATGTTTTCGAAACTCACTTTCTAAAAAATAAGTTCGAAAGCATTAAAATTGTATGCAACTCTTCAAAACACATCTGAAATTTGGGATTATATAAGAAACTAATTTTTACACACATAATATTACCAAAAATTTCAGAAAGTGTTCAAAATTTAACATTTTCGAAAAGCACTTTTCAAAAAGAAAATGGTTTTACTCTGAAACTTAAACCGAAAATGTGAAAAGAGTGTTGAACATGAGTTTGGCAGCTACTTCACATATTATATATTTTCGCACAGTGTAGCTAGTTGTTTTCGCTTTTTGGCTGATTTGGCACGTACGCAGGCCTTAAAACGTTTGCACTCCTAATAACGCCATTTCGCACAACAGCAGATGGAGCTGGCTATATGTGTGTGTGCCTGTGTGTGTGTGTGTGTGTGTGTGTGGGTGTGTGTGTGGTGCCACACAGAATTGACCGCTGGTCGGCGCTAGCGTGTTAAATTTGTGAATTATGTTAATTTTGATACAGAGAAAGAGAGAAGGCGATTCTCTCTCTTTCCTCTCTCTTTCTCTCTCTCTTCCTACATATGTGATGTGTCAAAAATGTAGTTTGTTACATGTACTACACAACCCATACCACACACCAACTCAACCCTCACCACCCTTCCACCAGCAATCTTTCCCCCCCCTTGTTGTCTCGTCATTTTGCTGCGTGTTGTATTACACAAAAGTTGTTGTTGTTTTTGGGGGGCATCAGTTGACTGTCCCCAGCGGCAATGAGGCCTCCTCACACACACACACACACACATACACTGATACACTCGTCAGTGCTATGCGTCATCAGCTGCCACACACAGACATACACACATGTAACATGTGTGCGCAACAAATTGCGTCTGCCGCTTTGAATTTTGCGGTTACATTTCCGTTGCACCGCCAGGCATCGATGCCCCATCAACAACATGATGATGTTCATCATAATAATGAGGATAATGCTGCCGTCGCGCAACGATATGAAATGAGAATCGTGGAGAAGGGGAGGAGAGTGGAAGCGCAACGTTGACAGCATTTCAAATAGCAAATAATAACTGCGAAAAATCCGGACAGCAGCAAAAGCCAAAGGCATCAAGAGCAAGAGCAAAGACGAGTTCACGCAAAAATGCTCAGGCCAGAGATGCGATGCCTAAAGTGCCAAAAAGAGCGCACAGTGGCATGCAATGTATGAATATATGATTTATGTTTCGCTGATGTTAAGCAGTGGCAACAAAATTAGCTTTTAAGCTGCCTTAAAGAAATGAAAATTCTCGAACTCAGTTTGTTTCAATATTAATCACCATTTGCATCTAGTTCTTATGCGCTTTCAACCACTGTGCAGCTTGGTTTGTCTTCGATGCGATTTCGCATGCAGCCTGAAAGTATGCAACGATTGAAAGAAGAAAAAATCACACACATAGTAAATCTGTAAATCTGATTTATGCGTTTACTGCGCGACCCTTAAGCACAAAAGAAAGATAGAGGATGATAGTAGTGTGAGATACTATAAGCTTAAACATCGATTTTGGTCTGAGCAAATCGCATAAAATTTGTTGCCTTAGTTGCGGGAATTACGAATTGGCAGATTATGGAAATTGCTTTGCCCAAACAGCTGAGGACAAGTTTTATTGAACATACACATAGATACATATAGAGGAAGGTAAAGCCGAAATACTCGGAAAGCAAAGAGGATATTAATGTTGTTGTAGCTGCTATGACTCATGTACAGCCATAAAAGAAGAGTGAGGGATCGAGAGGGAGGGAGATAGCAAGCATGTCATAATTTGATATGCTGCTAAAGTAATGCGCAGCTTAATACCTGTAGACAAATAATTACAACAACATCAAAAAGGGTGGGAGGTGAGTGGGGTGGGTGGGGGGGGGGGGTGTTCATGCCACATGTGGCATATTTAATGACAATGAAGCTCGTGTCAAGGATTACTAATTAGTGTCTGGACGTTGACGACCAAACAAGCTACTTGTCATTATTGTTGTTGCTCTTGTTGGCTTTTATGAGCAGTTCGTATCTATTACACTGAAAAAAAATAGAGTTGTTGGTTGCCAGAAGTAAGTTTGTTGTTAATAATCTTAGGTACAGAACAAAATATTTGATTTAAGTCGGTGTTTTTCAATACCACATTCTTAGCTTTAAGTTTCTTTTATTCGTTTTTATGCTAAGATCTAGATTTTATTGAATTGCTGGTTAATTTTGTCCATAATTTAAGTTTCTGCATACTTTTTTCAAAATTCGTATACTTAATATTTGGAATACTTAATATCTTAATATCTGCTTACAAAGTGTTGACCAATAAACTATTTGTTTTTTTTCCAGTGTATGTGTATATTTCTGTGAGTGTTGCTCTTATCTATGGCTTAAGTGCACACAGACACACACACACACACACACACACACACACACACACACTTTCACAAGATATTTGCTTTTTAAATTGACTTTAGCCGCCCACAAATTGAGTTGTCTCCACCATGGCTGACTGACTGACTGACTGACTGTCTCCCCGTGTCACACAATATCCCACACACTCCCAACTCCCCACTCACCCCACCACACCCCCTCCAGCTTGCCACGTCTGTCTGTCTATTTGTCTGATAAGCATTCATGTCTTTAGTTACCTGTGGCTTAAGTGAAATTTTTGTTGATGTTTTTCGGCATTTTTCGCTTGCTGTCTGTCTGTCTGTGTGTGTGTGTGTGTGTGTGTATGGTGGGGTGTGGGCGTTGAATGGGAGGCGTGTCCATTTAATTGCAGCTTTAGTTTCCGTTGAGCATTATGACTTTATTGCCAAGCTTTGTGGGGGCATACAGACATAAAAAAACGTTAAGGGGATTATGATAAAAGCATGCGAATTTTGCACAAAAGAGTAATTAAAGGTACTTGGAATATGTAATTGGGTTTGTTTGTTCTTAGTTATGTATGAGAAAAACTAGTACGATTTTTATGTTAAATGTATTTTATTGCAAAAAAGTTATAGTGGGAAGTATAAAACATTTTAAATATCTATGTAACTCTAAAGCTTATTCAGAGCATGATTTTAGCATTATTCTGTATTACATGCTAAGGATTTTTAAACTATTAAAAAGTCTTTTACAATTTAATGTATTTTAATAATATTTTTGAAACATTCTGCATTGAAAGTTGTCATAATCTTTCTTAACACATTTTCACTTTGTTAAGATATTAATTATTCGTTGTTTGAAAATATGTATGCACTAGAAGTTGAGCAGTTTTGAGTGGTCTCGTTTTGAAGTTGATGCGATTCATGTTTGCCATCTGATGCTTGTTGTTGTTGTTGCTGTTGCTGTTGCTGCTTCTGTTGCTCAAGTTGCTGCTAAGCTGATTTGTATTTAATGAGCTGTATATGCGGTATATACACACACACACACACACACACACACACACACACGCCTTGGCATAATAAAAACATTTACTTTTTTGTGGTGGGTGCTTTTTGGGTGGCTCTTTTTGAGTTGCCACGGTTATGGCTTTGGATGTTGGCTTTTGGGTTCCGGTTCGGGTCTGAGTAGACGGCTCAAGTGGCGACTTGTGCGCGTCTGGCGTTGTATTTGTGTCTGCACTCAGATAAAAAGCCAAGAGCTTTTCAAAAACAAAGTGATTTAAAGTCGAAAAGTCTTAGCTCAAAGTTGTTCTTTATTAATTTCAATTAAAAAATATATAAAAATCAAGAGTATCTAGAGTTTATCATAACTTAATGCTTTTGGCAAATGTTTCAAAGCTTTTCTTTCAGTGTATAGTATGTCTGTTAATGTATCTGTGTGTGTTGGTTTTGGTTTCCTTTATCGCGGCCTTCTCAGGCTTCGTTTTTGTTTGTTGTCAGAGCTCGTCAGTTTGAATAGGCATCAAAATCATTTGCCAAACCACCTGTCAGCGATGATAATAATGATGATGATGATGATGATGACAAATACACACACTTTACAACAACCAACCCGCTACACATCACCCTGCTTTTAACGCTTCTTGCCATATCAACAACAACATGCGAGACGCGATTATATTTGCCTTAATGTTAATGCTTCGTTGCCGCCTTCTATCCTTGAGGCTTTTTTTTTCATTTTTATTATTTGTTTTGCATTATATATGTTTGGTTTTTCAATACTCCAAAATCCAATACTTCATACCCCCCCCCCCAACACACTGAAAGCAGAATGTCATAGGAAGAAGGAAAGCCTCATCGTTTTAACCCCTCGAGTGAAAATTCATAAATGAAATTCCGTAAATATTTTTCCTTGGTTGATTTCTAGATTGCAAATTAAGCCTTGGGCGCCATTTATATATTCTCCATTTTGAAATTCTACAAACTTTAAACGAAATCAGACCAAAGCGCTTTTATATAAATTTAAAATTGTATTGGCTAACATGATTATTAGTTTTTAGCTGGAATTTGCTTTAAGCTTTTCACTTCCGCATAATTCTCTTCTTCTATTTTCTGCCTCTTCAAATGAAATTTTCTGTGTAGTACTCATACGTGTTGGTTTTTAATTACAATGCTGCAAACAAAGCGAATTTCATATGATTCTGAGAATTATTATTGCACTGTTTTTGAAATGCCAAAAAATTATGATATTTGTGTGTTTCAAACTTTTATGTTAACCGTTTGAAAGGATTGAATTTTTCATAGACGACATTTTTCAATTTACCTTTAACAATCCTTTTACAATTTTTCTTTGGGCCTAAAATATTAGAAAACTAGAACTAGTTTATCAAAGATACAAAGTCCTCTTGTGATTATCACAGGGAACCAGAACTAGTTTATCAAAGAACTAGTTCAGTATAGATAAAAAAGTTCTCTTGTGATTACTTCCCATCGATTCTAAAGTTCATTTATGAATCTTATGAATCCAATTAAACGCAAACCTTTCCCTGGTATGTTCAAGCTTTAAGCTTAACCCCCTGTATGCCTAACCTTAACCCTAGAATTGTGACATTCCAGTAAACTGCTCAATTTTGTTGGCAAGCAATTTCTTAAATTGTTTTGCACTCTCAACTAATAATGAGGACGAAGCGACAAAGATGACGACGACAAGGATAAGCAACAAACACACACACACACACACACACACACACACACATACAGCACTGAGGCTTCGTTAAGGGTGTAAATCTATGACTGAGCATGCTTCCCTCCCCTCCTCCAACCCTCCCCCAACCCCTGCCCTTGACTCTTCGCTGACTCATGGGCGAGCATTAATGCCAAAACGGAAAGAAAGAAAGCGGAAAGTCGCTTGTTTTTAGTTTCTTCTATAGTTTGATGGCTTTTCATGATTTTTGGACTTGTGCCTTGGCGGTTTTTCAGCTTGTTTCCCTCTTCCTCTCTGTTCAGTTAGCAGCTGGAGCCAAGAAAACCGCCCAAAATGAACAAACGAAGCTTAATCGACTTTGCCAACATTAAATGCGTGCGGTTAGCCACAATACCCTCCAAACTCCACCCTCCACCCCCACTCTACCTACCCTACCCACCCTTTCTACTACTACTTTACTACGATTTCCTATTGCCCCACTCAAAACTCCCTTTTCCCTGCTCTCCCTGCATGAAAATGGCGTGAAAAACTGTTTGCCAGCAGAACTAAATTGCCCCTTCCCCCTCCAGCTACCACTTGCCTTGCCCTCTGTATTATTTATGCCCATAAAAATATTATTGCCATTTTTTCGCATTTGGATTTTTGTAAACGTCATTCACCCGCCCACCCACCTCTCACCCTCACTCCTTTGCTGAACGTCTTGTCAAATGTCAGGCGTGAAGTGTTTGTTGATGCGCTCTCTCCTCCTGCGATGACGATGAGGGCGAATATATATACATATATACGGTTCTACGATTATGGCTAAGGCAACGCCGGATGTGCTGAGTAATTGGACCCATATGCTAACCCTCCAACCCCCCCGCACCACCACGACAAGTTGTTGTTGTGGGTTGGGGTTTGGTTGTAGTTCCGCTTCTTGTTGTTGGTCTCGCTGGTTGCGGCTTCGTGGCGACACACACACACACACACACACACACACACACACACACACACACACACCCACCCGTATAGACCATAACCGACCCAGTAGTTTATCCACTTGCCATACCACCACAGATAAAGTGGTGCAGATTAGGCACCTTGTGTGTCCCACATAGGGTAACCCTCAAAAAAGAAGAAGTTTTGTTAAGGAAACCAATTGAAATTTTGGTTGTTTTTTTGTGAGGTTATGTGTGGCTGTGTGCTTTGTAAAAGTGTGTGTTGAAAGAGAGTTTGAGGAAATAATCGAATAAAAAATTGAGGTAAAAGCAATGTTGATATTATATTTTAATATATAGAAACAGATA
This sequence comes from Scaptomyza hsui, assembly GCA_018152825.1. Taxonomy (NCBI): domain Eukaryota; kingdom Metazoa; phylum Arthropoda; class Insecta; order Diptera; family Drosophilidae; genus Scaptomyza; species Scaptomyza hsui. Next base: position 13,476,115 of record JAECXO010000001.1, read on the forward strand.
GCTTAAGAATGTTATTAAAAATAGTTGGGATAAGTTTTGATTTTATTAAGTGAAGTTAGTTTAAATGTATGCTAGATTGTTTGGGTAGGTGGAGAAATGTTTGCAACATTTTATTGAAAAGGACATTTACTTTTATTGTGTAAAAATACCTTAAAACTGAGCAGTTTAGGAAAAAAGGAAGTTAAAAACGAAAGTTAAGATTGATAGTATAAAGTTTCTGAGGATTTTCCATGTTAGTCTCAACTATAATTGATTAAATAATAAAATAGAACTCCATGAAAGTTCAACGATTTACTTCAATAAATAAGAAATGAGGCTAAGTCTGCTACAGCTATTTTAAAGGAACATTCAAAGCAAATGGTTATGTAAGTTAGTGAGGTTATGCTTTTTTTTTAACCTATCGAAGTGCGCCACCCATTTGTTTGTTTTAATACCCTGAACCCATAAAATACGTAAAAAGGGTATAATGGTTTTGTGCAAAAGTATGTAACAGGCAGAAGGAAGCATCTCCAACCCCATCAAGTATATATATATTCTTGATCATCTAAGTCCTAGGCAGTACAAGTTCAAATTATCGATAGCTCCCTCCGTGTCCGATATAAACATGGAAACGATAACATGTTGAAACCCGTTTAGAAAATAAATACAAAGTTATTAAATCTGTGAAAATTCCATCGAAATCGGTTGAGAAACACCAGAGATATCGAAGATTGAAGATTAAAGTATAGGGTTCAGGGTATCTCCTAGTCGGTGAAATCTCGACAAGAGCCTTCTTAGTTGTTGTTGTTGCTTTTTTTTTTTTGTTGTTTGGTCAGTTATGAACACAGCTATGAATCATATTCACATTTTCAATGCAAATTGCAAAAATTACAAATGGAAAATGGCAAATGGGAAATGGTCAAATGGCGATTTTCCGATTTAACGTTTCATGTTGCGAATTTTTCCTCGAATTTGGGCTCGCCATTTGGGTCTCAATTATTGCCCATTGGCAGCTGCCAATACATTTCTGCTTTTAGCCACGTAATGCCCATTTAAGTGACTGCACAAACTTCTACCTCCCCCCCTCTCACACACTTCTCTGCTGGCCAGCAATCAGTGGCAACTGCAACATTGGGAACCTCAGTCTGAGAAAGGGGAAGAGAGGGAAAGAGTTCGCAAATAAAGTGGCGATTGGATATTAAAACTTTCCGGTCAATGCATTTCTGCAAAGTTCACAACAACTACAACAACTTTCCCACACCCCCACACCCCCATCCCCTCTCTCTCTCTTTCTCTCAATCGCGCGACTTTTGTCTCCCCGCTCGAATTTCTGCTCCCACAAGCAGAACAATTTTCAATGTGCGCTCAACTGTAGTGGCAAAAAAGGGGTGTGGATGTGGGGGTAGTGTGTGTAGTGTGTGTGTGTGTGTGTGCTGGTAGGCGTTGAGTGGCGTATAGTGTATAGTGTAGTCAAACAGGAAGTGACATACACACACACACACACACACTCATACAGTTACAAACATTTGGCAACATGTTTACAATTGCGAGTATTTAAAACTGAACCCATCGTCGTCGTCATCGTCGTCGTCGTCGTTGTTGTTGGCCTTGGCTACTGGCCACAAATGAATTTATTTGTTTTACGGTTTTTGGGCCCAAACGAACCACCTTCTTTTTCTCAGCCACCCACAAGCCTAGCCTAGGCACAATACCCTGTACTTTATGAAATTTAATTGTATGTTCTGTTTCAAAATTTCTAGAATTTCTGGCTATCGATATTGAGTTATTTTCTTTTGTGTGTATTAATTGACAAAGCATTGATTATGTTTGAAATCCAGTGATGACAACAAAAGTAATCGTATATCGATATCGATAACATACACTTTTATTGAGTGATTTGAATAACTAGCTAGGGAATCTATGAATTGAGCTCACCTTTGACTTTTGTTTGTATATTTTGCAATTTTCATTTGGCTGCAATTTCCCGCAATACAAACAATTTATGTGGCACGCCAGGGTTGCCACCCACCGCCAAGATGCGTCAGGTCGTGTCAGTCTCTCTGTCTGTCTGGTAGAGCAACCCCCACTTGATAGGCCGTGCCTTTTTTGTTGGGTGGTTTTCTTCCTTTTTTGTTGCGTTTTGCGTTTTGCGTTTGCGACATTGAAATTTATCGACTTTTGTGTGCCCAAGGCGCAGGTGGTGCGGCATCAATTCAAGTGGTGTCGTGAGGATCCTTCTTCTGATCTCTGTGCAGGATTCACGCCACATTGCACTGTCTGCTTTAAAAAAAACAACAACAACAACAACAACACACGCATCGTACACACACATTGCCCAAAAATATTTAATTAAAATTTATGGCGCAACCCCAGGGTGCAGCCACCCAAAAAGCAAAAACCCAATCCCAAACCACCTGACAGCGCCCGACAGTTACAGTCAGGCAGGCATGAAAAGTATGGCTGGAATGGAAGTCAGGAAGCAGTCAACAGCAGCAGTCAGCTAAAATGTTAAATGCGATGACACCCTTCAACATTGCGCCAACTCCCTCCCTCTCCCTCTCTCTCTCTTTCTCTCTCCCCCCTCTCCAAAACTCTAAAGCCTGTTGTAAGGTTGACTTTTGTACCCATCCATCCACCTTACGGGTTCAGTGCCTCTCGCCTCTCTCCACTCTCCTACCCCGCACATTTATGCACCACTTGAAAGTTTATGCTCCCAAATGTCTCATTGACGGCCATTTTTAATGGCCTGCACTTGAAGTAACACAACAACAACAACAACAACGATGTAAATTACAAAAAACAAACACAAAACTGTTATAAATACACAAAAGTGACAAGAGTGCACAACTGGCAGATACCCTGTTAAGAGTATTGAGCTTAAAACGCTTTAAAGGTTAAGAAAAGTTGTGCAATATGGTTTTCAAACTATAATCCCCATTGGTCCCTAAATCCTTTGGTATCATACAGGGAGACCCCCAAAACCTTCCATTGTCTGAAACATAGGTCTTTAGGTTTTTGACATTATTTGGACATTATTTTACAGTTCAAAATCAACTTTTCCCACTGAAGCCCTTAAGACCTAAAGACCTTGAGATCCCTGACTTGTCCTAACAATATCCTGCTCATCCATAGTTAGACAGTATATAAAAAACACAAAGTAAACCCCACAACAATGCACATGCGAGTGATTAAAAAGTTGCAACGTTGCATAAACAACAACAACGCTGATATTGGGGGTAAAGAGGAAGTGAAGTGAGGGGGTTGGCTACCTTGTTTCCACGTGCAGCTTGGATAAGTTGAGTAAACATTTCATAAAGCAATTGACGGCGGAAATTTACCTGGAATCGCACCGCACAGCAAACAAATCAATTGAGCATTAAAGGACCTCCCACTCCCTTACCACACTGAAAGCACTTCACATAATCATTTCCAGCCCTTAACCCAACCCTGAACCCAGCCCCAACCCCCCCAAAACCCCCAACCCTACATAACCTTTGACAGGTGCTGCCAACTGTTGTTTCTTCTTCCGGTTGGTGTTAGGAGGAGCCATTGTTGTTGTTCTAATTGAAATCGCCTTCGCTCATTTAATCAATCAGCCAAGCAGGTCGATCAATCAATCAATCAAGCTAAGGTCAAAGAGGGCCAGAACACAACATCCAACGCTAACTTATACTGAGTGTGTGAGTGTGTGTGTGTGTGTGTGTGTGTGTGTGTGTGTGTGTGTGTGTGTGTTGGAGCTGCTGCTAATTGCAATTAGTGCCTGCGACTTTGACAGGCCATTGTGTGGCAACAATAACAACAAACAGCTGAAGTAACAACAAGTTTAACCAGGCGAGGTCAAACGACAACAACAACGAGGGCTGTTCAGTGGGTCAAGGGTTTCTTATTTTTCGGTGTTTCCTCTTAGTTAGGTCTGTTTCAAGTGTTTCAAGTCGGAAGAGCTTTGAAACTAAAGTAAGAGTCACGTCAAACTAACAGTATACAATTTTTGACAAAGAATGCCTAAAATTGCTGTTAAGAGTTTCTTTTTTTTAATTAACTTAAGCTGCAGTTAAAGTTGATGATTGGGGGTTGACTAAAAGTCAGCAATATGGCAGAAAGTTTTAAGATATACTTCATTTAATGCCAAGAAGTTGTTAAAGTTAAGATGGATCTCTATTTAAGTGGACTTTTACTTGATTCAAGTTGAGTGTGACTTAATTTAAGATAATTCTTAATTTTTTCTAGTAATTAGAAAGTTTTTGTTTTTACGTGATTTAAGCATATTTTCTTTAATATTAAGACGTTTTGTACACATTGAGAAAAATGTACTTAAATTAAGAATACTTAATTCGAGGTCACGTGAACATGAACGTGAAAATAATTGTTTCTATTTGTTACAACAGTTACAAATAAAAAACATGGCTTTTCCTTTGTTCCTTTTACCTGTTGTTGAATGATTGAAAAGGCTCAATTTAGAAAACTCATCTGATGTTGACAAGAAAATGTATCTGAGGATTGTGAATGGAAAAACATGAATGACTAAACATTTGATTGATTGATTGACAGAGCTGAAGAAGAAGAAAAAGAAGAACTCTATTACCATCAACAAAGCAACATTCTGTCTTATTTCAATTGAACTAACAGTGCAGCTCTCACACACACACACACACACACACCTACACACACGTACACACACATGTTAGCTGTTGTCAGATTTGCTACAATCAGCGCAATATGCCAAACACACGTGGACATGGAGGGGTGGAGAAAGCGTGTGTGGGTTGTCAGTAGCCAGTTTTCATTTCCTGGCCAACCTGCTAAAACGTGGCCAAAAACAAACTGTGTCAAACTGCCCCGTGTGGCAACATGTGTCTTCTCCTCGACACAGGGAGGGAGAAGGGAGCTCATTGCATTGCCTGCAGTTTTTTCTGTGTTTTTTTCTACGGCCTCCGATGATGACGATGATGATGATGATGATGATGATGATGCCGGAGATCCTATCGTGGGCGCGTTGCCAAAGTGCCTGCGGTTATGCGCCAGTGCTATTTTGTTTCCTTCCCTCTCCTTTTTGTAGGCTTTTGCTATTCAAGGCTGCAACTAACTAAAGAAGCAGAAGAAGAAGAAGTGGGGGGCAAGTAGGAGGCTACAACTTGCAACTGAAACGAGCCGCATTAACGCCGCCTTTAAAATTTATGATATTTACTCGAGCAGACACTGGGCAATAGAAAGAAAGCAAGAGAGAGGCATTTTATTAAGGCTGCAGCTTGGTGGGAGTGTGTAGGGGGGTGGGGGTGGTGGTGGACACGTGCCAACTGCACCTCCAAGGCTGCCTGGCTGCCTGCTTTGGTTATGCATTTTTTATGGCCGCCACACATCAAAGCCCAACTAAAGAGACGAAACCAACAACTTGGCAATCACAGCAACAGCAAGCTGGCAACAAGGCAGCAGAACCAACAGCAACACCAACAGTAATAGCAACAGCAGCAGCTGCTTTTAGCCAGGCCAATAAGTAGATATATTGCTATGTAACCCATCTGTGTTTGTGACTCATCGAGTTTGCTTAATGTCATGAAACTGATTGAGAAAATGCCCTGTAAATTTAGAAAATGTAACTTAACAAATTTATTTATTGATTGATGAACGTAATACATACAAGTATTATTATTATAAAAATGGTGGTTAAAAGTTGTTAAAAAGTATGTGATCAAAACAAATCAATGAATGGCGAATGTTAGTTTTGTTTATCATTTGAATGAAGAAAGAAAAGTCAAATCTCTTATAAAACTTTTAAGAGCTCATGGTCACAAAAGTAATTACCTGAAGTAAACTTTTTATAAATTTACTATTTTAAACTGTTTTTTTAACTGTTAGAAGTATGACAATTATGGTATTGTTGCCAGTGAAATGTTTTAAGTTGGTAAAGTGATGTCTTTGACAAATCTAAATGAGAAGAAAACAAGTTTAACTAGCTTAAACTGTCTGTCTTGCTTTTCTTGCAAGACTTCTTCTGCCAACTAAGTGAAATAATGTGAGCCAAGTCATCTTTCTTTCACTTTTGCCTTTAGAATATCTCTTTAGTTGCTTACTTGAGGCAACTATTATCTCTACTATTATGCGCATCTTTAAGCCTTATCTCTCTCGTCTCTTCATCGCTTCTTTTGCTGTTTATGTGTCTCCTCAGCATCCGTTGCATAGTTAATGTGTCGCTCAGCACAAGTCACAGACAGACATTATGCACACTAACCAACTGCCTTCATTCACTTTGAATTGGCCTTTCAATTTCAAAAGCAACGGCCCCAACGCACAGCACCTGCTTCTATAGTTGCCACATTTGCCACAGTTGCGCCACAGCTGCATTTGAAAAGAACTTTTTACCCGATAGTGCCTTGTGCCTTGAATATCTCTATATACATATACTTTTGCTAAGTTAGTGCCGCGCTGCCCGTTCAGCTGTCAACACACACCTGAGCTCCTCCTGGTTGCATCGTCTACGTCTTTTAACTCCTTTTGCGCAGTTCAGCTTCTTTTTTTTTGTAATTTTCTTAAGTGTTTGCCCCTCAAACCGAACCGAGACCAAAAGCAAATTATTAGCAGCATGTTCTGTCGTCGCTGCTGGATTGATTTTACCGCCGGTGAGGATTACGTGGTGTGCTCCGGTCCATGTGCTTGGCGTTATCATGCCACCTGTGCCGCACTCCCACGGGAACTGGCGCGTGAGTTACGGCCAACAACAGCAACAGCAACCAACAATTTTGCGTCGAACTTGAAGTCAAGCTCCGGTTCTGGTGTGGAATGGTATTGCCAGAACTGTCGTCAACTTTATCGCCTACAATTGTACTTTGAGGTAGTGTTTTGCCAGCCTTACGTTTAACTTGTGTATCCTTCGAGATGTCTTCCTTTTACTGCAGAATTACTCAACTTGCAGTCACAGCTGCGAATTAAAGTAAACTTTTCATATGTGACTGTTGAGTTCTTAAGTCCATCATCGTCATCCACATCATCCTATCATTATCGCCCTGTTTCTTAGCAACTACCCAGTTCAGATTTAATTTCGCAGCTTTTTTCAACCACTTAACGTTAATTGCAAAAAAAAAAAAAAAAAACTCGTGACATTTTGTTCTTCTTATTGTTATTGTTGTTGATGAATTCTTTGTAGCCCACCTGGCAAAAGTCGAGACTGTTGACGAAAAAGATTCTTTTAGACGCGTCGCCATTTTTAATTGTAACTGTAATTTAGCCATTGTGTTCTTGCTCACAACACTTTTATTTTGATGACGCAGCCAGCGTGCGCTTAAATGTATGCAATGCTTTTTTGCCCCTCTCTCTCTCTCCTACTCTCGCTCTTGCAAGTGGGAGGGTGGGTGAAGTCACAGCTGTGGTCTTGACGTATGTGTATGTGCACGTGTCGTGCTTGCGTCTGCTTCTTCTTCGAGCTTTTTCTTTTTTGTTGTTGCCTTTTGCGCTCAACTTGAAAATGTTTATTTTTAGCATACAAATTGCGTGAAGGCTCTCACTCGTTATATTGTACATACAGCATATATATCTCTATTTCACTCTAACACTGTGTCTTATATGTTTGCTTACAGATTGCCATATGCGATGATTACAGCCTGCCTGTAGACTTTGTTAAGAAACGACCGTCCAGTTTCGATCCCTGCCTGGCCGAGGCAATACCAACGAATCCGGAGCATTGGATAGCGCCCAGTCCACAAACAGAATTTGTAAGTGCAACGAAAACTTAAACTATCAAATGATAAAATATTACTTAAAGCTTTAATATAACTAAATGTTTTACTATATTAAACTTTAATCGGTTCCTGAACCGCTCTTGAATTATCCTCATTCTCATTTGAATAACCCACAAATAAACTTTAGTCTAAGCCTCTACTTGAAACGCATAAAAGCATAAGCTGTTTGTTAACTTTCTGTAAAGCTTTCAGCTGCACAATTAAAGCTTTAAGTACATTCATCTTGAATCAGCCTATCCGAGCCTTGGGCTGAGTTTTGGACTTGGGGTTTCGGACTTTGGTATTGGTAAAAAGCAATTAACTGCCCTTAGGCAGCTAATTGATAAACTGCACGCAACGAAGGACTCAAATGAAGGACTCGGACGTTTTCAGACGCATTGGCAATGCGCTTAATGAAAATCATTGAATGGCATTTTCCGCATTTTTCCCTGCCCCCCCCCCACACACACACACACACACAAACCCTCCCGCATTATTGCCGAGCCTTTTGATTATTTAACCGGGGCCAAACAAAGCGTCGCTCAAACAATGCAAAAGTCTATTGGCTAAATATTGCAAAAAAAAAAAGTACAGGAAAAAATCCCAGCTATCTCCCAACTCCAGCCCCTTCCCCTACCCGAAAAAATCACCGTTTGCCCAGCGGGTGGTCAGCCATAAAAAAGCCAGATACTAAGCATTATGAAAAAAAGAAGCAGAACACACATAACACACACACACACACACACACAACAACTGCAAACGGGAATTTGGAGCCTGCAGCAAATGTTGCCACAAATCAAATGGCAATGCTTCATGTCTCTCTCCTCCCTCTTCGCTTGCCCCTCCCTACAAAAATCTCTGCCCGTTATCTCGAGAGTCCGCACAGCACAAAAAAACAGAGGGCGGAGTTTGGAATTTCAGTTCAGTTTTTTTTTTTATGGGCCCCATACGAAATATGTACATAAACTTTACTTCTTTTGTTGTTGTTGTTGTTGTTGTGTTTGTGTGAGTATTGTTCTGTGTTCGCATTATTGTTGCTGTTGTTGTCCTTTTGCATATTGGTCGTAAAGTGAAAGCGAAAGCGCCACATGGAGGCGCATAAAAAAATGTTGCCTGCCTTCTGCCACTTGAATTTCTCTTTTTATTGAAATTTGTTTAGCCGCAAGCGGCCCCAATGAATACTATGTACACTATATATGTGTATGTAAATGTGTGTGTAAGTGTGTGTGTGTACTTATGTGTGTTGTAAATGTGGCACCGCAAATTGCGCAGCAAATGTTTTCATTGATGTGTGCAGATTTAGCGAGCTTAGAAATTGACAATATCTATTTTAAGTGTTGAGAGAATAGTGTGAGGATTATTAAAAGTTTTGAAAGGTTTTCTAATATTATATTAAATTCACATTAATTTTGACCTTAACATTTTTTTCACTTGCAGTTGCATTTTGAAAAAATCCAATCTAAGTGGTTAACCTATTTTGAAAGAACCAGTTCGCTTTGGCTAACCGTTTGGCTGTGCTTTGATAGCAGTCAGTCAGCTAGTCACATTTAACAACTTTAGACCCTTTTTGTAAGTTCCTTCCGTTCTTTAGTAGCCATCACTCACACTTCCCTTCTCCCGCCCTTTCCCCTCACCCTTCTCGAACATTTGAGCGCCCAAAGCGCCAACGTTTAGCGCCTCTTTAGCTACAACCTTTCAGTATTTCACTGTCTCTCTCTCTCTCTCTCTCTCTTTCTCTCTTTCTCACTCTCTTCTCTATACGCTGTGCTTTTGCTGTTGTTGTTGCTGCTTCTGCTTCGCAGTTATTAATGTAATTTTATCTTATGACTTTTGTTTTGCGTAAACAACCGCGACGCGTGTCCAAATACATATGAATGTACATATGTATATAAAAGCTGCAGGCTTTGCATATGCGGGTGTGTGTGTGTGTGTGTGTGTGTGTGTGTGTGTGTGTGGTGTGTGTGTGTGTGTCTGAGCCATATAGTAGAAATGGTCTTGTTTTTGTTGTTGGCGGCTCACGTTTTAATGGCAAACGCAAGCGCGACACTTTTCGATATGAATACCGAACTTCATACCTCTATAAACTCTCTACTCCCCTACAGTGCCCCCCCCCACTCCACTCCACTCGTCTGGTGCTGCACTTGGTGAAGTGCACTTGATGTTGAGTTGCGTTTGTCGCTGAATGTTGAATGTTTAGCTGCTGTTGTTGCTGTTTTCTGTTTTCTGTATTACTCTCCACGGAGTAATATCAGCGATAACTCAGCAGCAGCAGCACAAAAGCTACACACACTCCGTGTGTGTGTGTGTGTGTGTTTGGCCTTTTTGTTTATTTCAATAACTGGGCTGCGGCTGTGTTGTTTGTTATTGTTGTTGTTTCGCTTTACAGCTCGAACAACTCAAACAACATCACATATTACTCATACGCCGCTTTGTCTAGCTTAAAAACTAAACGAAGACAGGAAAATAGGAATCTAAAAAGTAAAATGACTAAAAATAAGACAAATCTAGTAAAAGACGAATTGTGAATGCACTTTCTTTCTATAGCACAAACTTTGAGCTTAGATACAAATAATTTTTCAATTCTTTCTTTTATTAGAATCAAATTGTATTATGTATGCAAATTTTTGGATTCGGTTTGTTTCACAATAAGAAAGTTATGATACCCAATGGCAAGTGTATTTAAAAACACTCTTCATAAGCATTAGGCAGACATACAGAAACAGAAAGAAAGAGATAGACTATGAGAGATGGAGAAATAGAAAGGAAATACATGTTGGCATAGCATCGTGTCCTGCTCAACGTTTAGAAAGGGACTCTTTCTAAAAAAAAAGAAAAGAGAAAGAAAAAACAAATACAAAGCTAGAAAACTCGTTAGTTTTTCACGTTCGTCACGACTCATTTCCACAGCAAATATTATCATCATCATCATCATCGTTGTGGCCATCATCATTATTATAATCATTCAACATGATTATGATCATCATCATCTGAAAACATTTTCATTAACGTGCGCATAAAAATCACGTTGCTCTGGCAACAACAACAACAACAACAACAACAAGGAGATAAAGGAAGCAGGAACAACGACCGTTAGACATTCGTCTAAACCATTTTGATTGTAGTTTGTCTGGCCTGAGCCAGCCATTTTCCCTCACACCCTCTCTCTTCCGTTGCAACCCACATTGATTGGAAGACACATTTGGGTTGGGTTTGGGTTCGGGGAGGGGAGGGGTTAACAATCGAGTCGTGTATAAAATTCCCGTATGCCGATAATCAAGGGCAAATATTTAAAGAGCAATATTGGGTGTGTGTGTGTGTGTGCATGTGTGCATGTGTGCACAATATGTGAGTAAGATTTCAATTCGATGACGACAACGACAACGACGATGAGAAAACTCCCAGACGATTAACTAGAGATGAGAGCGTGCTTAGATTTTCAAGCATTAATCGTGTGAATACTTGAAGAAATCTAGGAAAAAATCTTTTTGTGAATATTACCAAATCTATTCAAAAGTTAGAACTAATTTGCACACAATCTTTTAAGAAACTTTGTGTATTCCCTAAGACCTTTTTAAAGTCCTTAAAGTTAATCTTAGCTTTTTTAAGTTAGCATACTTTTAGGCTGCTTAGGTCTTAGTTCTTTTACACAAGTTTTTTGAACTGCTATCACGTACATTTTCTTTAGCTCATCTCTAAATGCAAATTATTTCCATTCCCCCTTACCAATATACTATTTATTGAGTGTGTGCGTGTGTGTGTGCTTGTGTTTGTTTTTGCTTGCATTAGAATTTCTATATATCGTGTATTGTCTCGATTTTATGAGAGTTGAGTTATCAGCAGCAAACGCAGTCCGATGGCAACCCGGGGCAACCTCAACGACCTGAACTGAACAACCTGCATAAACTTAAACAATGCCGCTGCCAGTAGCAACTGCACAGAAGAAGGGGGATGGGAGTTGAGTGGGATGAAAGAGAAGTAGAATGTATTGTGCACTGCATTGGTTTCCAAGTTCAAAGTCATTAAATTAATACTCAGCATTAAAGTATGCTATCGAAATGTGCACAAAATTAAAAATCACAAACTCCCAAATTCAATTGCCTTTTCAACAAACCAAAAAATAATTAGATAGAGAAACAATTGTAAGAAAAGTTTTTAATTCTTCTTACAAGCATCTTGTATTTCTCTGAGTGTATAGAAGGACTTGTGTGTGTGTGTGTGTTTGTAAGAGTTTCTATTCATCGATGCGCAGCAGTTGACGCTTAATTTATGAGTTTCAATTAAAAATTCCTTTCAATTGCAAGTCCGGCAAACAATGGCGAACATTGCTTAGTGTGTATGCCCCCCAAACATCCCCCTTGTTGCTGCCGCATGTTGCCGTCGTTGTTATGGCATCAAATTTCGCATGCAATATGCTCCACTCTCCCTCCCTCTCTCCCTCTCTGCCTCTCACACTCGTATTATATGTAACGCAAATTTATGTTTAACAATAATGCGCATATTTACGAGACCCGTTCTCCACTACTCTATCCCCCTTCCCCCCTAGGCGGTAGGTCTGCTTATAATGTGTGCACATTAGGGACACGTTAATGTCATTTTGCTCGTTGTTGCCTGTTGTTGGTTGTTGTTGGTTGTTGCTCGACCTGCTGTTGCAGTCTTGTAATGTGCAGCTATTTGTCATCCGTATGCCGGACGCTGTCCTCTATCTAGAGGACACTCAACCAGAAGATGGACAGCTAAACTGATGCGTTTTGGAAATGGAAAATGGAAGAAGAAGAAGAAGAAGACTATCAAAGTTGGCAACTCATGGATGAAACATGTTTCCTGTGCCTGCTTGTCATATTGATAGATGGAGAGAAAAATTGATAGTTAGTGAATATGGATGAGGCTTTTACCTTTTCCGAGTGTGTGTGTGTGTGTGTGTGTGTGTGGAAGGCAAACCAATATTGAAATGTCCACAACAGATGACATCTCAACACTGAATACAACTTTTCAATATGACATAGTAGTTATATCCGTTTTGAATGGTCACAGAAGTCACTTGAAACCAGAAAGTTTAAGTTGATACTTATTCTGTGCTGTTGCATAAACTGTTACTTGATTCGTAACCGTACTTAAATAGCAATTTCTCATTAAAAAAACTTTAATAAAATTGCGGTTCGTTGTTTTTCTTGTTTTTTTTTATTGTCAAACTAATTAAATGCTCTTTACTTCGGCGTTTCTCTTGTCTAAATACTTTTTGATTGTGGTTGAGGAAAACCCAAAAGCGCTTAATGAGTGCAGAATGTCACATCTGCACACTCTTCCACACATACATTTGAATGCAATTATTTGCCACAGTTGTTGACGCCTACAGTTTGGCCATCAGCATTTTTGTTTACACATGACGCACGCACAAATTTTCAATTGAAACAAACGCAAACGGGCAAATAACGAGTTGAAAAGCAAATCAAATTAGTTGCAGGCCACATTGATTGCAACAACAACAACAACTGAATAGCAAACAGTAATCAATGTCAACTTAGTCAAGCCGAATATTCAAGTACTCTGACTGATTAAAGTATAGTATGGCAAATGAGATTATAAACTTATATGTAAAAGGGCTTTTAATTTATATAGAATATATATACATAATGGGTTTATCGATTATATATTTCAATTAAGCTACACAGTTTACTAAGCCATGTTGCAAGTGTATAAATTTCTTATCTCATTTGTTTCGCATTGTTCCTCTTTTTTACAGCTGCCATTTAACGAAGCCCAACAAGCGTCACAGCAACAACAGCAACAACAATCGGCAGCAGCAGCAGCAGTGCCACCGCCACCTGCCCCTTTGGCAACTTTGCCCAGTCAAGCGGCAGCTACAGCAGCAACAGCAGCAGCAGCAGCGGCTATTTTGGGCACCACCAACAGCAACAGCAACATCAACAATAATAATAGCAACAGCAACGGCAACAACAACAACTGCAACAACAACGCACAGCAGCAACAACAACAGCAGCAACAACAGCTGCACGCGCACAACAACAACACGTTGCCAGCAGGACCGCAACAACAGTCACAGCAGCAGCAACGTGCCACCTTGCAACACCCGCCGTTGCCCAACAGCAACATCAAGCAAGCATCCGTCAAACTAATCGAGGGCTATTCCGATCCCAAGGATACGCGTCATCATACAACGCAGCACACCAAGAAGGTCTATCACAAGAAGGCCAAGCGACGCTCGGCGCCAACACACAAACAGCGGCAGCAGCAACATCAGCAGCAGCAGCAACATCACCATCACCAACAACAACAACAACAACAGCAACAGCAGCGTCAACATCATCAACAGCAGCAGTTGCAAACGCTGCCAACGCCACGTGGACATCAGCAGCAGTTGCAACAACAGCAGCAACAGCAACAACATCTGCTCCAACATCGTCATTCCACATATAATAACAACAACGGTAACCACAAAAGGGACAAGCGTAACAGCAGCCATTACAATTCAGGTAAGTGTATTTAAAACACCAACAAGAATAATATGAAATGACAGTTGAGCAGCTAGACGAATGTAAATGAAGCCAATAGTCAATTAAAACTTTGAATTTAAAACTGAAAAAGTCAAACACTTGCGAAATGTGAAAAATGCACAAAAAACATTGCCTGCTTTTGGGCGGCGCATTAAAAGTCACTGCCAAAGTTTTGCAATAAATTCGTAGCTATTCAATCAGCGTATGCCAAAACCCTTCTCTGCGGGTTGCTACAGGAGAGAGAGAGAGAGAGGAGAGGTAGATTTTAAAGGGGGCTGGAGGTATGCATAAACATTGCTAGTGGCACTTGGCGTACAACTCTAGCTACCGAGTCCAAATGCGGCTGCAGGGATCAGCCAGGCGTTAAATGGCAACTGGCAGTCAGTGGACCGAGACTCAACTATAATAAGAGAGAAAAAGAAAGGAAGACGAAGAAGAAAGGTAAAGTTGGAGGGAGTGACAGGAGCATCTGCCTGGGGCAGCCAAGCGCCTAATAGACTGCGACAGAGACGCGCCACAAAATATATTTATTCCAAAGGATAACACACAACGCGTTGCCTTTCTTCCTTCCAACTAACTAACTAACCAACCAACAGACTGCCTTGTTGCATGTCTGTCCTTTGGCTCATTTGCCTTGCGAATCGCGACTCGAGACTCAATTAACTTTGCTTCAATTACTGGCAACAACTAACAGCATTTCTTGCGGAATATTTTGCAGCAAGCACTTTCTTGTAATGCTTTGTAATTATAGGAAACACTTAAGGTATGCGTCTGCTATGATGCTAAATAGTTCTTGACAGTTTTGGACATCTTGGACAGCATTGTAATTTCAGTGCTAAAACTTTTTAGGGTGGCATTAAATCCTTTGCTGTCATCAAATGTCTCTTAACAAAATTCCTGACATTCCTGAAAGGAAAAGCCCGATTAACCTTATAGGTCCTATCTTACTTAACGATTTCATTTCTCATTACAGATTCGTCCGCACCCAAATCCTCTGACGAGGAAGCGGACATTGACGAGGAGGTAGAACGTGCACCATCACTTCCACCACCACCAACAACAACAACAACAACATCAACCGCAACAGCGGGTAGTGCAGTTGGAGGTTTACTCAATTCCCCGGATAGCATAACGGATGATTTGGTGCGACCGTTGCCGCCACAGTTGCAACGTAGTCCACGCAAACTAACCGTTGCACCCACAGAGTACAGCAAGAGGCAACCATCGCCCTACTACTACTCGGATCTGCTCAAGAGTCGCGACAAGCAGGACGACAAAGACCAGGACAAGGACAGGGACAAGGACAAGGACAAGGACAGAAACAAGGAAAGACAAACACTTGAGCGGGAAATAAAACAAAAGTGCCGCCAATCGACGGCAAGTGAGCCACCGCAACAGTCGCAACCACATCTAGGTGGTTATCGCAAGAGCAGCAGCTTAGATGCACCACAGCGCGAGGCACAGGACGATTTAAATATCGATATCGACGCAGAAGGAGGAACACTTATCGATACACTTAACAACGACGACGAGGATCAAGATCCACTCGATGACCTAGAGGAGGGTTGTCTAACCGAACAGTCGACCCCAAAGCGCTATAGCTTCACCGAGGAAGGTGTGCGGATCATACGCTGCGAGACTCCGAGCACCAGCACCTCCGAGGAGTCCGACTGCAGTGAGTGCCTCAAGCGACGCGAGTGGCATGCACGTGCCTTGGCTCTAGTTCGCAAAACGTGCAACGTTCAACCCCGACAACAACAACAGCAACAGCAACACCTTTGCCTGCTGGCAGCAGTGGTGAACTACAGCTACAGTTGCAACATTGTGACGCCGGTGAGGGTGAACTGTTGAAGTGCTGTCCACCATCTACGTCGTCCACCACCATCGGCAACGATTTTGGTGCCTGCGATTTGGGTGGGTCGATGCCGCCGCACCGACTGCTGGGCCCAGCAGCCGTGTGCGGAGCCTGCATACCCGCAGGGCCCCAACGAAGTCAACTGAATCTGGGCCATGATGACAATGGTGAGCTGGAGGAGATTGAGGAATACTTTCGGCCACGCAGCATCTTCTATGTGCATCCGCATGGCGTACACGAGTGCGTCGAATGTGCGCCACCAACATCTAAACAGCAGCTGCTAGAGAGAGAAGAGCACCAGAGAGAGGAGGAAGACAACGAGCAGAAGGTTGCGAAGGCTGTGGCAGAGGGTGAGGAAGAGGGTGAAGAGGAGCAGGATCAATTAGGAGACTCGGACTCCGACAATATGGCCAGTCGACGGCGTCAGATCTATGAGACGGCCTTCGATTGCAAGATTGCCAAATCGGACGATGATCTCGATGAGGTCGATCGCATCACCAATCATTGCGTCTTGTTGCAACTTAATGGCAATGGCAATGAACCGCTGTTGTTGCCACCGCCGCCGCCGCCGCCGTCCAGCAAATCGCGACTTGAGTGCAAGCGCGCCAAGAATAGCAAGAATCAAGCGCTGCAGGAGCAACTGTTGCAGCAGCCGAAGCAACCAACCCAGCAACAGCAGCAGCAGCAGCAACAACAACAATCACCTGAAGGTCCTGGTCAGGTTGTGTTCCAGGTCCAGGCGGAACTAACCGATCAACAGAATCAGAATCAGCAACAGCAACAGCAGCAGCAGCAGCAACAATTGCCGGCACGCGGTTATACACCATCGCCACCCTCCACCGCACCGCTACCGATTAAATTTCCGGGCCAGCATGAACGCTACATGAACAGCATAAAGAGTGCACCAAATTTGCCGGCAGCTCAACCATCGCATCCGCGTTTACGCGACCTGCGTTTGCCACTGCAGCAAACATCGCTGCGCCAGCAGCAACAGTTGCAGCTGTGCGCCAGCAGCAATGACAACAGTCTCACCGACAGCGCCTACGTTAATCCGCCCTCAACCAATTCAAATTCCAATTCAGCAGCAGCATCCGTTTCCGCTTCCGTCTCGGCTTCAGCATCCGCATCCGGCTCAGCAGCAGTTGCAGCTGCAGGTGCCGCCTCAGCAGCCGCAGCAGCAGCAGCACCAGGAACAACCGTTGTTGTTGCCCGACGTCCACGCAGCTTTGTTTTGGAATCGGGTCGCGTTTTGGAGCTGCGTCGCAGCGCCCAACAGCATCATCAGCATCAGCAGCGACACCATCATCACAGCAGTCGTCACACACACTCGCAGCAGCAGCAGCAACAGTTGCAGCCAGGCACAAGGCGACACAATTACAGCTCCACAGAGAGCATTGCGACCTCGTCCAGTGGCGGCAGCATGGAATCATTGCGTTCCAGCACCAGTGAGGGCAATCGCAGCACCTCCAGCTCCGAGTCACGGCACTCCAGCTCCCTGAGCTCCCACAGCTCCGAGAGCAACAGCAACAATAGCAACAACAGTGGCAGTGGTAGTGTCAGCTCCAGTGTTGCCTATCCGCTGCGTGCACCCGTCTTGTTGCACTCAAAGCTGCACATCCTCAGCCCCATATCGGACAAGTCCTCCCAGGAGCCGGCCTCGGCTAGCGCCAGCTCCGAGCAGTCACAGCAACCAACTGCCACAGCCGGAGCAGGCTTACAGGAACAGGCAACCGATGCGGCAACTGCAACTGCAACAGCTGTTCCCCAGCCACAGCTGTTGGTAAAGTCACGTAATAGTCAACGTACGGTCGCAGCACCCAACAAGGCTCTACTCCATCTGGCCGACGAGCTGCTTGGCTCGGATAGCGGTATATCGCTGCATTCGCGTGAGGATGGCAAGGTGTCGCAGTTGGCATTGCAACGTCTGACGCTGCCCAAGCTACAGTTGCAGGGTGGCGGCGGTAGTGCCGCAGATACATCGTCGTCGGGTGCTGCGGGCGGTACGGCAGCAGCGGCCTCAGCATCGTCGGCTCTGCCGCAGGAGTTGCGTGATTTGCCCTTCGATATGCCAAAGTTGCGACGCCGCAAGACGTTGCAACAGGAGGCATCTGCCTGTACATCCGGTAGTGCCACCTCTGTGGATCTCGGTGATTTACCCTTTGATATGCCCAAGCTAAGGCGACGTTTGCGCGCCAATCAGGCGGAGATCAACAACCTAATGATGCACAGCACCGAATCAAGCGGTATCTCCCAGGCATCCTCAAGTCATTCCATGCGCGACGAACAGAAGTTGGCCAGCAAGCTGGGTAGGTTTTCTGCAAGGAATACACCCCTCTCTCATACTAACGTTTGATTTCCTTGTTGCAGACACTGCACTTTTCCGTCAGAATCTCACACTAAACCTTAACGAGCCTCGTCAGGTGAGCAAACAGTTTGGCAGTCTCGATTTGCGGGGTTTGAGCAGTCACAAGGAGCTGAATATGAATCTGTGCCAGGGCTACGTCACAGCTGTCGATCTCATCGATGTGACCATACCACTCGAGCGTCAGGGGTGAGTGATGTTAAGCTTTGCCTCTTCCTTTTCCACTAACCACTAACATAACCTCTTCTTTTCAGCTGGTACCACGGCGCCATCACTCGAATTGAGGCGGAGACAACGTTGCGTCCTTTGTCGGAGGGATCATTTCTAGTGCGCAATTGCGAGTCCACCAAACAGGATTATTCCCTATCGCTCAAGTACGTTCCTATAGCTAGATAGCCTACTAAACATACTAAACCCTTTATTTCCTCTTCCTTTTTAGGGGCGCTAAGGGATTTATGCACATGAGGATTCAACGCAACGAGGCCGGCCAATATATTTTGGGTCAATTTAGTCGACCCTTCGAGACGGTGCCAGAAATGATCCGACACTTTTGTCTAAATCGATTACCCGTGCGCGGAGCGGAGCATATGTGTCTAATCGAACCGGTTATTGCGCAACTGCTTTAAACGCTGAGCGCTGTTAACTAACAGAGCTGTTAACTGTACAATGTTACAGTACAGAATTCCACATACATATTGATAGCATATAAACAAACAAGCATAGAGTACTTCTCAAAGTGGTATATACAAACATACATATATACATCTATTATACTATATAAAATATATACACACATATATATTATATATGATAAATGTATGCACTAGTTATATGCTCTAGTCTTAACTATCCAATTGTTTCTACTCACCTACAAGAAAAAGTAACTTCTGTTATACTCGTAACATTTTCATTTCATTAACCAACCCACACACACAAAATGAACGACAGTTAAATGGAGTATTAAGAAACACGAACTATGTAGTTTAGCGTTAAACAAAAGAAAAGAAAAAAGTAAAAGTACGTAGCACTTTCAGACAATACGAGAACAAAAATGAAGCAAATCGCATAAAACCAAATGAATTATTTATACACGATATACATAACATAACTATATATATATACATACATATATAAACTATAAATACATATATAGTTGTACACTCTATCTAGATCTAGAAAAGAGCACTTGACACAGTTGCTAGACGCAGTAGTAGTACACAACAACTAACACGAAGTTTACAAGTCTATATATTTTTTTTTTGTGAACATGTTTACACGATGCATAATTCACGATTGAAAACAAAACAAAGAACAAGCAACAGGAATACACACACTACTTTCTATTCGTATCTAGCGATATCACGCGTATATTAAATACTTACAAAGTTTAAGAATACTACGTAGCAAAAACAACACAAATACACAGAGATCACTTACTACTCTTTAAGCCCCGTGTTTACACGGCACCACGTTTACACGATAAAAAAAAAAGAAAAGAAGAGATACACACATATGTTTAGATTTGCGCTTTATGTGTCGTCTGCTTCTTAGCGGGGTAAAACATCTATAAAACAAATTTGTTAATTAATTTTATGTTTTATACTTATAAATATATATTTATATTATTATATGTGTATATCGATCAGAGTTATCGATAGTTAGATATATCGTATCATATATAGTATGAGGTGAGCGACTTTTTTTTTCCTAGTTTAAGGCCAGGCAAGCAGAAAGTAGAACGCTCAAAGCGCTTTTGATTAATGGATATGAGTAGGTTGCGATCCGATACATAGGAGATGTCGTTATCGGTATCGATATCGTTTGGCAAGGATATAGCAATGCATATGAAAACAAAAATCTCGGTTTTAGGTGTTAGCTTCTAATATGTAGAATGCGAAAGATAAGTACGGGCTAACTAAAAATTATATATACATATTTATATATACTATATTCTTACTATATATACATATGGTATACACAATTTAAAAAAGCAGTCAATGGTTTTTTGGTTCCAGAGAAAAAAAAAGAAAAGCAAAACAAACAAAAAATAGAATACAAGTATTTTGATCAGTTGAGGGTCAGATCTGACAGCATTATCTATGTGCAATATACGACTTTACATATACAACAAATATGTGTATATGATATCATTTAGCAACTATGATTTCTAAATGCAATTATGTTTTATGTGTGCCAAAGTATTTAAGTATTATTATTATGATTATTACTGTAATTCTTATAATTATCTAGCAATTTTATGTTGTTTGTTGAATTATTTATAATATTTACAACTATTTTTAAAGTCTGGCAATGCTGTGCAATAAGCAGACATTTTGTTTTACTGCTTCCAACTTTTTTGTTCTTCCCTCATTAAGCTTTAAGTTATGCAACACTGTCTACAGTTAAAAAGATAGAGAGAGAAAGAAAGTGAAAGGAAAAGAGCAAACACACACATCGAGTGCATATATATACATACATATATATATATATACATATATATATATTGATATTTGAGTTATGCGATGTTCACATCTGTATCTGTGATGTGAACACAGCTTAGCTTGGTCCAGCTGCAAGTTGTAAACGGCTTTTGTAAATATATATATTTATACTCAATAACAAGTACATCCAAATGGAAAAAAAAAATTATACCAATAATACGATCCAATATGATTTTATTTGCAATACAATTCTAAGCATAAGATTTCCATTTCACATAAAATAGCAGTAAATACTAGTTGAGAAAAAAAAATGAATGAAAGTAAACCTCCAGTAACAGTCAGTCAAATCTTAAGTATAGAAACAATTTTTTGAGGCTTCCAGCAACAAAAGCAGTAATATGAGTATCTAGGAGCAGAGCACATAAATATATGAATATATATACATACAGCATAATCATGTGTAAGTGCAGCAGAAATGGAATATTTATTTAACTACTACTACTAACATGTATCTAGTGTGTAGAACTTAAACTTCTGCTTAATCCTTGATTATATTCCAAACTAGAGTTCACTCTCTCCGAGGCATTCTATTACTTGCATACATACATACATATGTGTATACATATACATATGCATGCATACATATATATTTATATATACATATGTGTGTATTAACTATTAATAAACCGAACAACACCAAAAAAACAAATCCAAAACAAAGGAAATAATTATAAATCATAATATAATGAGAGATAAAAACAATGAACAGCAACAAATGCTTACAAATTTAATAAACAACAACAACAACAAAAAATGAACGAAATGTATTTAATAAAATTATTAAAAAAAAAACTTGAAAAAAAACTACAATGCGTTTTTTTTATGTATTGATATCCTGCATGCAGTTCAATAGAGTTGGTCCTTGCGATTCTAACGCAACATGTCCTTCGAAAATCGTTTGAATTTGACCGAGGAAGATCCGAAGAAGACATTCGCAATAATTTGTCAATATCCTTCACGATATTCAAAAGCAAACTTTTTCTAAACGCGCTGGATGAAGATCTTTCGATTTGCATTTAAAGATTTTCATAATCCAACAAAAAATTTGGTCACAATTTTATTTAAGGGGGTAGGTCAGAAAAAATGGGAAAAAACAAAGAATGCCGAATAACATGGCCATTTGAAGGACAATTTGGTTGTCCTTGGGACTATAAATAGTCCTTGGCTTAGCGATTCAAACAAAGCAATGAAAAGGACGAAAGTCCTTTAAACGGCTGAAATAAAAGGTTTTTTTTGAAAATACAAAATTGCCTATATCTCGGTCATATCAGTTGCCGATCCTGTCAAAACCTGTGTCAAACATTTTGTTTCAACCAGGACTACCAACTGTATAAAGCACATCCAAATCGTCCTTGTAGTTTCCGAGAAAAAGAGGATTTTGTGATTTTGACTTATTTCCATTCGCCTCGAAGTGGAATTTTTACAAGTGTTTGGGTTCTTAGATGACCCCATAATCCTTGAATGCAGTTCGATAGAGTTGGTCCTTGTGATTCCAAGGCACTATGTCCTTTGAAAATTTGCAAGGATATGGCAAAGTTAAGGCCTTTTTTCTTTGTTGTCTGCGTGCTCCTGAAAGTATGCTGTATTTTTTGCTTGGTAGCAATTTAGCCAATGCGCAAACCGAATTTTTGTAACTGCTAACTAACGAACTAAGTGATTTTCAAACAGCAAATTCAAATTCTAGATATTTGTAAGTTTTAATATTTTAAATTTTATTAAATCGTTTTTCTCATATTGGTATCGCATAGCGTAAGTACGTATTATTTGTATACATTCATATTGTATATACTTACTACATATACGTATGTACGTAAGGTTATATTTTTAATAAATTATATAGACAAGTCGGGGGCCAATACTTGCACTTGAAACACGAAGAATTATATACAACAGATCTCAAGAGTTTTTACAAACAAACATATTTAAGTACATGCCATGCTTTTTAAAAATAATTCGTTGTTCGTATATAAATTGATCATATACGCATTCCAAAGAAACACAAAAAAAAAAAACATTTATGATGTAATTAGGGAATTTAGGTAGGGGGAGCAGGGACTTGCTTTTGCTTTCTGTTTAGTGCTTGGGACATTACAATAATAATTTGGTGTGCTTTGGTCGCCGCCTTCCATTTAGATGGCCGCCTCAATAGTACCCTCCGCATTCTTCTTGATCAGGCTCTCCCACTGCGCAATGAGGCGATGCGACGATGGTGCCTCCTCCGGCGTCAGATCACAGAGCTCCGCCAGCGACATTGCCGGACGCATGCCAGAGTTGGAACCAACTGTGGTCAAGGCATGGCCACCATTCGACAGAACAGCGCCAGCATTCAAACTGCGATTACCTGACGCCTTGTGTCCCATCAGTTCCGTATCGTTGCTGTTCATAAAGAGAGAGGGAGAGAGAAGAGGGTTTAAAACGGATAGGATTTTAGAATGCTTTGCCTTACCTTTCTCGCTCCAGCTCCAGTGTGGATTGTGCATTGCGCAATTTGCCAGGTCCATAGCAGTGCTCCACCTCCGAATCATCATCATCGTCATCAGCATCGGCCTCATCGTCTGTGCTGAGTTGTCTGTAAGAACAGAGGTAGGTTCGATTAAGAGGAATATTCTTAAAGAGGAACTAGGTCCTATAACTTACAGCTTATCGAGCATGTGTTGACGATTGAGCTTGCGCAGACGCTTCAGCTCCGTTTCACGGCACTTGAGGTCCTGCAGCTCACGCTGAATCTTTTGCTCAACGGGCACATAGCCACGTCTCAGCGGACGACCCTCCGAGTCCCGCTCAATGGCACCCTGCGACAAGGTGCCATTACTAATGTTGTTGTTGATGTTGTTGTTGTTGTTGTTTGCCTGCGGTGAGGTGTTGTTGCTGCCCGACTCCAAGAAGGCCAACGCATTGCGAGTGTTCAGCTTCAGTGTGGGACTATTCGGCGAGGTTAGAAGTAGGGGCGTAGCTGCCGGCGACATTCCAATACTGGGCGTAACATTGCCCAACTGCAGCTTGCCGTGCGAGGCAATGAAACGTTGCATGACACCCTTCGTGGAGCCGTTGAAGGCAAACTGACGCTTCTGCAGCTGCTGCTGTTGCAGCTGTGGCGTTCCAGGAGTACGGCTTGTCATTAGCTTCTGCTGTGGCGGCTCTGGTGTCAGATTGTAACAGTTGGGTCCTATGTAACGCGAGTCCTGTCTGCCTACCATTGTCAACTTCAGGTTGCCTTTGCCCTCAACCTTGCTGTTGATCAAGTTGTTGTTGTTGTTGTTGATGTTGTTGATGATTTTCTGTGAGGATGCTGAAATGCCGGAGTCATCCGAGTGCTGCTCATCGAGGCTCTCCTCCTTGTGGCAGTTGCTGTTCACACTGGATGCCAGCGATGGAGTATTCGATGGCGATTGCTCCTCGATGGGCAGCAGGAGTGCAACGGTTACAGCTGCCGGCTGTGCCGTCACGAGAACACCCTGATCCCGATCCAGATCCAGATCCAGATCGTGATCCAAGTCATGCTCCAACTGTTCCTCCTCCTCCTCCTCCTCCTTGCCATTCTCAACGTTTCCATTCAGCGGCCATTCAGCGGCAGCTGGCTCTGCTTTAAGCGGAGAGCCCGCTGTCAAGGCTGCAGCTGTTGCCAGCTGACGGTATTCCTCCTCACGTCGCACTACCTCCTTGATCTCCTCCTGTATGCGCGTCAATGGATCCATTTTCTGCAACAAAACAAAAAAAAAGAGCAAAAGGGAGAGTGCTTTAGTAATTTAATCTGACTGTGGGAAGCAGGAAGTGATCCGATTACCAATTGATGCAAAATGCAGCTACAGTGGAGACTCCCTAGGTTGCACTGTAATTAGCTTTCGCTTGCTGCAGTTGACACTTACAAATGTGATGAGCCCGCATATTTGGGGTTAATCGAAGCTTGCACAATTGAACAAAAGCGGATAACGATGATGGGTCAAACGAAATGACAACAACAGAAGACTTCAAGTCTGTCGGAGGGCTCTAATTGATGACAACGTAATGCGACGCAACGTAACGCAATGTGGTAAAACGTAACGTGAGCCAAGTTCAGCAGCTTTCAATGCGTGCGATCAAGCCAAAAAAACAAAAAAAAACATATATATTCAAGACCAAAACAAAAGGGCTTAAGCTACGCTTGAAAGGGGTTGGAGCGGAGAAGAGGAGAGGAGAGGCGAGGGGAGGGGAAGCATTCATTGTGTCATTGTTAAACAGCTCGTAAAAATGCTAAACATATTTTTTGAAAAACAATCGAGAGTAAAAGCGTTTGAAAGTAAAAACAATAACTTGTTGTTTATTATTGTTGTTTGTTATTTTTGTTGCTTTTGCTACCGCTGTCACATACGTGTATTATGGATGATGGGAGGCGTGACAAAGACGACCTCAAAGTTATGACATCGCCATGCATCAAATGGGTTTAAAAAAAATAAAAAAATAAATATGAGAGAAATATGGAAGAAGAAAAAAAATCACATTTTAATGAAAATGAAAATGGGAAGTTTATTTTACTTTTGCCGCTGTTGTTGTTGTTGTTGTTGTTGTAGCGGATGCGGTTGAGTAAACTGTGTAATATAATATGTGAGTGGGTGGTGGGTGGGAGGGGAAGGTTGAAGGTCGAAAAAGCCTTACAATTTAATTATAACAATTTATTAAAAGAGTTCAGCAGAAGGAAACCTTAAAAGGAAAAAGTGCGGAAAGCGAAAGAGAGATAGAGAGAGAGAGGGAGAAGGAAAGAGTGGAAAAAGGAAGTGAGAAAGATCGAGAAGAGAGAGAGAGAGAGAGAGAGCGAAAGAGAGTGCACGAAAGAGACTGAGGCTAAAAAGCAACGTTCTAGAAAGCTCATTGCAAGCTTTTAGAAGCTTTTTATAGCAAATGTGCTTTGTTTTAAAAAATAATTATGTCAGTGCAAAAGATTACTTATTTGTTCAAATAAATTACTCAATTATAACTTATAACATTAGTTAACAAGAAATTTAATTGCATTTCAGTTAATTATTTTCCACATTTCAACATATTTTTCAAATGTGCTTTGGTAACTTTGACAGCAACAGAAAGTAACATAAAGCATAAGAGTGTAAATTCTTGTGTTGTTTTTCAACACTGCACCGCTAGCGGAAAATTCTTATTAAATATATTGTGGCCAGCTTGCAGCTAATCGTGATTGCAAGCCAAATGACAAGTCAATTAACCACAACTGTAGACAGCAACGGCAGCAGTTAAGATCTTTCTTTCTTTCTTTCTTGTGTTCCCATGCTCTTTACTCGATTCTGTGAGTAGAAAAGAATTCTTCCTGCATTTTGTGTGGCTGATTAAATGCAATTTGCTGGCTAAAACGCAGCCGGCGACAAATGTGTGCGGAGAGAGAGAGAGAGAGAGAGGGGGGATATTAGAGGAGGCTTAAGTTTGCAACATTTTCGGGTCAGTGCATTTCACAAAGGTAGAGGGGCAAGGAAGGTGAGGGGTTGTAGTTTAGGTTTTGGCTTTTGACTCTTTGAGTGTCTGAGCGTCTTTTATGTGGGTGCGTCAACTGTAGACTCTTGCTTCCGCATAGCTGCTGCTGTTGTTGTGTCGCATTAGAAAGTGGCAGCAAAATGTCGTCGTCGTCGGATGTCGGTTTGCCGAGCATTTAGAGCCACTAAGTAGTCAGCTGGCAGACAAGTCTTCAAGCTCAATACACAAAAAAAGTAAGCAATTTGTTTACATTTTTTTTTTTTTTGTACATTTTTCAATTTGTGTATTTTTTTTTTTTTTGTGCAATTCGATGCAGATTTTCACTTAATTGTGCGTTAAAGCCACACTGCAACACACACGAACAACATGAGCAAAGCTTAAAACCCGCTAAAACTGTCGTTTTCACTGGCTTAAAAGACAAGATGCCAAAATGCTGCACAAAACGGAAGTATTGATATTTGCCAGCAACAAGTTGCTAGTCGTTGGCAACATGTGACAGCAACTGCAGCAAATTACACTCAAAAAGATAGAGAGAGAAAGAGAGAGAGAGAGGCATTACTTGCAAAGTGCAATGGCAGCAGCTGCCAACTTTACAGCTGTTGTTATTATTGCTGCTGTCTTACCTTCCCTGTCCACTTCTTCTTTGCGCACAATTTACCGCAACTTCTTTTGTCTTTTTTTTTCTTTCAGCATGTGCTTGCCATAACGGCAATTGGGCGAGCGCAAGTCCGAACCAAAGTCGCTGGCCTAAGCTGAACTTATTTGCATGTTACCACCGGGGTCAGCAGCAGCAGCAGCAGCAACAACAATAACTAAGCGCCAGACACATTTGTGTGCATGCAAAATGTGCTCAAAGATCTCGGCAACAGCATCAACAGCAGCCGACGCCAAGTACACGAAACAGAATAAAAGCACAAGAACAAATTGGCAACAACAACAGCAGAACGTGACGAAAAACGTGACCGTGACTTGACTGCACGCGCTCACTCGCACTCACTCGCTCTCACCGCTCTCTCACGCTCTGGCACTTTTACACTCTTCAAAGGCTGCTCCAGCTCTAGCAACAACATCATAACAACAAATAACAGAACTTACAATTTATTTTTCCATTCAAATCTAGCCGTTTTAAATGCTGGCTGCTTAATAGTTTTTTTTAATGTGCAAATTTGTACTCGCAATTTTGTTTCGGATCGAATTTGTGCATGAGTTTTGAACGTAAAATAGTGTTACATAAATGCGATATTAGTCTATACATAATCTATTCGATTCTCGCAGAAACTAGCTGTTTTGCTAATTCCCGTCAAAAGTTGGCAACACTGACGGCGTTGGCGTTGGCAGCTCAGCTAGCGCCGCTGTCGGCTTGAGTCGGTTTGAGTTTGAGTTTGGGCTATCGTTTCCAGGCGAGTGATCAGCGCATTAG
Organism: Scaptomyza hsui; assembly: GCA_018152825.1. NCBI lineage: Eukaryota > Metazoa > Arthropoda > Insecta > Diptera > Drosophilidae > Scaptomyza > Scaptomyza hsui. The sequence continues at coordinate 13,503,907 of JAECXO010000001.1, forward strand.
CATGATCTTCATAATGACTTTTAAGAGCTGATGATGATGATGTTAATGTTGATAATGATATTTGATGATGGTACACAGCAGCGCGTCAAATGTACCAACAACAACAACAACATTTGTACACGTATTTGGGGCAATTCATTTAACGTTTTTTGTTTTGGTTTTTGTTCGTGTTGTTGTGCTTTTTTTTTTTGTTGTTGTTGTTCTTAGTGACCGACGAAGCTGCAATCGAAGCGTGCAAAGGCAAAAAACAACAACTAACAACAATGCCAAATTGATATGCAAGAGCAGCTTAAGATGCTGAAGGAAGGAAGGCAAAAAAAAGGGGGCGTGTAATCTGAGATTTTTGGCCTGCAAGGCATTTGGGTCAGCAGTAACAGAAAACAGTTACAGAGCTCTGATAACATAAACTATAATGTTAATGACATGCCAATAAAACAGCACCAATTGCCCTAAGTGGGCGTGGCATCAATCGCCCGAACTACAACTCCACCCACTTTCTTCGCCTCCTCCTGCCTTCGTCACCTTGCGAACGAATGAGCTGCACTTATTAACGGTTAATTCTCAGTTGGCAGTTTTCTCTTTAAAGACAATTCGAGAACATTCACTTACTACTTTGTATGCTTTTCTTTCTAGCGCACTTTCCAACTCTTTCTTTGCATCATTTATCTGTTCAAGATTATCTGCTAATATTGAAGATCAAAATGTTTCAGGTTTAGAGATGAGATTTAAGGTTCGAATTTTGTTGCTGTTTCAGAGAAAAATTTCCGAACATTGTATATAATCGTATCGTGTTTAATAGATACGCTTTAACTGCTTATTAGCTCAGCGTTTGTAGAGTATTATTTAGAGCATTTGCTAGTTTACCTATCATTAGTGTTGCCTTAGTATGCTTTTGTAATAAAAAAAAAACAACACTCAGAAATCGACACCTCCTCAAGCGTTTCTTTCACCAACTTCAACTTCAACACAAAGATAAACAGCAATAGCTTCAGCTACACAGATACAGATACAAAGTCATAGTCATAGATACATACATAGATACTTATTACTTGGCGCAGTTCATGCGATCGACCCAGTTTATTGAATAAATCGTGATCTATTCTCATGCAGCCAGCCAACGATCGATCTTCAATCTCTCAATACAGCATTTCAACAAACCGAATACGAATCTCAATCTGAATCTGAATCCGAGGCGGATGCACATGGAGCATGTATGTGTCAATTATGACGCCATATCATTCGAGCATATTACAAATTACCGTTATGGCCCGACGACGACGACGGTTATTACGATTATTGTTATTAAAGCATATTTGGCATGGATAGGTCGCGGACCGCTCAAGTTGCCCCCAAATCTGTTGGCCAAATCTGTGTCTGCAACCAAACAGCAACAAAGTCACGTCTTGACGGGGCGAACCATTAACAAACTGACAAATTGGCAAACAAAAGCGCATGAAAGAAAATGGAAACACGGGCATACACTGAGCGAATGTGATGACTACGACTTCAAGATAGATATTCTTTTCAAGTTTTGCGAATCAAGCAAAAACTTTCTTAGGTGTATTATAGTTTGGTTTCTGAAAGTAATCTCAATTTCTGCGAGTGTATCTGTATTTATAGATATATGAGTTGTTAAAGCTATAACCCAGAGGGGCTTGAAGAGTTCATAATTCAGTTGTTCGTTGGAATTTTGCGCAATGCCTGAAAACTTTTGTCTAACTTACTTCAAATCAAATAAGTATATTTTCCATTTTCTTATCTATTCGTTACTTTGAACGGCATTGGAAACTACGCATTTATGTACTACTACGGACAGGTATTTACCGAAATGAATTCGCGATAAGCGGCAAAAAATAAAAACAAAAAAAAGGCGTTGATAGAAAAAAGTAAAATACTGCCATATAGCATTGATTGGGTCATTTATTTTTTTTTGGCATGGCAAGGCTGCGTGACCTGGCCAAATCAAAAAGCAATAATCACAGCTCTTGTTTACCCATTGATTTGTGACTTGTCTGTTGGGTCTTAACCAATAATTGTTTGCTTCTTAGGTCATCAGGTTAAGTGCTTGATGACGCGAGCTCTTTCATCTACTTAAGGTATTCCCAACGCCAAAGTGTTTGAGTCATGTCAATTGAGGTGTGTGCACTTTTCATATATATATAGTATAACACTTGTATAACACTTAATTTTTGCTGCTAATGTAGTGCAAGCAAGGTGTGCTTTAACAAATATAACAGAATAAGTTTTGCTCTAAAGTGCTTGAAGTGTTTTCAGAGTGTTTAAGAATTTAGTAAATTTTTAAACGACGTATAACACTTGTATAACAGTCACTCCAAACTGTTTTTTTGCAGTTGGACAATGTTATACAGATAGAAAAAATTGCATTTAAGTGAGTTGAGTAAGTGTTCCCCAAAAATGTCTCAAATTGTATTCGTATAACACTTTTGAGCTGCATCTGTGTAAGCAGCATGACAAAATATGCGATTGTATAACGCTCCAAAGTGTTTTGAGAAAGTGACAAAGTTACACAAAGCAGTTTTTAAGAGATTTTCAAATCAAAATTATGTCACCCAGCTCACCCACTGAAGGCACAACGCATGGCAATGTCCGATGAGGCCTGGCAACCCAGAAAACGTGCCCGGCATTTAAAAAAAGGGGCAAGACGACGACAACTACAAAAAAAAAAGCGTAAGAAGACACGAAAAAAGCAAAAGCAACAAAAACGACGGGCGTTCACATTATGTCATGTATAGTATAACAGCAGTGCAACAAGTATAAAAACAACAACAATAACTTGCAGCAGCTGCTTTTTTTTGCCCTGGGCCATTGACATGCAGAGAACAAGCTAAAGCGAAAACGCATCTAGATACATTTTGTTTTCTGCATCGGAGATGTCTTGCGTGTCTGAACTTGAAGCGCGCTTTTTATTATTGTTATTATGGCCAACAGCAGCAAGAGCAGCAAGAGCAGTAGAAGCAGTAGAAGCAGCTGCGGTCCAAAGCCACGCTACATGAAGCACGTAAAAGATACAGATACAACAGCAAGATACAGATACACACAGAGACAGACTTCGATACTAGTTGGGTCTAATGTAGACGTATCTTTGATAATTGCCATGTTTTTTGGGCCGCGCTTCTTGTTTGTCTTGTAATTAAAACGTTGTTGCCTTTGTTTTCTTGGTCTCGCTCTTGATTGAAAAATGTTGCCCGAAAACGAAACAAAACAATGGCAAATATTTGCGGCACTTTTGTCACTATTCATATACAGATACAGATACAGATACATTTGCAACAAACAAAACTATATTGACAAATACTCAATGCAGGCTTCAACTATTGAATTTTAATTGCGTTACTTTGTTCCAAGCAAAGGTAAATAGAACTTGAGGAGAAGAAAACAATAATAGGAAGAAACACCCTGAGAAAAAGGTTCCCTGTTTAAATATTAGTCTGTATTGAAATAGTTAAGTTAAGTTATGCTTTTAAGATAATCATCATTAACTTAAAGCGACAACAGTATATAAAAAGAGTTCTTAGACCCTATTCAAAAGCAGTTAAGAAATCTGACAATCTTAAAATAAGATGCGAACTGAATGTTAACCTCTTTCAAAAGTGAAACCACTTCTTTGAAGCACTTTGAGCTTAAACTAAACTCCAACTAAACTAGTATCATCCCATGCAATTTCAGGCCAGAGAGCGACAGTTAGCCAAGTTTAGTATAATCAAAAGTGGTTTTCTCGTTTTTACGTTTTTACGTGTGTTTTTTTTTGGGAAAGTGCCAGCATAATATCAAGCAAGTAATACAAAATAATACGACAAAGCCAGCTTAAGTGCTGACCACCGTTTTTGTGAGTGAGTGACTTAAGCTAACGGCATTTTTTCTATTTGGGTAATTTGAGTCGATCTTAGCCAACGGTTAACTTACTTAACTCCCACTCCCCCCATGAATGGGGCTTTCCTTTCGGTGAATGAATGCAAATGATGGTCAGACAGACTACAGACAAACTGAGCCATCAAAAGAGCCAAGGTCTCATGTCCAAAGTCGGGTTTAATGATGGGCTGCATTTTTTTTTTTATGACATTTAGCGGCTTTGCTTAGCGGTAAAGTGTTTAGACGTGTTTAATACATGCTAACTGCACTGCGTTTCTGCGTCTGTGTGCTGTGTGCTGTTTGCTTTGGCATGTTCATAAAAATTATCATTATCATAATCATTATCATTATTATCGTTGGCTCGGTGTTGTTGTGAAAGGTTGTTGGGCTGGCTGTCTGTGTGTGTGTTTGTTGTGCCATGGAAATTTTGTCATGTGTGTGGCACGATGCCTTTCACCCACGTCTACACTCTAAACCAAGTTTTGAAAGATGCATGCGTTTTGTGGGCTGTCTGGTGAGCCAAAGTAAAAGTATTGGCATTTGTATAACAGTTTACACACTGTATAACAGTATACAAAAATACGGAAAAACTCGCAATATAACTTGGTATGTTTAAGAAACCTTCACAGTTGTATTGCTATAATTTCACAGTATTTAAAAAAAACCCTTTATTAAACAATTATTTGAGTTATTTCTTTGCTAGTTGAGCAAGTTGTCCCAAGTGCTGTATAACAGATTTCAAGCATTTTAACCGTCAGTAAACCACTCGTGCAAGGCTGATCAACTTTGTTAGTCGTTTAGCATGTTACAACTAGTACAGCAACAGCAACTACTTAGTCTAGTTACACTCTACTAAACACCCAAAACGCAAGAAAAACGAGCCCAAAGCGTACAATTTAAATTAGCAAAAATTTTCAATTAAGCATGACTAAAAAAATACAAAAACAATGTTTAAGTAGTCTAATAATGAGTATTATTATTGTCCGGCTTTGCTGTTTTAAGTATTTCTTAAGCTAAGCTAATTTAAACAAATGTAGTCAAATGTATAACAGTCGGAACTGAGAAGAAGTTGATTTTGTTACGTTTCCCACGCTTTAAGAAGCAAAATGGCAACGCTTGATGACAATGGTGATTCTCACAAAAGATTTACGCGTCTCAAAGCAAAATGCCAAATCATGTCACAAATAAATAACCAACTAACGCAACAGCCCAAAATGCAAATGCAAAAGATACACAGGAGACAGAGACAGAGATAGATATATGTAGATAGATAGCTAGATAGATGGAAAGATATATGAGTTTGTAAGTATGTAAAGTTTACATTGCAAACCCATAAGTGCAACTTCCCAGTGTCTTTTTTTTTTGCCCCAACAACTGTGGCAGCAACTGTCACTAATTATGTTACTATGCTGCTGCTGCTGTTGGCGATGATGATGTCGCTACTTAGTGTATATTATATGTATGCGATGACCGTTAAACAAAGCAACTAAGAAACAAACTGACCAGCTTGGTTGCTGCCACACAGCGGAAGTGTTGCGGCAAATGTTAAATGGCACATGTCTTTCTACACACACACACACACACACACACACACTTGGAGAGTGTTGCATATGACAAGCAAATCAAAAAAAAAAAACATTCACTTGTTAACGACGGTGTGGCAAAATTTCAAAATATCTACGACCAAATTATGCAAAATGAATTTCCTTGTCACTCAGCTGTAAAAACATATTATGCCAAATTATCAACACTAAATCTGTACTCCCAAATTAATTTTGCAAGCAAACAATAAATAACAAAAACGCAAGTAAATGACCGAGATTGAGTTATGAGTAAATATATATATTTTAGTACATCAACCTCTTGATCAAAAACAATTAGCAACAAATAAAATTTTCAAGCACTTTGAAAAAAGAAAAAACAAATTGTTATGAGTATCTTTCTATCTAAGAGTATTTTTCTAAAACATTAAAAAGCTATAAATCTTCTTATTTGAATACAAAATACTTGAAAGAAGCCCAAGAAAACTATAAACTCGAGCACTTCTTGCTCAACAATGATTTAATGCAGTTAAAGCCCACTCTAAAACCTAAAGCATTCCTAGCTTAATTGATTAACACCTTACTTACAAATATTTCCAGTGCAATCAAATTAATTAAACTACAGATACGAAGAGAGAGAGTAAGGGAACTTTTTTTTTTTTTGGGACCGTTGACAATTTACTGATTGCTTCAATACATTTTTGCTTATCTAACGCGCAAATATTGTTTGCCATAGCCCAAAATAGATGCGTTTTATGACACACACTTTATATGCCATAGCTCTGTTATACTCTATCTTTTTTCTTTTTTTTTGGTGAGAAATTTGTGTGAAATTGAATGCATGTCTCAAGAGGTTCTGAGTCATAAACAGCAACAAAACTGGGATTCAGGGACGGGGCATTTTTTTATAATTAGCGCCAGCATTTCAATTACTTTTGTTGTTGTTTGTCTGTCGAAGCAAAAAACAACAAATGGCAAATTGGAAAAAAAGCCAAAGTGGCTGCAAAAGTATCTTATCTGGTTTCCTATATTTTTCGTTATTGTTGCTCTCTTTATTTTGTCGCCCCCTCTTGGCCTCTTGAGTTGCCGGCGCAGGTGCGCCATATTACATGGTGGTGTTGGTGGTGCTGGTGGTGCAGCCCATATTATTATCTCAACAAGTGCGAGTACGAGTATGTAAAGTTCATATTGTTCAGAGCTACATACATATGTACATATCTTATTAGACAGTAAAAAGTTAAGAACCTAAAGGGGATTTTTTTTTATAAGTAAAAAAATAGTTGAGATATGTTCTAAAACGATAAAAAGAAGACACAAAATAAAAATCAATATAAGAAAACAAATATTTATTTTCACAACTATTCTATTTCTTGGTTTTTTTTCTGTTTTGCTTAGCAAACAATTTACTTACTTAAATGGTATTCAATGTAAAGAGTGTTAACTTTTTGGCGCCGCAGCGATCAGGTTAAATAACTTTGTATGTGTTTGGAAATCTACGCCTGATAATGCCTTATCAGCTATCATTTTGCTATCGATAAAAATTGTGGGCAATACATACAGACGGATGGTTATAGCGAAAGAAAAAAAAAGTGTTTCAAGTTCAGGCAAAACTAGTTGGCAGACTGAGTCATTATTGTTAACGCTTATATTTATGGCGCTTATCTGGTAGAAACGAAAAGAAATAAACTAACATTGAAAACAAAAGACAAGAAAATTATGGAAGCATTACAGAAAGAATTACAAAGACATGAACTCATGCACTTAAGTGGTTCTTAGTCATGTTTGTAATCATTTCTATAATTGATATATCATAAATCGAGAAATCTGTTTTTTTTTGTTGTTTTTTTGTGCTTTACAGTTAACAGTCAGTTAGCGGCATATGTATTGTAGATTTAGGTAGAAATGACTTCGACTAATGGAACCTCTGATTAGATAAAGCACAATTTGGCATGTGTACTTGGAAAGAGGCCAGAAATATTGACAGACATTCAAAAGGGAGAGCAAAAAACATATGTTTATATATGCATTTCAGTCTTTTACCGGGGAGTATAACAGTTGTGGAAGATTATGCAGTTAAGCGTTCTTAATAGTCATAATCCAGGTGCTTTGTGTTTTTTATGGAGCCAATGCGTATAACAGTAGTATATAGAAGCTTCATAATCCAGGTATTTGTTACAAATCCATGTGCAATACCTAAATGCTAATAAAACTATGATAAGATAGAAGCCAATTGAGATATAGAATGTAAAATGGAAGTATTTTATATATGCACGTATAACAGTTATCAGCTAATAACGGCAAAACGTACAAAAAAACAACAACTCGATGGATAAAGTCTATGTACAAGCTATATAATGGCCGTATAACAGTTGTATAACAGTCGTATAACAGTTGTATAACAGCCGCATAATCGTATTTTAAGCCCCAGCCTGCTTTGAGTCACAAGTTTTGGCAATTGTATGCGAATCGAATGCGACTTATACCCACCCACAAACAATATCCACAATATGCTAATTATCACCCAAAACTCGCCTTGACATTGATGGATGAGTTGCAGTGTATAAGTAATACCATATGCCAGAGTTGCAGCTGAAATAGCTAATGCACTTCAATGATAAGCGATATCAGCAATTGGAAACCTTGACTTATATAGCTGGGCAACCGTACTATCTAGAAGTATTTACGATTTAGCCGGGTTTCTGTTGCGCACGTAACAACAACTAAACAAATTGCTTATTGCATTGCCATATGCCATACACGCCATATATCATCATCATCATACCATTCATTCAATTGGAGAATTGGAGAAAGTGCCGAGAGTTTTGGGGCGCATTGTTGTTAGTTAGGCATTTGATGATGGAAAATGCGACACGCTTTTGATTTGGCCTCAGTGTCGGCAGCGTCGGCGGCATTTTTACCTTTGCTTATGTCGCTTCTGCCATTGACTTTCATTCAAATTCAATGCAGTGTCGCAGGGCAGACGGGGTGGCAACCCTACTGTCAGTCAATACACCATGCGAAAAGTAAAAGCATAACAATGCAGCTTTTGTATGCAACGAGCGACAAATTATAAATTAGCGCAAAATAATAATGAAAAAAAATGAATATACTATATATACTTTTTCTCTTTATGTGTTACAAATTGTTAAGTTAAATTCCAGACCCCCCAAGAAATGTTTGCCCTGCCTCTAATTGATACTTTTACCCAAACACATTTGTGTATGCAATCAGTTGAGGGAAAACGCACAGGTGCCAATGCATTAAGCTAGTATAACTAATTGAAAGAGAGAGTAGAGTGTGTGTGTGTGTGTGTGTGCCTTTAGGTGTATTTTCTATCTGCATGTGTGTGTGCCAATGGGTTAAGGTTAATATGCAAATTCATATGAGATGTGAAACAATATAGACAATTATTAATTGAGGCAGGTCTATCCACTTTAAAGTGTGTGTATATTTTGCATACAATGAATGCCTCGACTCCCATTAAAATTAGCGTATGGTTGGATAGAAAGCCAAAGATCAGCACGCGAAACTAATCAAATCACATTACGAACAATGAAAATGCATCGAAAACTGCAGAAAACAGTTCACAAGCTCATAAAAATAGCACTCAAAAAGAAAAAAAACCCATTAATTATATGCATAAATCTATAACGAAAATAAAATTGCAGAAAAAAAAATCGAAAAAATCAAGTTGACAAGCAAAAAATACAAAAAAAATTCAAAGCTTAAAAATCTCAAGAGCTGTGAATTTGAAGCATTTTCCATCATTCGTTTTCTTTTCGTAAATAACTCAAAAATAAAGTCTTACGAAATGCACCAAAGAAGAATTAACGTAAGCATTTTATCATATCAAATGGAGCACGTTCTATATCACTAAAAAAAAATACATACAATATATATATATATATTGTTTATCAATGTGGCATGTCTTAAAACTATCTGTCTCCCTCTCTCTCTCTGGCGATTGCGTCAATCAATTTTATAATCGCAGGTCGTGAATCAATAAACCAAAAAAAAACACAGACACAAAATTATAGCATACGGATCGAGTCTTACACAAAAATCGAAATCATTTACTAATTGCACACTATTTATTAGCAATTATGCCTTGCCAGCAATCAAGCCAAAAAAAAAAAAAAAAAAAACCATATCGCATCTTTGTATGAGATAATCGAGCTGCGAGTTTTGTGACGACTTCTTTCACTTTGTATTTATGATTGAGTTGACATAATTATTGTTGGTTGGTTTGTTGGTTTGATGGCAAATTGATTTCAGTATTATAAAATCAACTATAAAACTATTAAGTCAGTCGGTCGATGCAACGGTAAATGGTTAAGCGTTGCCACAATTCATTAAACTGCAACCATTTTTGTACCATTTAGTATATAGTATACTTAGTTTAGTTGAGACTTTCAAAAGCATATTGCATTGTTGTGGGGCGAGATATGCGCCTAACGGTAATCGTCTTATACATATGCATATTTAACACAACAACAAAAAAAAAAAAACATTCACTTTTTATTGTGGCTAAATTTAGTCTTGGTTTTTACGATATCATTATGATTATATTATGCGTATGTTTTGATGCTTTTGCTGTTGATTTCGTAACTCTTTTGAAATCACTTTTCGAATGGGTTCATTGTCAGAACTGACAAGACTGGTGAAATTTATGATGCATAAGTTTCAAAGCGTTTTATCTGCCATTGTTTCTGATCACAGCCAAAACGATCTCAGTGCAATCGAAATGCAGTCGAAAGTTGTTTCCAAATTCCCGGAAGCCTAAAGCGTAAGTTTGAACAAATTAGAGTGAATTTTACTTAAATGGGGCTTATTTTTTAGGGGATTTACATAACAAAAAAAACACATTTATTTATTGCTTATTTATCAGTAGTTTGTAGTTTGGCATATCTTAAGTCATATTACAGTTAAGGCACACTAAAAACGGAAATTAATCTAGTTTTTTTTTTGGTTTTTATTACCAAACTTCCTTTCTTGCTTTAACATTCCTAACTCAGGCAAGATAAGCAATATTTATCGTATCATGGCATCAATTTACTGATCTTAGATCTCTTGCCTTCTTTGTCTTAGTCTCTTGTTGATCCAGTTTCAACTTCAATCTCAAACACAATACACAGAATCTCAATCTCTGCCTCTTTTAGCTTCTTCTGTTCTTCCCCAAGTTTCTCTCCTTACTAGAATTACACAAGCTACATTTTGCGGGGGGAGGGGGGGCTGGGGTCAAGTGTCATTGACCCAGGCATTGACCTCCACCTTCTCTCAAGCTGTACTCACCGCCCCGCCCCCTCCCACATGTACACCCCCTCTTCTCTTCTCGCTCAACGATCGCTAACAAGCGACAAGTTTTCGAGTTTGGCGCATTTTTTGTTTGTTATTTTCGGTCGACGTTGTTTGCGTTTTTCATTTGCCTCTGTTTGTTGTTGACTCTGCCCCTCACCCTCCCCTCCCCTCCCCTCCGCTTTCTAGCATCCCACTCCAGACGTAATTACAGTTGAATTTAAAGAGTCAAAGAGTTCTTTGGTCGCCGATACGCCTTTGGCTCTTCTTTAACTCTTCTGCTTCTCCTTCTTCTTCTTCTTTTTTTTTTTGTTGGCTTTAGGGTTTTGGATTTGGGTTTTGCTGCCATCTTCAAAGAGTTTTTTTTTTTTTTCTAGCTAAACATTACCTTCCCCCCTCAACACTTCCATGCTTAACTTCTGGCTAACTGCTTAGCCTTAATGATTGTCTTTTATGATGATTTTCAATTTTCGGTTACTTTTTTTTACACATTTTCTTTTTAGCTGAGATTTAGCTGGATAATGTGCATTAGCATCTGCATCTGCATTTTGTTTTACATGCATCATTTGACCGGTTTTTTTGTTTTAGCCATTTTTACTTTCAATTGGCAGGCGGCGAAAACTGCCTCGAGAAACAAAATAAATAAAAAAGAAACAGGAAAAATTTGTCGCTTTTTGAAAGCGAAATTTGTGAACAGCCCACAACAAGTCACAAATAAAATAAAAATCGAGAGGAAGGAATGAGTGAAAAAAGTAACAAAAATTCGATACCGGTTTTTCAAATATTTCATAACGCAAAACAAAAACGTTTTGTTTCTTAGAAGTCAAGTTGAAAATTAGCACATTTTATTTTCAACTTTTAAGATGAAAATTGCCTTGGTTAAGTTTTTAGATAATACACTTTTTAGTCTCACTTGAGAAATTTGTATGCATATCGACAAATTTAATACGCTGTCATTAACACCTTAATCATAAGCTCTAAATTTGAATTGAAAATGGAAATTGCTCTAAATGGTAATTTGTCAGCAGATGTTTAATGTTCAATGTTCAATGTTTAATACCACAATACATCCTCATCATGACAATTGACTTTGATATTACACTCCGTAAGCTCCGTCTTCTCTCCTCGCCCCTCCCCCCCCTCCCCCTCCCTCTCTTTCTCTTTCAGACTCTTTCTCTTGTTATTCTTGTGGCATTTTTTTATTTAGTTCCAATTTATTTGGGTCACGGACAGTCATCTTCTGTTGATCTCCGCTCCGCCACCCGATCCCCTTCCCAGTACAGGTTTTTCGACTTTTACTTGCAGCAAGGCTAAATGCAACTTTTGAGCCAACAAACGGCATCAGTTGTTGTTGTTGTTTTTGGTTTGTTCCGTCTTTCGATCTTAAACTTGGCTCATGAACATTAATTTCAGCTCAATCCAAATCTCAAGCTCAAGCTCAAGCTCAAAGGCTTAGGCAATTTATGTTGTTGCTGTTGCTTTTATTGTTTTTCGTCTGCGCGCTAAATGAGTTGTAAATAAAAAAAAACGGTACAAAACAGCTGTTGATTTAAATGCATGTTGGCATGCGGTTGCTGTAATTATACCCTGCACTTAGTGCCAACTGATTTTGGGCATAAATGTTTTTGGAATCCAAAAAGATATTAAAAGATGAATCAATAAAGTTGATTGTGAAACACAGCTGCTGCAATTTACAGGGTATCTGTTTATGTGGCACTCTACTTGTTGCTGTCACTTCTGGGTCGACAGTTTGTTTGTCGAACTTGGCACTTGTGGCACACTTGTGGATACACATCTTGGGGTTGACATATGACAACAACAACAACAACAACAACTACAACTATAACATTAAAGGCAGCATTACAGGTAGACGCCAAAGCAAACAATAGAAGTTTTCGGGCAAAGAAATCGCCCGAAAAGCGCGGCGCTTAAGAAATTTCACTGAAAGCCAGCAACAACAACAAAATGTTGCCATGACTTTGACTTTTGCGGCCAACTAAAAGTTACAAAAAAAAAAAAAGAAGTTATAAACAATGCCATGAAACATGAAATCAAACTGAGCTAAGGCCAAAACTGCACAGCAACAAGCTTTAAAAGCTTTGAAACAGCAAAAAAAAAAAAAAAGAGAGCTTCGAGAAGAGCATCCAATTTTATTTTACCTTCTTTTTTTTGGAACGCCAACTGTGCAAATAGTGCGAGGACAAAACAACACAAAAACAACAGAGAGTCGCTAACAATAAAAACACGCGTGAGCCACAAAAAAACATATGAATTTAAATGAAAAGCCAAACAACAGAAAAAACAAAAAACACACACAGAAGAAGAAGAAAAAAAAACACGGTTTACAATGAGGCCGTTTGTTATTGCTGTGGATGATATTCCAGAATCAGTCAATGGAACGTCACGGCACAAGAACAAGCAGCAGCAGCAGCAATAGCAAAGAGAGCTCTCAAAGAGAGTTCAACGCACAGCAGACAGCAAAGTTGAAAGAAAGGAGAGTGTAGCAACAATGTTGCACAGGACTCGTGTGCCCAGCAGCAAATGTTGCCAAGGACAGACACAGCAACACAGCGATCGTTTATTTTGTCTATTCCTATTTGTATTTCTTGTACTCACCTCATCGGCCTTTTGCTGCATTCTGTCGCTTATACTTTATGGTGTGTTGTTGTTGGCTGCAAGAATAGTATTTAGGGCAATTAGAACACACGAAACAGAAAACAATTGAAAACAAAAAATATGTATTAAAAGAAGAAAACACTTTCACTTATAATAGCAAAAAACAGAACAGCAGTAGCAGTCAACTAGTTATTATTATAATAATAGTAATGCGTTTATTACAATTGTTATTGTTAAACAGTTGCAGTTGTTTCACTGCTTTTCTTTTTTCTTTATTTATTTTTTTTTTTTGGTGCGCGCGCGCAGCCACAAAATGCAAGTTGAACAAGAAGTGTGAAAAACAACAATAACAGCAACAACAAAAAAAAAAAGACAACTTAAGACGAACCGTAACGTAACGAGAAATGTGTTTACAATAATATATTGAAATGCGTGGATAGTTGAAAGACGCGTTAAATGCACGACCAGCACGCAGCGCTACAAAATAACAACTGACTGTGCGAAAAAGCAACTGACGATAAAACACTGCAGGCAAGCGCAGTGGAAAAGCTTATAACCAATCAGCACACACACACACACACACACATGCACGCAGATAAACACACTCGAAAGAGCGCGCGCACACTCTGACGCCAGTTGGCAGCCCTGTGTTTTTGCTTGCAATAATACCAAAATACAAAAACTGATTACTGTTGGTATTTTTGCAGCTGCTTGAAAAGCATTTTAACCACAAACAAAAGTTTTATAATATACATTTTTGTAAGCTGCTAGCAAGAATGGTATTAAATTTTACATTTACACAAAGCTGGAACACACGTGTAGTTAACTAATGAAAAAATAATTCAAACGTCAGCTTTACGCGCGCATATTTAGGCAGACCAGTTACAGACAGAAAATACCAAAACATCTTTTTTTGTACGTTATCGATATATACAATTGTGCTATCGTTGTCATAACGACAAATACGAATAAATAAAATAAAATAAAAACAAACAAAGCGAATTGCAAACAAAATACCAACTGTGACAAAATGTTAAAAAGCAGCGTACCCAAACGCACGGGCATTTATCGCGTAGGCGGCAACATCAACGACTTTCAACTGCAAATCAAATTGCGCCATGTGTGCGAATGGCTGCCAGTGCCGAAATTTGAATATACCGGCGCCAATTACCAAAACCCCTACCAGTATTCATTGCCAGATGGCAGCATTAGCAGTGGCACCGAATGTCTCATCTTCCTGCCCTGCGAAGAAGAGAGTAACAACAACTTTTTCGGCTTCTACACCTATTACACGCCCAGCAATAGCTCAGCTCGCAGTCGCGATGCCAGCCTCACCAACAGCTCATCCACTTACCTCTCATCCCAGCTATCCCAGCTGTCCCAGTCGGAGCAGTCACAGCAATCGCTGTCGCAGTTGGATCCGCCAGTTGTGGATGCATTTCACTCATGGAATCGGGAGCTGTGCAATGGGGCCACAGCCGAAATGTGCATTGGCTGGCAGCAGAAGCACTTCAGTGTCGAAGACTTGCAACGTTATGCGGATGCGAGCAAGTGCCTCACACAGTTGCAGCGACGCTATCATCGCTGGGCGCAGCACATACTCCAGCTGCAGCAGCTGCATCAGCAGAGGGAGCGGGAGGAGGCGAGGCGGCAACAGTTGCTGCTGCGTCTGCGCAAATCGAAACGCAGCAAGGAATCCATCCAGAAGTCCATCACGCCACCTGGCTACGAAGATCCCAACTTCACGGCACGCACCTGTCTCATCCACACGCTGATCAATGCGGATCTGCAGCTCATGGATGACTCACAGCTTCCACCTGGTGCTCGAGAGCTCCTTGCCGAAGGCTATCAGCTAATGTATATTTATGCCCAGCTGCAGCGGCAGATCTTGTTGCTCAGCTTGTGCTACCGGCCGCAGGAGGGCCTGCTCTATGTGTATCCGGACTTCAATTGCAGTGCCCAGGATATGGATTATGTGGTGGAGATCGATAACGATTGCCGGCAGCTCTACTCATATGGCTTTGAGAATCTCACGCCACTGACAGTTGTGGAGGAGCTGCCGCTGGTCAAATCCTTGCCACCGATAGTGCCGAACATCTTGACTATGCCACCTGCTAGCGCCACATCGTTGGAGCTGCTGGAGCACTTTAGGCGACAGCGCCTGGAAAGCGCTGAGATGCGTCGCATGCTGAAGTTTGTGGCGCCGCCAAAGCGCATGCGACGCGTCACCCTGCTCATGGAGCTGCGCGAGGCGCAACACTTTGAGTATCCCAACATTCATGTGCGCTACTATATGCAGCCGCCCAGGCACACCCAACTGGAGCCAGTGAATCCCTACGATGGCTTTCCGCTGCGTGGCGCCACCAGCACCTGTGTGGCAGGCGGTGCAACGAGGGCAGCCCAACTGGGCCACTGCTGGCAGCTGACGCTGCTCTGTGATGAGGAGCTGCTCCGGCTGCATCATCGGCTGCACATCTACTTCGAGGTGATCAGCGTGGACGGCTGGCAGCGGGAACGTTGCGAGGGTTACGCCCACTTCGCCTGCTCTTTGGTGGCACCACTGCCGACCAGTGTGGTCCAAGGATTGCGACTGCAGTGCTATCGTCCCTTGGGCAGCTGGATGGATGCTTTTAATCGCTACTTTATTGGCGGTCGAGCGTTGTTCGACTTTGTGAAATACTTTCAATCCGAAGCAATCGCCTGGCGACCTTCTGCACAATCGCTTGGATGAGGATCGGACGCAGTCAATGATTACAACGGGTCGATTGCACTTTAGCATGCGAAAGGTGACACAGCGCAAGACTGAACTTGGCTATCGATTGAGGGCGGATGTGAGCGATGATGATGATGATTATTGTAATGATGAAAGTTATATGAATACGAAGTCGAGAGAAGGCATGACTAAAACTCTAGAGGAAGTCCTGGCTGCCTTTGCGACGGCCAGGGAACGCCTGGAAGCAATGCTAGCAAGTCCAGCGATTAAAAAGTTCAATTAGTTGATAATCATTGTGTGTTTTGTAAATAAAAAAAACAAAAATGGAAAGTATGAATATTTTCTTTGCGCTCATAAAAGTATGCTACACTATTTAACTTATTAGCCAATTCACTAACCATCTGTTTTATGTCTGGTGCGTGCCTTTGCTAGAGTATAAACAATTACAAATTTAGTTTAGCCATTTTATTTACTACTAATATCACTCAGTGTATATACATATATATAATCATATATAGATTCATTTGCATCGTTTTTATATCTTGACTGGCATGTGTTTTTTTTTTCTTTTTCTTTTTCTTTTTGTGGGTGGTTTGTGTTGGGAAAAGGGAAAGGGGGGTATTTTTCTATATGTTTGAAAAGGACATATTTCTTTTGCATATTTATGTATACATATAACACTAAAAGATGATAAAAAAAAAATATAATATATTATATATAATAAAATAAATTGCCTGTTGGGGAGTTTCACTTAAAAACTAAATACAAGGATTGTTTGGGGTGGGTGGGAGATAGGGGTGGAGGGCGCACTCAGTGGGTTGGATTGAAATTCTCAGCTCACTTATGCCGTCGGCAGATACAGGCGGGATGGCGCTGCTGGAGGCTCATAATTATAGCCATTGCCATGTGAGTCACCGTAGGCCGAACCACCGGGTCCGAAGGGATTACCGGAACCGGCGCCATAGCCGTTACCGTTACCGTTACCGCTACCGGGTCCGTAGGCACTGCCGGCGCCGAGTCCGTTGCCGGGTCCATAGGCCGCATCCGAAGCACCAGCTCCATTGCCATATGCACCGGGTGCACTGTAGCTGTAATCATCACCACTCTGTCCGCTGCCGCGCAGTGGACCACCCTGTTCCAGATTGAGGTTCTGCTGCAGGAACTGGAAGCGATTCTTGTTGCCCAACAGGCTGCTGGGATCCACGGCGGGCCTCTGATTGGCGGTCGCCAAAGGTTGTGGCCTGAAGCGGAAAAAGGATTATGAAATGACTGTATTGAAATCACTTTGAAATGCTGCACTCTTACTCGGGTATATCGAGATCCAGCTCGGTGATGGGATGGTAGCCGAACTCGTCAGCTGTGTAGCGGGTCTTGTAGCGCTTGCCATCAGCACCGGTAAACGAATAGGATCCACTAACCACAAAGGTCTTATCGTCCTTCAACTTGCCAACGCTGTTCACCTCAATGCCGTTCTGGGTCTTCAAACTGTGAAAATAACAGTTACGTTTTTACAGTTACTTAAAAGCTCTCTCTCTCTCTCTCTCTCTCTCTTTGGTTTCTTTTACTTACGCCAGTTTGAACTTTTTGCCAGAATTGTAGTTCTGCAGCTGTTCAGTTTTGGCCTTCATCACATCACCGCTGAACAGCACAGCTGGCTTGTCGTCATCGATGTCCTCGGGCAGGGTATAGATATCGCTGGGATTGTATTTGAACAGATCCAGATTGCGATCTGTCAAATGCTTAACATCGGCACAGGCCAGCGCCACAAAGCACAAAATCAGCTAAACAAAAGAAAAAGAATACACGAATTAGTATTTATGTTTTTTACTATTTTTTTTTTTTTTTTTTTGTACAAGCCATAATCGATGCTGTCACTTAACAGCAAAACAAGTTAATAAAAAATGCAAATATGGTAATTTTTATTTTTTTTTTTTTTCTTAACATATCGTTGGTCTGTGCCAAGTGTCACACGAGTTGTCTGCTCTTTGCATTAAATGTTTTCATTTTTTATACATCTTCCCGCTGACTTTTTTTATTGCAGCTATAAAAAAAACAGCAGCAATTAATCAAAGTTGCGGCGTGCGCGCGCGTTTTGCTGGCGATTTATTGGCGTATTTAAACGCTGCCTTGAGTGCCGCCGCCGCCGAGTCTCGCGCGTCTTCGTTACTGCTGTTGTTGTTGTTGTTGTTGCTAATGCGCTATGATTTATTTGATCTCAGTTCATTTCGTTCCAATGTTTGCCTAAAGAGGCGCCTACTGTCAGCCTCGAGTTGCTCTTTACTATTAAGTGCTTATAAATTGTCTTGTTTCTCTTTTTACGTTTGCAGTTAAAGTGCAGGTGGAGTGCAAAGGGAAATTGTGAGGGAATTTAATCCCTGAAAGTTGTAAAGCACTTATGCAGGAGTAAAATTAAGTAGGGGAGCTAATTGAAAGTGTTTCTTCCAGAAACCGAAGCTAAATGGACAATTTTTTTAAAGCAAACCGGCAAAAAAAAACCATGTACAAAATTTAAGTTGAATATTTAGCTTTTGTTTCAAATGTTGAAGAGGACTTTTGGTTCTTTTGCAAAGGATATTTCACGATAGCACATTTTTGACAACACTTTAAACTCTTTCTGTCATATGTTAAGAAAAAAATAAACACTTTTTGCACTTTTAAGACATTCACAAATACAAATTTTAAGATATAACACTTTAAAAAAATATTTGTATGTTTTATCACAAGGATTTTACGATTTTATATCAGTCGAATCGTTATTTTTCATTTCCAACACTTTTCACTCAGTTAAAACTTTGTTCATTTTTTGAAACTTACAAAACTCTTCATGTTTTTGTGTGTATGTGTTTTGTGTTGGTTTTTTTTGTGTTGAACAAAAAAGGGTATCCCAATTGGTGTGATTGATGAGGCCGAACTGCAAGTTGGAACTGGTGAGACTCGCAGCAAGAGGTGCGTTGTGCACAGGTTCTAACAAATAAATACAAACGCTGCCACTTCTTGTTTCCTTATATATCGTCTTTTGATAAAGCCAACCCACCAACAAACGCTGCCGGCGTCGCAGCATCGAGCGAACACCAAAAGAGAAGAAGAAGACGAAGAGAAAAAAAAAACAGAAGAAAAAAAGAAGATCCAACCGAACCGGACAACGAACCGATGCGGACATTGCGAACAGAACGACGACGAAGCAAGTTGTCAACGCGCGTTGCGTGTGTTTAATATACCCTGTAATAATTAGTGGTAGTGGGTGGTTTGTCTATGCGAACAAAGGGAGTAGCAAAGTTGGCTTAAAAAAGTTATGTATATTTATGTAAAAGAAATGTGAATAAAATGTTATTCTTCGTTAAAAAAAAGCTCTAAAACAACTAACAAATAAAAAGCTTTTAATTCATGAAATCAAAAGCATTTAAATTATTACAGGGCATCTTGTTGGTCGACAAACATCTTTTGTAACTTTAGACTTTGAGTTGTTTTGAATCAATATTTTAGGTTGCTGGGTTGTTGGGGCAGCTTCAGTTTAATTTAGTTTAGTTCAGTTTCCAAGCTCATCATAATCTGCAAAGAAACAAAAATAAAAACGATGTAACTGTTTTTGGGCTTTGGGCTTTGGATTTTGGAGCTTTTGTCTCATCTCATTGTAGGGCGACGGTAGAAATCTGGTTTGCTGGGCAGCTAGGGTGTATTTTTATAAGTGTGTGTGTGTGTGTGTTTTTGTGTGTTGAAAACAACAAATTAGAAAACCGCCATCATCAAATTAGCATACGCGTTTAAGTTTAATGATTTTTATTGAATGTGTGTGTATGTGTGTGTCGCATATATAAATATACATACATAACGTTATATACGATAAAAAAAATATATTTCTTGTTATTTTTTTTTTTTTTGGCTAGCATTAATTTTTTATAAAGCGTACATTTTTTTTCGGTTATTTTTTTGTAAAACATGCATGGAAGTTAAAGCGTTAATATATGCGAGACATTCGTTCGTTTCGATTTGGGAGTCCATTTTCGAAGACCAGTTTAAGAGTTGAAGAGTTTAAAAGTGTTCGTTATCCACCCTTCCCCTTGACTACCCTGCAGCCACCATTAAATGATATCTGAATTCGATATGATCTTAGGCTAATCAAACTACGAGTATGGAACTTGAATGATGAAAATATTGCTGGCCAAAGCGCCGACGCATTTTGTGCCTTTTTGACAAATGAGCTTTCAAATTCGCAGTTCCCAGTTCGCAGTTCTTAGCTTCACCGTTCTAAAGAGAATATTTCCCTGACACAAACACACACACACACACACACATGCGCACGCACTTGAGTTCGTTATGTTAATGCACTGCTCACTGTTGGTTTAACCTTCGCTTAATTAGTCGTTCCGTTTTTGGGGGCCTTATCACATTTATCAAACAAACTGAGCCTCATTTCGAATGCAGATCTTTTTAGACGAGAACAAATTATAGTTCTGTGTGGCTGGGGAATTTTCAAAGCAAATGATTTAAAACCTTTGCAAACTATCAAAAGTTTGGTTCCTTGTTGCTAATGATTAATTTATGATTTGTTGCCATCGATTTTATGGGAAAATATTATTAAACAACTACAGAATCTTAACATCTCATTCAAAATAGTTATCAAAACAGATTTCCATCATATCAAAAGAATGGCTAATGAAACCCTCAACAATTATTAACAAATTAAAAAAAAAAAATCACGTTTCCAAAATGAAGTTCTCTAGTTTCTTTAGTGAAGACATCACTCCGCAACTGTCAGTTGGGCGTGTCATATAAATTAGTTTTGGACTTGAGGAGATTTGATGTTTTTTTGGACGTTTAAATGATTTTTCAGTTTGTGTTATGCATAACGAATAGACATCAACATCGAAACTACCAAATCCAAGGCAAAAGCCATCACGATAAATATGATCAGATGATGATGATGATGATGACCAGAAAACAGTGTGAAGAACACCGGACTACAAATCTTTTGACAAGCTGCTGAAAACGCTTAACGTTTTCATTAATTCTCAAAAATTACCACCACCATCAAGAAAAAAAACTATTAATTTGTTAGAGAACAGGCCAACAACGAACCATCAAGCTTTATATCTCTTCAATCTACAAAGAAACCTGACCAAGAAATCTCATGGGATTATTCGATTCTTTTAGTGTGTGCTTCAAATATGAATGCCAAGCTGAATTCGTTTTGGGTTATTAAGCATAAACGAGCATTAAAATCATCATTTATGATTTCCATACCATTCCGGTGTGTTTAAATCTTGCTCTTTTTCATGAGTACTGCTGATAAATTGTAATAATATCAAGAACATTGGAAAGGAATCGTAGATTCATTGCAATTAACATATTCTTTAATATGTAAATAAATGTTGTTTTGATTGAATTTAACTGAATATTAAGAAAACAAATAAATTCCAAATTCTGGGAAATCTCCACAAGAAAAAAAAAATAAAAAAATTCCCTGCTCTCTACCAAATTAAATCAACAACAAAGACTGAATCTGACTCATTCCCTTCACATGTGTTTATCAAATAGTAAAAGTCTCGTTTGTGTCTTATGCAAATATCGATACATTATCGATAACATAACAATTATTGCTCTGTTTTCAGTTAATTTGCATTGTTAATTTGCTGTTGCTGTTGGACACGCGAAAAGAAAGTGTTTCTGATATATTTCGCATTAATTCCTTTAGCAAATTAACAGATCTGTTTCAAAGAAACACAACAACAATAATAGCAACAACAACTTGTTACGCATCGCCTTTGAAATGCGCCGAATTTGAAATGAGTTTTTTTTTTTTTTATTGTAAACATTTTGTTGTTATTGTCTTTCGATGGATAATAAAGTAGGCAATTAAAACGAACGGATCGATAAATTAGCAATTATGAAGAAACTTAGAAGCAAACAAGACTTCCAAGAAGCTAACTCGCAGCTTTTTAAGATTCAATCTAAAGTTCTCCCTCTCTCTCTCTCTCTCTCTCTCTTTCCCTCTATCTTAAAAGCGATCTCTGTGTGTAAGATTATGTAAAGTTCAAGGCTTAGATGATTTGTGGCATGGAATCATGCGCTAATTTTGTAAGCCATGACTAAGATCATAAATTAAAAGCTGATTGCTATTTGAGGAAAACAGAGTTGCATTTCAGGAAATACCAAAGAGAGAAGAAAGATATAGAGGCAATTATCGCACTTGAAAGGAAAGAAAGAGGAATCAAATCCAAATACTTAAGCTTATTAAAAAGAAACCATAACTTATACAATTTAACTTCTCTCTTTTGGATTCACACATAAGCGAATATCAAAAAACCATTAAGAGGACCATTTGATAAAACTTTTTTGAAAACCGGACTTCCGTTTAATTTAATGCAATAAATATGTTATTAAAATATTTAATGAAACACGTATCTCTCATTCCGACTCTATTTAGTTTTCAAGAGCACCTTTCTAATACCACTTATAATAATACTGAATTCTCTAATTCTCTTCTGGCTCCCGTTCGATTTTGAGCTCAGCTTTAAAAAGCTGGCTTTTTAGCTGTCAGATATGGAGCATTTTGTTGCTTATTAATTTAAATTATTATAATTGATATTTTATGGCATTGTGGCGCACCATGTGCCCTGAGCTCATTTATTCATAATATTCCCCTCTTCCCTCACACAGCTTCTGCTTCTGCTTTTGCTTCTTTACCTCGGATCCAGGGAGATGAAATTTAAAATCTGGTCAGTTGTTGATCTGTGCTTGTTGTAGTTGTTGCTGTTGTTCCTATCGCTTTTGTCAACAGTTTCAAGCCATAAATAATATCTAACTGGCTATATAATTTGAATACCTACACCATGTTGGCTTCTTTTATAGGGTGTATATTAAAATTGGTAAACTGAAAATAAGTTCTTGAACAACTTTTTAGATAGGAAAAAAGTTCATACATGAATTCTGATTGAGTCCTGTAAAAATCAGAAGTACCGTTAAAGCTTCGCACAAAAGCTAAGCTTTATTTTATAGTGTTTAGTGTCTTAAAACGCTTTTACCTTTAAGATGGAATTTTAAAATGATGGCAGGGGTATACTGTAGTCAGGTATTAAAACATAATACCACTATCCCACCTGTTCCAAAGTTTGCTTTAGGCAACACCAATTAGAAAACAAAAAAAAAAATTGATGAAAAAAAAACACAACAGGGCGGTTAGAGATTATAGAATTTGGCAAGAAGCGAGTTGGAAAGAACCGAAACAAAATCCGTGAGTCCACGAATACGAATCTGAATCTGAATCCGAATTGGAATCAGGTTTTTTTTTGTGTTGTTGGTGCTGTTGAGTATCGGTATCGGTTCTGGTTCTGGTTCTGGCTGTAGTTCTCCTCTGTGGTCTGTTTTGACCGGTTATGCATATCAACTTTTTTTGCTCCTTTTTATGGCTGTTTTTATGTACGCCGTGTGTTTTCTACACTTTTTTTTCGAATCGTTTCGTTTCGTTTTTGTTCGCATATATTTATAATGGCTTACAAATAAATAACCAAAATCGAAATTTGCATAAGCTAAATAGAAAGCTAAACACGTTTTGCTTTTACCCCAAAACGTATTTTTTTTTTTTTTGCCAGCTTGTTTATAGTATTTTTTTTGTGATTGTGCTTTTTTTTTGCATACAGTTTTTTGAATTTTGCTGGGTAGGTGGAATTACTTACTAGGCTTCCATTCTGTTCCTATTCTCTTGCGCTAGAAAATGGGCGAACCAGTTCCTAAAATGATTACTTCACCAATGATCTCAACAATTCAATCTATATATTTTGGGGCGTGGCACATAAACGCCATGGAGCCTGGTAACAAGCAACAAAAATATAAAATAAAACATAATTTTTATCTTCCCGGTTTGTCAATTCAAATTAACACGCTATAAAAATTTCAAATTGCCTTGTCAAAAAATCAACTTCAGTTCGACTAAGTTGTACCCTACTGAAATCAACTGAATAACAAAAAGCATTTACAAAATATAAATTTTTATTGAAATACAAAAAAAAAAATTCTTTAAACCAATTTTTAAGTTTTTTTTAAAGTCTAGTAGAAATAACAATAAAATTCTTATTTTTTTCTGTATTGGTAAAGTTTTTTGTGTGTTTTTTTTTTGCTTATCTATTTAATTTATTATATTGATCAGATTTTTGTTCAAGAAGTTTAGCATATCCAAATTATTGACAATTCTGAAGAGAATTCTGTGGAAAAATTTAACCAGGTCAGAAACTGCTTTAAAATGCGTTTCAAGGTAGAAGATTGGGAACTGCGTAGAAAACTTTTGTTTACAATTTAGCAACATTCTTTTTTGTTTTCTTTCAGCTTTAAATCACTAAAGAATAAATTTGGGAAAAAGTTAGAAAAAAATAAATAAATGTTGTTTACACAAGAATCAAATGCAGAAGATAAAGAATTCATCAATCAATATATTTCACTGGCATATCATTTGGAAAGATTGAAAAGATAACAACATCATTATTATACACTCGCGTTTTAAGCATAATTTTTAATGTTGTGGCTACAAGGTATTAAAAAACAGACACATCGGAGAAACGCCATCGAGATGATCGTTAACTGAGTTTGTTTCTGGTTGTTTTTTTTTTTAAACTATAATTTGAATACTAATTATATGAAAAATCTTTAGCAAACTTATCTACATAAATAATTCCAAAACCAATTGTCAGCATATCAATTTTAAAATCAAGCATACGCCGGGTAGTTTATTACACATCATTTTGAGTCATTTTATGTTTTCCTCAAATAAAACATTAGAAAAAAACCCAAGCGAGTTTCTTTGGCTCGTTAAATTTGTATGGGTTTTCTAAAAATAGTTTTTAAACAAAAAAAAGTATGACAAGCCAACATAAAATATTAATGACAAAGACTATGTTTTAACAACTTGGTGGTAAACTTGTTTATCAGCTTAAAGATTGAACTATTAAAAACTTAGAAACATCAAATTTTACCATAAAATATATAACTTAAATATGTCAAGTACAAGCGCTGAAAATCTTTAACAGATAAAAGACAATCATTGCATTTCATTAATCACTCAATAATCATCAACAAACCATTAAGTTTTACTCAATGTCATTTGCTGAGCTTATGTCAATAAAAAACATTCATGTTGAGCCGTTTGTTACGCTCTTAAAAGAGCGAACTATTGAACCAATGAACGAACAACTGCCCGCCCTTGTATAAAATCACAGATCACACAAATCAGACTCAACTCAATCAATGGAAAACATCGTACAAGACTCAAAAACAGTTGCTCCACTTCCAAAAGGTTTACAGTGCCAGACAGCGAGACTCCAAAAGCACACACACACACATGCATACAAACATGTGAGCGCTAGTGTGTACGCTTCCATTGAGAGCAGAAGCAGAAGCAGAAGCAGAATCAAAAGCAGCATCAGCGCGTGCGCCGTTGACAACAACAACCGCCTGGGGCTGGTTACAGTTAGTTAGTTATTTAGTTAGGCAGACATGCGCCAATATAAATGAACTCGCTCTTTTTTTGGCGTGCGCGTGTGCATTTACATACGAGATATGTGTGTGTGAGTTGATTTTAGTAGCCCAGCAACGCGTGTGTCGCATGCGCAGCTTCCACTCAATTGTGTTTCGTTGTTGTTTATTTGGCTCTCATTTACATACATACATACTACTGCATAAGAGTGTGTGTATGCTTACAGTTAATTGTGCTTACAGATGTCACAGCAGTGTTTTTGCTTTCTTTATGCAGTTAATCTATGATGTTTTATTGTTCTTGTTTGGAAGTCGTCTTATTTTTTGTGCTCTGTCATAATTTGCACCTGCACGAAAAACCGCACTAGCAAATTAGGTTCATTAAGGTGCGGCAGGTGGCACAGTGACTGGCAAAAGTTAACAGCTGCTTAACATTGAATTTTTTCTTGGTTTCAAAATACTTAAAGGAAAATGTAGAAAAAAGTTAATGAAGATTTCATTTTGCTGTGACGAATTTTTAAGCTCAACTGAAATATACCCCTTCTTTATTCATTTAAGTAGGAAATCTTTAGGCAGCCACTGTGTGTTGTGTCATTTCTTGTGTTAAGAATGGGCGAAACAAGTTTGCCCATTAAAAGCAACACAGTCAGCTCGATAGATAGAAACATACATATGTATATGGATAGATAGATGGATAGTTCGATAGTTATTTAAATCTAGAAACACTTCTTTTTCGCTCACCAGTTGAAACCGCGTCCGTTTATGAGTAATACATCATTTTAAAAGTGTTTGTGTGTCTATTTCTTTTATTATCATGAGTCGCCTTAATGGGCACACTAAATAAATCGCGTTTCGATTCGATATTTCCGCCTGCTGCTTAGGCGCAGCAATTAAAAAAGTGACAGCTGCTCTGCCAATTAATTTAACATAAAAATCCTAATGAAAAACTAACAAAATACACATTAAATAAGGCAATACTAAATCCAGATTAATTGTTATAAATGTCTTCACGAATCAAGTTCATAAATTAAAGCGCAACACCAAAACTAAATGTCAGCCATAAATTTTGCGAGTGGGTTTCAAAATTAGTTGAAAATTGTGTGTGCAGCGGAGGTTTTAATTTTGATTTATTCTGTTCTGTTAGCAGCAGGAAATTACCAACATTAAATTCTTGGAACTTAAATTGTAGTGTATTTAACACAACAAGCATTAGTTGAATGACAATTTCCCAAAAAATGTACGAAAAGCGAAAAAATCCCTTTTAATCTCTATTTTGGTCAACAATGTCCCTCGCAAAAATTTTCTAGCAAACACAAAAACACAATCCTTGACGAGCAACATTTTTAAAGAGCACACAAACTTCGTTAAAGCAGTTGCTTCAATTTATAAACACAGCACAAAGAGATTAATCAAATAAATTAAATTTGCTATTTGATTTCTTGTTTAACGCTGGCAGCAATTTATTTGCATTTGTTTGCCTAATTGAATTGATTGTGCAAAAGGTGAAAGGTTACTGTGTAGTGATTGTTAAGTGATTCTGCTTCTTTTTCACTTTTGGAAATGCGGAAGCCGCTCAGCAAATGCATTCCATTCACTGATGTCAAATCAGCTTTTTTCCCGTCAAATCTGGCTTTTTTCCAACCCGAATTGCTTGAAAAATTAGCAGATTGCGGGAAGCCGGAAATCCGGCTCATTTTGGTGGAAAGATCGGTTGGGTGCCAGTTTTGTTTATTACTTATTATATTGAGCCCGTAAATTTTTGTTGCTATCCTATCTCTTAATCTTCTGAAATTGCCAATTTTTAATGTCCCAAAAATCTAAATTCAAAATTGGCGCAATCGGGTCTTAAATCCCAATAATTGAAGAATCCATTGAACTCAATAAATTTGATGATATATTTAAAGAAACTACTGAATAAATTATTTTAAAAAACCGTCAGCTATTTTTACACTTTTTTTTCAAATTATTTGCGCTTTTTTTGTTCTGATTTAAAGCCAAGAACAACAATTCTTCGTCCTCAAAAGTTGACTTAAACGAGCTTAACGCTTAACATGAACTCTAAAGAACGAGCTTAACGCTAACATGCGCTTACACGCTTTACACGAACAAAAAGGTTTGTTCTAGCGTTGTTGACGTTGGCGTGGTCACATGGGCTCAAATTGGCGTTCGCGTAGTCACTTAGGCTCAAAAGTCAATATATTTGAGCTCCTAAGAGTATGCCGTACATTCAATCAAATGTGTAGCTAGTGCGATGCTTCTTAAAAAGTAATCAGCGCCTAAAACCAGGCTATTCAATCCTCGTAGCAACACAGCTCTAAATTTGACTTAAAAAACCGACATCTTTCGCCTATTAATAGAAGCACACTGATGTCAAATCAGCTTTTCCAATTTTTTTGGTCTAAAATAAAGCCAAAAACAGCTTTTCTTCGTCCCCAAAAGCTGACATCAGTGATTCCATTCGTGCACAGAGCAGCGGGCCTGGAAGTATGCTACAGCTTTTGTTGTGTGATTTCATGAGTTATTTTCGTGAACGCTCAAAAGCGACCTAGGGAAATTCAACGTAATATATTTATTGCACTTTCATTTTTTTTTTTTTATAAATTTTCGTTTTGTTTTTTTTTTTTTAGTTTTTTTTTATTTAGGATTTATACAATAACTTAACATTTGTTTTGCTTTTGGAATCGGAAATATACAATATTAAATATTGATTTCTTGTTGCATTTATTTTTTTAGTTAGTTTTTTTTTTTAAATTTAATTCACTGATTTTGCTTGTTGATTTGCGTTTGTTTTTGATTTTTTTTTTAATATTTTATTCGAATTTGAATTAGCACATATTTCGGGGCTTGCTATTACATATATAATCTTTTCTTCTTTAAATTTAATTAATCATCTTTTTTTTTTGTTTAATAATATTATTACATTTATCAAATGCAGCACTTTAATGCTTAGGCTGTATGTGTGTGTGTAAGTATATTTATTATTGTATGTGTGTGTTGGTTTAAGTTTGTGTGTGTTTGGCGGTCCATTTCGGTGTTCTCTTTAGAAGACCGAAAAGGACCGCCGCACACACAGAAACTCAAACCAACATACACATACAATAATACAGACACTTACTCATACAATAGATAAAAGTATCTATTTGGTTTAGCTTTCTATATATTTTTTTTTGCATACGCACAAATTTTACTAGGCTGCAGTGTGTATGTATGTGTGTGTGTGAGAGTTTGTAATTGGGTGGGTGGATGTGAAATACATACATACAGTCAATATATATGTATTCATGTTCGGTTTACTGTTAAATAAAATAAAGCTTAGATGCACATTTGAAATACCCAGCACCTTTAAAACTGGCCATACATTACTTTGTTTGAACAAATCTTGAAATCTTTAAAAACTATCGGCTTTAATACTTAAGCCCTAGAAACTATTACAAGTTAAAAAGAAACAAAGCTTAACATCTTTCTTTCAAGAGAAAAATCACACTCTAATATCGTATGTGAAAAAAGCATGTTAAATTCTGTGCGTATTTCATGCGTGAAAGTTCAACTGGGTATTTGGGCTGAACAAACGTTTTGATCTTCCAAGCTTTTTATTTACTCTTCTCTCTCTCTATTTTTGTAGTGTATGTGTGTGAGTGTGTGTGTACGTACAAGTATAATTGTATATATATGCTTGTGTGTATTTTGTTTTGTATTTTTATTTGTTTGTATATTTTGTTTAAGGTTTTAACATTTAATTTAATTTTATTACTTTTATCGTCATATAAATAAAAAATAAATACATTTTGTTTTGTTTCCTTTTTGTTTTTCTCATTATTGCATGCAGGCAAAATTGTTCTTATTACTGTTTCATTGTTTTTGTTTTTTGTTATCGACTTTTTAAATACTCTTTAAAAAGCTGCACTAGTTTTACAAATACGAAAAAAAAATATATGTTTATATTATGTATGTATGTATGTATATAAAGTCGAGTCACATTACAAAAAAAAAAGAAGGAAAATACATGTATTCATATATAGATATATATATACATATATATAAATAAAGATATACTCTGTATTATAATAATAAACAGCTGTTTTGCTTGATCGCTGTAGCAATCTATATCCCTACTATTTATATATATCTATGTACATATACATATATCCAGACTAACAAATATATAAATATATGATATATACATATATATCATAGTTATTATTCTTTTTAAACTTAAACTGCAACTGCACGTGGGTTAGACAGCGACAGCTATAGCGCGCATTGAGTTGGTAATGAGTAAGACAGCAATAGCAACAGCAGCAGCAACTGTTAACGGCTTAACAGCTGCTGTTACGCTCACTGTTAGCTACGTTTACAATTTACGGTTTGGGTTTGTTGTTGGTTCTGTTCAGAGAGCTTGCGTTTTTTCTTTCTAACTTTCTTCTTCTCTATGTGTGTGTATGTGTGTGTTTTGTTTTTGTTTTTTGTTTTTTTAAATCTGTTTTCTGTTTGCTATTTTGTTTGGTTTTGTTTTTTAAGCAAGCGTTTGTTTCAATGCAGCAACATTATTTTTTTCAAATATCAACAGCTCAGTTTTTTGTTTTGTTCCCCCCAAAAAATTAGCATTTAACATTAAATATGATACGTCCCATCAAAAAGCTACAAAAAGCCCGTACCCCCCTATTCACTTTGCATCTTCCTCTCTCTTTCTTCATCTTTCGTGTAGCTCCTTTTCAATCGCTATTCTTCTTTTTCGGTGTTTTGACTGTCTCTCGTCGGTTTTGCCTCAGCTTCTTGTTGTTGTTGTTTGTGTGTGCTTTTTATTAGTTTTCTTGCTGTGGTTGTTGTCTCTGGTTGAATTTTATTGCACCACACAGCAGCCCTTTTTCTTGTTCTTCTTCTCGTCGATAACCACATGACTAGCGGAAGTTGGTCCAGGCACCACTTGCTTTGAGACTTGAGCCAGAGAAGTGACACCGTTATTGCTCTCCGCCTTGCCACCGGCAGCTGCACCACCTCCTGCCCCTGCTCCTGCTCCTGCCCCTCCGCCTGTCGAGCTGGCCACTTTACTGCCGTGGGAATTTGTACCATTTTGTGCTGTCGCTTGATTCTGCGAGAGCTGCAAAAGAAATTAGAATCAATCATTGTATATAACCTTTAATATATAAAAGTTACAAGAAATAACGAGTCAATTTGAGCGAGTATATCAACGAGTGTTTTTTTTAGGACTCAAATAGCGTTTGTAGCTTTAACGAGTAATGTTTTAATGACTTTAAGCTCTTCTTTTATTAGACATTTTATCGTCTCTTTTTGGCTAGCTTGCTTTAAGGTCTCATACCATAAATAACGAGTTGGGTACTAGTTAAATGTATCGTTTGGTTAACAAATAATAACGAGAGATTAAAAAGTAATGTTCAGTTAATCAGTAGTAGTAGTAGCAATGAATAGTTTGGAATAAATATGTCTTTAGCCATATAGGAAAAATGAGGAAAAATTTTAAATTAACAACAAGATTAATGAAGGCGAATTTAAAGAACGAATTATGTTTGGAAATAAGAAATCAAAAAAAAAAAAAAATGAACAAACTAGGTGAACTACAATCTGGAATAAAGTTCGTTCGTGAAGAAATAAATATCTAAGTAGAAAAGGCCTAGTTCTTAGTCTAAACTCTTAAATTATTGTAAGATACCAATCACAAAAATCTGTAGTTATAACAAAGAGTGAAATAAATTGAATTGAATTGAATTCAACTGAAGATAAGTTTGCAACTTTATAAAAGGAGCGAGTTTAGTCTCGCTGTGAGTTTTGCTCGGTTTCTTTCAATTGATCTTCAAGCATCTTTGTGGTGATGTGCTTACATTTGTTTTGGTAACGCTCTCGTTTATTGCAGTCGTGGCGCCATTACAGTTATCATCGCCATGCTGTGCGTTGCCATTGCCTATTGTACGATCCTCAGTGGGCGTTATGGGCTTGCCGCCTAAAATGGAGAAACAAATATGAGATACTTGAGCATATAAAGAGATGAATATTTGACAAACTTACCACGTATCATGCTAACAATTTCATCAGCCTCTCTGGATAAATCGCCGCCGGGACGAAATGGATTGTCCCAGCCGGAATCAGTGCTAAGAATAGTAAAGAAAAGAATTTATGAGATATGATGGATTGAATAACAGATTGTTAATACGCACCTCTGCTGTCTGTCGTAGGCCGGTCCAAGGCCGACAGTTTGCTGCATTGTCGCTGTCGCCATTTGCGTATAGTCTATGTTACAATTGTAGCTACTAAACGTATTATCTAAGTTATCTGAAAAGTTCGTTAATGTATATTCGGCTGGTGGACAAATCTGTTGCGGTTGACTGCTTTGGTAAATTGAAACGCGCACTATCGAGCGCTCCGATCTGCAACGAGAGACAAACAGAAATCAAATATCATATTAGAGACAAGAACGTTACGAAGCAAGCGGGTAAGAAATCAAAAAAAAAAAAAAATTGTTTTGCTACTCTCGGTAATAGTTGAGCAATTACGTCAACCTTAAATAAATTCAATGTCAATTGAATTAAGTCATTTGCCAATTGCGTTGAGAGAGTCGCGCGTCAGCGATTTGAACTTTTCCAATTCAATTTTCGTTTCGCAAATGGAAATTGCAATTGAAATTGACATGGACATGGCAAGACGACATGGCAACAAATCTCGACCATGCACATACTATATATGAGTTTGTTATGTCTCGTTACCCATTAACTGCTCTCCCCCGGCCCGCCTCTTTACTTCTCTCCTACAACTACTTGTAATATCTATCGGTCCCCTTTTACTTGTCTTCCAGGAAGTTGCCCGAATCCCTTGTGTATATTTATGGCCATAGTCAATCAAGCTGGGGCTTTAAACCAGTTGCGAATTATAGAAGTATTGCCTTTAACGATACTTAAACATATCCTATGTTCCTAAAAAGGACATGAGTTGACACTTTAAACGAGTTGAGAGAGTTTTTTTGAAGAGCATGTGAATTTGACACCTTCCGTTAGGTTTAGTCAGTGCTTAAAACAGTTGGGAATTATAAGCAATAAGCTATTTTTCTGCTGTTAAAGTGTTGGGAATTATATTTTTTTTTAGACCTTTAGCCAACTTTAAATCAACATACAGTGATGGAAAAATAATAGAAACAACATATTTTTTTGTAAATTTCAAATTTCTTTCCATGAAATTTATTTCATTTTGGAAGTTATAGTTTTTATTTAACACATATTGAACTGTTTTAAAAAAAAGAAGGAAAACTTAAGTATTTGAAAACTGATGTAACGAAATATATAAGCTATAAACTATAAAATTGCATGTTGTTTCTATTATTATTTCCATCACTGTACAAAACAAGTCTACACAAATATACTCGTTGCACATTTTTACTCGTTATAATTTTACCTTTAGGAAAGCAAGCCATAATTTGCCAACCTTGAACGTGGGCTTTGTTTGTTTCCTTTCATGTCGTAAGACAATTAAGTGTGTTTGTCTCTTTGGCGGATAATTTTCTTTTAGCATTTTTGCCGCAAAAGAGGAAAAGCCCCTCTTCCGCTTCAAGACCCAACTAATTGATGTCTGACCCAATTTTAAGCAATTAGACTGAGTAAAGAAAAGTGAGAAGAGCAAAGCTGCAAATGCAGACAGCCAAACAACGCAAAATGAGTCATAACTTGGCCAATATTAGATATCAACCAAAACAAGATAATTCATCTTAGATACACAAATGTAATTGCATCGTTTTACGATCCCATTGTTTGGTCATTAAAGAAAGCTATTAAAAGTTGCATGCAACTCTTTCAACTCCATTGATACAAAAGAAAGAAAAATCGATTATGGAAATGAGCTGAGCTTTTCATGCAGCTTTTCTGAAGCTATAAACCATTATGATTTATAATCGGTTTCGACGAAAAAGTTATAAAATGAAAACTCAAACGTGAGATTCTTATTTTCTTGCAAAAAATTATAAAGTCAGGAAACCAAATTGGTTTCTTTTTACTAGCTTTTTGTGACTTTCTAAGTTTTCAGTTTTCAGTTTTTTTTTCGCGTTTATTTCTTTGTGGGTTCTAAGAAAACTAAAATGAGCAAAAAAGCAATATTCTTAGCTCTATTTAATGGAGTTTGAGGTCAGTATTTTCTGGTTTTTATTTAACTTCTGCTTTGTCTAAAATTTTGTGATCTACGATCTACGTTTTAGACTTCTTTATATGCCACCGCTGCCATCTTTTTTTTACCATTCTCTAACTCTGTTTCTTTTTTATAAGTCTGTTTCGGTTTATTGTCTGCCAGTTTCGCCTATTTTGCCAGTCATTTTTTATCTAATACAAAGGCTAACCAAAAAAAAAAACTTGCTCAAAGACGAGTTTAGAAAAAAACATGTAAGAACATTAAAGTTTTTACAATGCTTGACTTAGAGATACCCTGTGATTTAAACCATTTTTTCGCGAGCTAAAAAAAACCCTAAATAAGTTTGTGTTAACCAGGAAAATCTTAAAATAAAATTGAGAAGTTGGACTTGTCTGTCTTTCTTTTATTACAGGGTACACACAAGTTTACTTAACCTTATAATAACATTTACATATTGTATATTACATATTACAAGGAATTCTATGGATATTGATTTCTTAACCAACGATAGGTAGATAATAAATATTATTACACCATTAAGTTTGCCCACTTTTATTACTACAGGGTAAAAATGCGGAAACTCAACAAAACAGATAACTTCATATCGTAACGAATCGAATGGAAATCGAATTGAATCAAAACCGTTTCGTCAGCCTAGTCAAGTCAGTCAGTCAGTCAGTGCCAAGTGGTTTTATCTGTTTACTTTTTAAATACACTTCATAAATTCCACATATGTATGTATGTATGTAGTCACTAATGTTGTTGTTGTTGTTGTTAGTGTTGTCAGCTCATTGAGCATGTGAAGATTACGTCATGTGCCGAAATTGATATGCGAATGCGACAACAACAACATTAACTACAGTAACACAACTGTAACAAGCTGCGCGACAAGAACAAGCAAAATTACAAGCACAAAAAACAAGTTTTTTAAAATGTTTCTTTTTATTTCTTTTTCGTTGCTGTTACTTTTCAAGTGCCAAGGGGGCAATTGGGGGAAAATGGAAAGGCAAGGCTGTCATCTCATCATAAACTTCGCTTTTGAAGTGTGTGTGTTCGAATAAATTTAAGCACAGCAAAACGAAAATGAAGCGCAACTAAAAAAAACTTGTTGCTGGAAGCACTTGGCTGGAACAGAACAGCTTCTTTTCTCTTGGCGTGGGAGTGCGAGAGGGAGAACGAGTAATAAGCAGAAGAGAAGTGCAAGGTGTTGGAAAACAAATGCAGCGTCGAACTTGAGACTCTCTGCTGCTGACGCTGACGCTGCTTTTGCCATGCCATCGTTTTGTTCCAGTTATAGAGTTCTGGTTGTTGTTGTTGTTGTTATTAGTTCTTTAATGGCGATGAGCGCATCAAGTTTGGCGGCAAAGCAGAGCAGCGCAGCGTAGCCAGCTTTCAATTAGTTTAGTGTTGGACGCACAGTGGGCTAGTTTATATTTTAATGTGGGTTAAGTTTTTATGATTTTGATTTTTTTGATTTTACTTGCATTACTTATGATTTTTGATGTGCACTACACTGATAAAAAAAAAACCCAAAGATATTAAGTTTTCTATAAGCAATTGTTACAAGTTGTTCGTTAAGCCACTGTGCGACAACGTCACACACACGCAAACGCACGAAGGCAGCAGCGTAAATTAATTTAACAAATTACAGACATGAATGTACGTATGTACATTAAGTTTGTACATATGTATGTTTGTTGATCTGTGTCAGTGAATGAGCCCCACCCGCACGCTTTAAAGAAAAAAACAAGAACAGAAATTAACAGTTGAACGAAATGTTAATTGAACATTTTTGCACTTGACGTCAAACAGCGGCGACAACAACAACAGCAAACATCAATTTATTTTGCATGCCAATTGGAAAAAATGCTCTTGCACTTTGTTGTGGTTTTTTTTTTTTTTGATCATTCTGGTCTTTTTGTTTTTGTATTGCATCCAATAAAAGGCAGCGTTGCATTGAGGCGGGCAATTTTTCTGCTGCTGCTGCTGCTGTCGGTATTTCATTTTCAAAAAAAATTTTAATGCGATCACATGGCTATATTATAGAATTCATATTATATACACACACAAACAAACAGGCATGTATGGATGGATGTATATATAGAAATAACAACGGAACAGCGGGCACGAACAGCGTCTAAACTTAAAGCTATGTCTAATTTATGTACAAACAAGGCACTATATTTTAACACACAGACACACACACACACACTGTTAAAATCAGCACCAGCACAAATAAACGGCCAGTATATTTTAATTGCGTTCACAGAGCACTAGCAGAGCTGCGATAGAGGGAGAGTGAGTGAACGGGAGAGAGAGAGAGAGAGAGAGCGTGGGGAGTGGCAAATGGGGTGGTGAAGTGGTGTTGGCGGCGTAATCGAGGGACTATGGCAAGGGGGGAGGTGAGCAGGAGGTGTGGGCACTCTCTGCTGGTGTGTATTATTTTTTGCGATGAACTCACTGCGCGCATCCCACCATGGACAACAAAAACAACAAAAATACCAGCAGCAAAGCGTAACACACTTGATCTGTTCATGTGTGTGTATGTGTGTGTGTGTGTGTGTTAGGCAAATCACAACACACAACAAAAGCACATCACAAATTACTTTCACATTGTTTTATATTGCGCTTGGATGAATTATTTGACTGCCATATCAATTGTTTTACATTTACCAACACTGTGTGTTGTGGGTGTAGTGAGTGCAAACACCCAACACCCCCTCCTTGCACACTTGCTCACTCTCTTTCAACCGGGACTAACCAATACACCAACCACTTGCACTGACTGCTGCTGCTGCTAGGGCGCTGCTTGCGTTTATGTTTGTATGTGTGTATGTTTGCGTGTTTTTGTGTTCCTCTTTGGCACGCACGATTGACTTTTGCAGTTGTTGTTGTTGGGGTTTTTTTTTTACTTTGTTGGTTTTGTTTTTTTTTTTTGCAGTAAAAAGCTGTCACTTCGTATTTAATTTGTTAACAATTAATTTCACGCACTTGATAATTTGACTTTCGGCAGCTGCTGCTGCTGCTTCTTCTGCAGTGTTTTTCAGCGTTCTGCTTCCTCTTTTGCGATTCTACGCGCGTTTTACTTTTGCGACCGACCTCTTGTTGTCTCTGCCCTTTACTCGACACTCGACTCACGACTCTCACAAGCGTTATTCTCACTTTTGCGGCAGCGGCTGCTGCTGCTGATGGGGTTGTTTGGTTCAAAAACCAAAAACAACAACAACAACTCACCAAACGGTATACGAACAAAATATATCGAAGAAGAAGAAAGCAACAATTTCAAGCAGTGAGCGGACGAGCGCCCCGCACGTAATTCTCGTTTGTTGTTGGCTGTTTGGCGTTGTCGCTGCGTTTGCCTAGCTAAACTTGCAAGCTTGCTGCTAAAAAGTAAAAGATACAATACACACATAAGCACAAACGTACAGAAATGTTTGCAGGAGCGCGCTTGCTGCTACTGAGCCGCAGCTAGAGAGAGAGAGAGAGCGAATGAGAGCGCTCTCCAACAGTGAAGTTCACACGTTGAGGTTGCCACCTGGGCAAGTTTTGTTTGTTTTCAAGTGAACTAAGCTAAAAAATAAATACAAATTGGATTCCAATTCTATATTGTCTGATTGGAAACATATAGGTCATAAGCTAATTTTCAACTTCCTTCAGATAAAATTAAGATCATGAGTCTGTATCCCAAATATAATTCGTTAAATTAAAACATTCTGACTGGAATTACACCAAAAACGATAGGTGTCCTAACTTGAAAGCGACCGCTGTTTTTCTTGTTTAATTACTTTCTTGTTGCTACGCTAATTTTATAAACAAAGTAAAGAAATGCTAGCCAATTGGGGATAATGCGCGCAAAATCTTTGGCCAAACAAAAACAAACAAACAACCGAAATGGCGGCATTTTCCGAAATTTGGCAGCTGCTACAACAATAAAAACAATTCAAAGGCGGCGAACTGCGCCAATTGCCAATTTTTGCGTCGTCGTGTTGCCTTTTATTTTTGATGTTGTTGCTTTTTGTTGTCAAGATGCGCATTAAAAACAGAGAACGACGCACATTGTACCAACAAAAACAAACAATAACAATAGCGCCAAACGTACCGCAACATCTGGCAACGCCGTTAAACCAACAAACATGACATCACTTTTTTTGCGCACTCACAAAAATGCAAAGTAATGCGGGGAGAGAGAGACAGCGAGAGCGAACTCGCGAACTTGCTCTCTTTGTTTTGTGGCGCTTGCTCTCACTCCCTCTCCGGCGCTGTTATACACAGCAGCAGCAGCAGCAGGAATGACGGCAGCAAACAGCGTGAACAAAAATAAAAATAATAACATAAGAAACATAAACACGTAACTATATAAAAAGGTAATTTTGAGAGCCATTTGGGGAAGCTGACTGATAAATGGTGGGACACAAACAATACAGAAAAATGGAAAATAAATGGAAACGGGAGCAGCAGCGCGCGTCTGTTTTGTTTTTGTTTTTTATTTTTTTTTGGGTGCCTGACAGTTAATAAACAGAGTTGCCACGGCGCCGACTTTCGTAACAGGCAGAGGGGGACAGCGACGGACGACGACCGACAAAGCTGATGCTGACAATTGGGGACGCTCTACGTTCTGTGTCTATTGTTGTCGATGCCGCCGCCACAAACTATTCAGAGCGCACGTACAGAATGCGATATTTCTATGTACATATATGTGTGTGTGTGTGTGTGTATGTAGGTAATAGGGCTGCCTGACTGCGTGACAGGCAGACTGACTGGCAGCAACAACAACAACAGCAAAACGCACCACTGACCAGCGGCACAATTACCGTTAAACATTACATACATATGTATATATGTATGTACATAGAAAATGTGACAATGGCTGAACTCTTATGCTGCTGCTTCTTCTTCTTCATTCTGTTATGCATGTCAAGTGTGTGGGGCACCGGAAAATCAATCGACTGACGTGACAGTTCTTCACATACACAGAA